>OZ012637.1:8050867-8650867 GCA_963942525.1 Ptychoptera contaminata
TTCAGCTGAAAACAATCGAATATCTGTTGCAATGAATAGAGGTTTTACCAATTTTTTATCTAAATTTAAAAAAGCAATTTATTAAGAAAAAATACAAATTTTTGTTTAAGAAAAAAATAAACTTTTCTATAAGCGTAATACAAGATTTTTCAAGATTCTTGCTTGAGTTATCACTATTCAAAAATTCTCGTAAATTAAATTTTACTTTGTTACAACTAATTGAAGCGAAATCAACAGAAAAACAAAGTCTAAAAGCTTAAAAATCGTTTTAAAATTAAATCACTAAAATATAGTAGAAAAATATTAATTTATCAAAATGTTTGATAGAATTCTTAACAAGATATCACTAAATATTTATTTTTTTTTTTAAGTTTTTCGTTTTGTTGCCGTTATACGCAGAATAAATTAAATGCAAAAACTTTACTTGCATACAAAGGATAAAATCACTGTTATACATCATAAATATAATAAAATAAAATATTTGTTTTATTTTAAGTAGAAAGCTTATGTTCAAAAGGAAGTCTGGTACGCTTAATAATAAACTTAATAATAAATAATAAAATCCCTACATTAATGCAATAAAAATGAAAAGAAAAACAACATTCACAAATTTTTCTACTGTTTTCATTTAAAAAAAAAATGCAATAAATATATATACATTTTTTTATTGTCTTCAAAAGCTTTACAACCAATAATTTTACTGTGTAAATGTATATTAAATTATTTATCACCTACAATAATTATATAAAATTTTGTTTTTATTATTCTGTTTACTGAGATTTTCTTTACATTCATTTCATGATAATTCATTATGACATTAATCGTTTGTTTACCATTTGATATTTTATTCAATTCTTATAAATTATTCTTAACGAAAAATGGTAAAGAAGAATAAACAAACAAAAAAAACATTAAAGCTTAATTTGTATTTTTTGTTGTGATTGAAACGAATAGAAAGAACAAAACAAAAATACCGGGTAAAAAACATCCTTATGGTTGACTCATTAGAATTTAAGGTAAACAAAAACATGAATTAAACACTAAATAATATATAGTGAGGGTCGTTTATAAGTCAAAAAAGTTCATTAGTCCTATTCTAATAATATTAATTTGCATATTGAAAACTAATAAAAGTAAAACTAAAAAATGCTTTATTTTCTTGCATTTTTTGTCAACAACAAATAGATTAAGAAAGATTTTTATTTTTTGATTATTCACAAAAACGTATTTTTCTTAATAATTCTTTTTTTTTTCGATCAAACGTTGATGTCATTTAAATTCTCTTTTAATAGTATTGTTTACATAATAAAGACGAAATAAAAACACCAAAATAAAGTAATAAATATAAATAAATTGTGCCTTAGCGCCTTTAGAATTAATTCATATGACGTCGTCGTTATTTAGTATTTTTCATCGTTATTAATTTAATTAATAAAAAATGTTATGAGGATATTCGCATTTGTCTTGTTATTGGCGTGTTGACGTATTTTGTATTAAATTATTATTACTTTATATTTGAACTTGAAAAACAATTTAATAAAATTATCTTTTTTTGACGTATTTTCATTAAATATTTTTGAAATAAAAATTTAATTATGCAATTTGTAGAAAATTACATGAATTTTTAATTAAATTAAATGTTATAATTAATAAAAAATACAATAGGTATTATTATTGCATGTTATAAACAATCAATAATAATAATTAATATTATTATTATTATAGAAAATGTATATATACAGTAAAATAAATATTTGTTAATTTGCATTTTATTTAGACAAGAGAAAATCTTTGCTTTAAATAGAAACAAAAAAAAAAGATAATTAAAAACAAATAATTTGTCGTTATATACACGGAATTAAAAAATAAATATACATAATTGTGTAAATAATAAATAAATGTAATGTTTTATATTTTAATTAATGAGACAAACGCTAAATAAATATATAAGAAATAATAACAGAAATATATATATTTCAAATTAGCAAACATTGCAGAAAAATTATTTAAAAAAAAAAATTAAATTAAATTAAATTAAATTAAACCAACGAAATTAGAACACAGAAAAATCAAAAAGTATTTCTGTACTAAAAACGAGGCAAAGCATAAAATAAAAAAGCATTAAAATGCTCGTCCCTGTTTCTTCAAATTTCATGAAATATAAAACCGAAAAGAATATTCTAATTGGACTTACGCACACATTTTTATAACATAAAAATAAAAAACAAAAATATTTAACCACTGTCCATGATTGGTTAAGCCACAATGTCAGAATCAGACCGGCTCAGGCTCTGTTAACTTAGCCTTTATAAAACTAAATAATAAATAAAAATCTTTATTTATTAAGTAAACAAAAATTAATATCTCTTTTTCTATGTAAGATTCCTTTTAAAAGATAAATAAATAAAAGAAATTTAAAATTTAAATTTAAAAATAATAAAAATCTATTGTTGTGACGACTTAAATATTGAAAAATATTACCTCAATTCAACTAAAATATTTAATTTAAATAACGAAAAATTACAATAAAGTACGAAAAAAAATGAAAATAATAATTATTTATATTTAAAAAAAATTTATTCAAAAAGGAATCGTGTACTTTTACAGACGTGATAGTAGTTTATTTAAAGTTTAAGTGTTAAAGCGAACAGTTATAGTGTTTAAGTGCGTTTTTTCTTATAAATTTTAAATAAGAAAAAATAATTAATAAACTATGCTATCAATTGTAAGTAAATTATAAATTTATTTAATTAATTTAAATCAAATTAAAAAGAAATTATTATATTTGAGGTTATGTTTTATTCTTTATTTTATTAAGAAATAAACAATGCAAAGTAAAGATTTAAAAAGTAACAAAAATAAAGCAAACACAACAATAATAATAACGAAAGAAAACAACCAACACTTTTGAATCTTTAAAGTTTAAATAAGAATAAAGTTTTAAACAGTATAATATATTTCTATAGATAATAAGAAAATGAAATATAAAAATCATTTATGTATATACAACTAACAAGCAACAACATATCATAAATATATAATATCTTCACACTTCCAGTGTATTGTATTGTATTGTATTTGATTTCTTAAAAAGAATAAAATATTTGGTGAATATAAGATTTTGTTTCACCTACACGCGAGTATAGAATAATAAAAATTCTTTTATTTAATTTTATGTTTTTATTCAACAGCAACGAATATACAAACACATAACTTATTTTTTGATACCGGTTAATCTGGCCAGTAAACATTTTCGAAAAAGTTAAAACAGATTTTTTCTTACCTGGCATAAGCACATTTTTTCTGTGCTACGTTTAACCGATGCTTTTAATTTAAATTTGTTGTTAATTTTAATTAAATAATTAATAATAATTTTTATTTCTTTTTTTGTTCTTTATTTTCAGTGTTTATTCACAATTTTTATTATTATAATATTTTATTTATTAAAATTAATAAAATATAATAAGTGTTTAGCACCTGGACCACGAGGTATACCTATATTTGGTTATTTACCATTTTTAAATCGAACACAACCCTATGTTACATTAACTGATTTATCAGAGAAATATGGTAAAATCTATGGTATGTACATGGGCAATGTATATACAATTGTTTTAACTGATGTTAATTTAATACGTGAGGTATTCAGTAAGAAAATATTTTCTGGACGTGCACCGCTTTATGTAACACATGGCATCATGGGAGGCTATGGTAAGTCTTTTCTATAAACGTAATATAATCCCTTTTTTTTGCACATCTAAAAAAGTGTTTAAAGAATAAAAAAAATCACTTTAACAAAGTTTAATGAACTCTAAACAATTGTTTTGGTATTATAAAAAGGCAAAGAAGGAAAAAAAAATATATGTATTAACAATAGTCGCATGCGTCAACTACTTAAATCTATACAATGTGCGCGTATAAAGGATTTTTTCTTTTGTTTTCTTTTTTTTTTTTTGTTTTATACTTTTTTGCTGTTGCTTAACACTTTTTTTTTAAATTTTCTTAACACATTAAATAATAATAAAGAAAAAATAAACTGAGAAACAGAAATTCAATATCATTATCATTTATTATTAATGATAAATATATTGTTGGAGTTTTTATTTTTATTTCTTAAATGGAAAATAACAATTTGCAATCATTAATCATATTTAAGTTGATTTTTTCTTATTATGCTACAGGCTGAGTATATGTCCTAATGTCTAGACGATATTTTTCGGTTAAAATTCTGTGTAAAAGATGTTTTTTTTTTATTTTTTGTGAGAGAGCTTTTATGAGAGAAATTGAATCATCAATAAAATTTAAATCACTGAAAACGAAGAATTTTATTTGCTAAAACATTGATTATAATTACATTTATGTATCATAAGTTATTCGCTGAATTCCTTTTAATTCGTTAAACTTGATGCCAAAAGCAAAACGTTTCTATTCTTATATATTATCGATGACTCAGTTTAACGTGAAAAAGGTTTAACATTTTCTGCGTTTTTATTTTTATGTTATGCTGCTCATCTAAAAAAGAATTTATGAAACAATTTCCGGGAATATATGTTACAACATTCTAAGCGAAATGTGCAAAAGAAATAATAAAAAAAAATTACATTTCGCTTTCATTAAAGCATTTTATTTTTGCTGCTCTGTTTTAGTGATATTTTTTTTTGTATTAAAGTCGATTGAAAGTGAAATGCTTTAAATTCTAAGAAGGCAAAAGATTTGTTTTAATTTTATTGTTTTTATTATTTTTTTACTTGCTTGTTTGCCTGCTTCTTGCTATGTATGATTTTTATCAATGTAAGTAAAAGGATGAAAAGAATTTCTTTGTATATTATTGTTATTATTATTTCCTTTAGAAATTTATTACTTGTAAAAAATAAAATTTAAACATTAATTTACTTAGTCCATTCAAACGATTTTTCTTTATTTGCTTATTGTTTTTTTTATGCTTTGTTTCTCACGATTTGATTTTGTATTTTTTAATTTTTTTTTTATCACATTTAACACGGCTATAAATTGTTTTATTTATTTTTTTTTTGTATTGCACGAAATAGTATCATTGTTTAAGATTTTTTATTCTAATATTTATTACCTTATTTATTGTACAACACAGGTATTATCTGTGCTGAAGGTGAGTTGTGGAAAGACCAACGGAAAATGTCAATTGATTGGTTAAAAAAAATGGGTATGACAAAAATGGGTACTACTAGTCGTAGCCATATGGAGAATCGTATTATGACTGGTGTTCAAGAGTGTCTTAATGTAAGATTATTTCAGTTTAATTAATTCTTATAATTTATATTTTTTTATTTTTTTATTTTAAATCAGTGGATTGAAATAAATTCAGAACAATATTATGATATAAATCCAATAACAATATTACATCATACATTAGGGAATATATTAAATGATTTTGTTTTTGGTAAAAAATATGAAGAAGATGATGATACATGGATATATTTACAAGAATTACAAGAGGAAGGTGTTAAACACATTGGTATCTCTGGCATTGTTAATTTTCTACCTTTATTAAGGTTATTTATATTCAATTTAATTACATATACATTATTTTTCATGTAATAAGAATTAACTAATTACAGATATTTACCATCAAATTCAAAAATAATCAAATTTCTACTCGATGGTAAAAAGAAAACCCATCAAATCTATGATAAAATAATAAATAAACATAGTAAAAAAATTAATAACGATGAACAGATTGATTTAAAAAAATTATGTATTATCGACTGTTTTTTACAAGAGAAATTAAAACGTGAACAAGGAAAAATGGCAAATTCGCAATATTGCAATCGCGAACAATTAAAACATTTATTAGCTGATTTATTTGGTGCTGGCGTTGATACAACTCTAGCAACATTACGTTGGTTTTTATTGTATGTGGCACGGTCATCGGATATACAAAATGAAATACATAAGGTAATTGTTTTTGTAGAAGAAATAAACGTGAAATGATGTCATTGGGTTGCTTAATAATAATAATAATAAAAATGTAATTGCAGGAAATGAGTCAAAAATTAAAGAATGTACCAACACTTGATGACTGGGAAGAATTAACATATTTACGAGCATGTATATCGGAAACACAACGGATACGATCTGTTGTACCTTTGGGAATTCCACATGGCTCATTAGAGGTATGATTTTTATTATTTTTTTTTTAACCAATAAATATATTACAATTTTTGTTTTTCTTCTTGACACAGGAAACCACATTGTGTGATTATAAAATTCCGAAAAACACTATGGTGATTCCGCTACAATGGGCTGTCCATATGAATCCAAATGTTTGGCCAAAACCAGAAACTTTTAATCCATCACGTTTTATTGACGAGGATGGTAATTATTTTGCACCAAAAGATTTTATACCCTTTCAAACAGGTAATCGTATGTGCTTAGGTGATGAATTAGCAAAAATGCTACTTTATCTATTTACATCGAATATTTTATATAAATATAAAATTGAATTATCACAATTATCGGAAATTGATATGACTGGACACTGTGGCATAACATTAACACCGCCAAATTATGATTTAATTTTTGAATTAAGAAAATAAATTTTTATTAATTATTTTTTAATTGAATAATAATTAGAAATAAAATTATTAATTATATTATTTTAAAAAAATAAAAAAGGTTTTTTTTTTCATTAATTCGAGGATGCAGTTATTAATTATTAAAATTATAAACATTGAAAAAATAAAAAAACAATAATTATGTTATTTAAATTATTTTATTTTAATTATAACAGAAGATAAAAGAAAAATTAAGGATCGAGAATTTTTTTTTTGTTTTGTTTCTCTTAATTATATTAATAAAATATATATTTTTTATTTATGATTTAAAATTAAAATTAATTATTATAAAATTTATATATATATATATATATATGTATAATTACAGGTTTATTTTGTTTGTTTTTTGTTTTGTCTTAATTATTAATTAATTAATTTTCTTTGTAATTTATTTTCTATATATTTTTTTTTTGTTTTTATTTTAAATTTAAATTACAAATTACAAGAATAAATGTCATAAAAAATATTGAACACATAACTGGGTGGAATAATCATGGAATGCTTCTTTCATTATCACTCATTGTCTTTTCATTTTTTATTTAATTATTTGTTTTTTTTTTTTTTTTAACTATTATTACTTCTATTCACCTGTTTTAAACTTATTATTTTTTTTTAATTTAATTGTTGTTTTTAATACAGAATTGAATTTGGCAGTTTTTTTTTATTTTCTTTTTCACTTATTTTTAGAATATATATTTATATGTTTTTTGTAGTTTTTTCTTTTTTAATTTTTATTTTGTTTCTAGGAATCAGCACGATCATATTTAAATTATTATTATTTGATTTGTATGATATGACTAGCGGATTACTAATGTAAAGCTTTTCTTTTTTTATTTATTAATTTATTAATTTTAATATAATTGTTATTTTTTTTTTGTTTTTATTAAAATTAAATTAAAAGTTATCTGTTAAGAATTATGTTTTTTGTGAGTGAGAATAATATGAGAAGCAACAGGGGAAGAACAATACTAAATGGCACCATATAATTATTTTTATTTAATTTTTCTTTTTGTCTTCTTTATTTTTCCTTAAGTTTAAGTTTTGTTTTCGCTTTCTCCTGCTGATTGAAACATTTTGTTGAAACAAAAATAAAAATAAATAAAAAAAAAAAAGAAGAGAAAAAAAAAACAATACGGATCAGGTGATAGGAACTCAACCGTGCTCTTTTGTAATCGTACTGCTGGCAGGTAATTCAGCTGTATGTTATTGATTTGTCTATTGATTTCAGATGGTTGTCTATATTTTGTAATCTGTAGCTGGATTTTATTTTATTGATTAATTTTTTTGAACACTTTGTTTATAATCTGTAGATGTTGCGATTCAATACGAACCAACATTTCTGATCGGTGTCACTTCAGGTATTAACGGTCGTGGAGTTAAACACACTTTAAATGCCTCCGGACATATTGTAACACCGACAAATCCCTTTAAGCTTGGTAATGGTTCACCTTCTGGCAGTGTCATGTCAAATGTATGCATCATTGAGGCGAAGAATAAAAATAATTCCATCCTTGCTAAGACATCGCCTAAACACATTCTTCGACCAACACCGAATGGCATGAAAAATTCTGGCTTGGTTATTTTACCCTCAGCATTTAAGAAGCGGCTAGGATTGAATTCTTCTGGCTTATCCCATAAGTTTGGATCCATATGCACACTGTTAATCAATGGTACAATATGAGACCCTGCTGGTATTAAGTAACCATTTAACATAACATCTCTGAAAAAGTAAGTAAAAAAAACAAATTTTTAGTAAAACTTTTTAAACATATCATTAAATCTATCATTAAAATGAACAAAAATTGTATTTAAAAAGCCGTATAAACGATCAAAAATAAAAAAAGTTAGTCAATGACCGTAAAATAAAATAAAAATGTTTTAAAATAGTAGTCGCGATCGCGAGTCAACGTCTTTTAAATAACCGAAAAAAAGTAATAATAAATAAATAAAATAACGGCCGACTTCATACGTCCGTCCCATCTAGCCACGATCATCCATCTAGTCCAGACTTTTTATTTATATATATATATAAAAAAAACCTGTAGGCTTTCACTTTCAATAAAACTCTGTTGACTGACTGACTGACTGAGTTTTTTTTTATTTAACATTTATTTATTTAACGTTTCTTGCCTATGCTTTACTGTTGTAGTTATTTGTTTTTATTATTTGTTGATCGTTTAAGTGTGATCGCTGTATTTAACAAGTTTTATGTTGACAAACTATCTTCCATATATTATGATTGTTAAATAATAATCACGATCACTGTGATGATCGCATTGTTTAAAAAAAACCGTACAAATATAATTGGTTGTACTTGATCGAATCCATTCAACTTTAATTAAATTAAATTTTACCTTCTAAAAATTAATTTTTTTTTTTAAGTTAACTCCCTCTACTATGGTTCAACTATGTTCAAATGGTAGTTCAAAAGAAATAACTAACTAACTAACTAACTATACTAACTTCTCCTTCAACACGATCAATGCATTATTTATTTAATTATTTTTATTTCTACTGTACGTGTGTTTATTAGACATCATGTAATTCTTACAATGACGTAATTATATGTCAACTATGCACATTAATTTTTTTTTTTTTTTTTTTTTTTTAATATATATAAATTTTATTACGTTATATGCATAAATTGTTTTTATTTCATTTTCAAATCTATTTAATTATTTTAATTTATTTTTATTATCATTTGTATGTTTTGTTTTTATTTTAATTTTTTGTTAAGATTGCATTACTAACGTTTTTTTTTTTCTTTTATTAAAATTTATTTTATTTTTTATTAATTTATTTGTTTATTTTTTCTTAGCCTGACCTTCAAATGTAATATAATTTTTTTTTATCGTTTGTTAAATAACTAATCAATTCTATTGCTATTTGAAAATATGTATGGAGAAAAATAAAAACTACGTTCTTATCGGGTGAATTTTTTTAAAAATAATATTATAATAATAAAAAAATATAAACTAGGCTTAATAAGTCATAAATCAGAGATATATATTATATGTACGCGAACGACCTTGACGTTTTTAAATAAAAAAATTAAATAAATAATTACCTAGTTGGTGAATGTGTTGTAGCCATTGGTACAATACTCGATCGACGTAATGCTTCTAATATTGTTGATTCTGTTATTGGTAAATATTGTAAATCTTCAATTTTTGGCATACGGCTACGTCCAACCACTTGATCTAATTCCTCTTGTACACGACGCATTGCATCTGGATTACGTAACATATAAACATTTAACCATAATAATGTTGTTTTTATTGTTTCCATACCAGCTGAGAATAAATCACCGATCACTTGCATTATTTGTTGATCTAAATTATAAGATAAAATAAAAAATAATAAAAAATAATTAATTAATTAAAAAATTTACAAAAAAAAAAGAAGTAGAAAAAAATGCACTCACCATGATCTTTGCCTTCGAATAATTCTTTATCACAACCTTCTTCTTTTGCCTTTTCAATTTCAACTAAATATGTATCAATTAAATCTCTTATATTTGCTGCATCAAATGTATTACGATGTTCATCAATTAATTCACGATAAAATTCAAACATTTCAGCACGATTTTGTACAATTTTATTACGTGCAGTTTTTTTACCAGGTAAATATTGTACAGTTGGTATATAATCAACGAAATGTATTTCACCAAATAAACGCATACCTTCCTCAATTAACCAAGTAAAACGACGGAATTTCGGATCTTCTAATGAGAAACGTGTTGACATCATAATATTACATATAACATTACTAACAGATAACGATAATACTGGGCTAATATCAATTGGTGAACCATTTGAACAATTTAATGCATATAAAAATTCATTTACTTCAGTCTAATCAATTAAATAAACAAAAAATAAATAATAAATATTAATAATCGTTTTAACAATAATTAAAAATCTTTTAAAAAAATACAATTAAAGAGAAAAAACTCACCACAATTCTTTTTTCCATTAAATGTTTTCCGCTTCCCATGTAAGTCATACCGAACTGTCTTAATTTATCATGCAAGAAACGACGTTGATCTTTCCATAATTTTCCCTTGGAATTTATAATTCCTATAAAACACAAAAATCATAAAATTAATAAAATTACAGAAAAATTAACTTAAATACAGTCTTCGTATGCTGTTTATAAGTGACTAACGCACGCGCATTATTATTTTTATCATCACTTTATATGGAGCTTTTTACATTTAAAAAAAAAATTAAGTGGAGAACTAGGAGAAATATAAGTTGGAGAACACAATAAATGGGGAATATTGTTATTTTATTTTAAATATTAAATAATAATTACGAATACTGTTTATATATATATGTGCGATCGCATATTGATCAATGATCTTTTCTTTTCTTTGAAAATAATAAATAAAATGATTTTTTTCTCCACCTTTTACAATGTGTTCCGTTACATTTCACAATTTTTTTTTATTTATTATTATTAATACGCGCACAATATATGCACTTAAGAAATCATTAAAAAAATAAAACAATTGTTACGATCGTTTAATAAGTTTAAACAAATAATTAATAATAATAATAATCATAATTGTTTTAATTAAAACACTTATGTTTTTATTTAATTAAACAAAAAACAAAAAAAAGAAAAACATTAACAAAACACACTTAAAGAAATAAATATTTTATACAGACAAAAATTAATTCGTTAATTATAGAGTTTTAATTCATTAAAGCAACAAATAACCGAAAAAAAACTTTTGCAATAAAATCAACGTTAAATCAGTTTTTATTTTAAATAAAATAAAATTTAATCGAGGACACGCATATATTTAATTTAATTTAATTTAATTTTTTTTTATTTTTTCTTTAATAATATTAACAAACTGCGATTTTTTTTTTAATAATTTAATCGATTACGCACATTTTTTTTTTGTTTAGCACAATTTAAGTCAAGTTTATTTAGGGTACGTTGGTTGTTGAAATAAAACGAAAAAAATAATAAAATGAATGTGTTTTAAAAAGAAAAAAACTCACCTAAACCGTTTAATGTTTGCATAAATGGGGTGTCTGGACGTCCAGTAAATTCTTCACGTCTTAATGTTTCACGTATCATTTTATAATCGCTCATAACAACTGTTAATTGTGTACCTAAACGTGTACTAAATAATGAACCGTATTTCTTTGCCATTAACATAAATTCAGTATGTTTTTCTTGGCCAATAAATAATAAATAGCCAACAATTGGTATACCCCATGGACCTGGTGGTAATGATAACACTTCTCTATAACATTTTAATAACCACTGTATCATTAATACTATTGATAACACCCCGGCAAAAACAAATAAAGTATTCCTCATATCGGCCGATTCCATTTCTTTCCACACTGTTTTTATAATAAACGAATTTGATAACATTTTATTAATTAATTTTTTTCTTAAATATTTTTAAAGTTTTTTTTCTTTGATTATTGTTTTTTTTTATTTATTTAAGGTAAAAACACTTGTTATATTTTTTTTGTCGACACTTGATCCACACTTTAATTAAAACAAAATTAAACTTAATTTTACTTTATTTAACTTTAACGTTATTTTTCTTTTAGTTTTTCTTATTTAAAGAATTCACAATTAAATACGATATTTTTGTTTTTTATATTTTAATTAATTTATTAAAAAATTTTTAAATAATTTTTCTTTTTTTTTTTTTTAGATTATTATTTTAAATATTAATTATTTAATTTAATTTTTCTTTTTATATAAAAAGTCGCATGAACCTCTATCAGCGACTATGGTCAACGGCAAAAGAGCACGACTATACAGAGTTTATATGTCCTTGCGACTTTTATAGCAACCTGCCGGTGAGTTTTTTTTTTTTTTTTTTATTATTTATTTTATTTTTTTAAAGTTTTTGTGTGTGTTTTTATTTTTATTTTTTCTTTAAATAAATACAAAAGTTTTTAACAATACTTAACTTTATGTTGATCGTGGTAACTTAGTGGTATTTTATATAGTTTTAGAGTGGTGGAAATTTAAATAAGTAGGGTCTCCCGTCAACTTTTTGTGTGTTAAACAAACGAAACGACGTACTCTGATTATAAAAACAAAAAAATAAATAAATAATTTTTGAATTAAAGTAAAAAAAAACTTTAAAAAACCAAAGAGAAAAGCCATCACTGATCGTTACATTGATGATCACGTTGCTATGTATTTTATTTTTTTTTTTATTTAAGTGGGGAATGTAAAAAATTATATGATCACACTAAGTCACTGTTTTTTTTTTTAATATTACTGTTGTATTTTGTTTATTCTAGACTTGCGTTTATGTAAAGCTTTATGCGAATTGCACAGATACAAGTAAAAGCTTTACATGTGAGTTTAAACTCTCTTCGCGTACAAATGTACTTATTGCCCTGCTAAGCTTAAGCTAAGCTATAAGCTAACTTAAATGATATTTTCAAAAAGCTTAAATGAGAGAATTGAGTAAATGAAATACAGAAAATTATATTAAAAATTGTGTAGTGATGGTTTTGTGTTCTTCGTTGTTTTCTGATTTATATTTTCGAAATTTAGGAATGGGATTTATTTATTTATTTTTTTTTTTGTATTGAAAAGCAAAAATTGTATATATACATAAAATTTGTGGTGATGGATGAATTATGTGCAGCTAGGGAAATGGAATCAATGAATTTAATTATTGAATTTCGTTATTTTTATTATTTTTTTTATTAAGTGAGTAAAATAAATAAAGATTTATTTTTTACATTTGTATGTTTAAATCGTAGCACATTGTTATGTGTAATGTGATCGCGAATTGATTGTTGTTAATCCATAATTTATTGTGCTTTTTGTGCTTATTATTGTTGTTGTTGTTGAGGTTTTTTTTTTAGTTCTTCTTAACCCATTCATTTTCCAGTTCAGAATAATGTTTGTTTTTTTTTCTGTATAAACTTTAAATCAGTTACTTGATCATCGAAAAACTCGAACAGTTTACTACACGGTTACGAATAGTGGGGAGTTGAGCTTTTTTTGTTCAGATATTGTTGTTGTTCGTTTATTTTTTCTTCAGGAATCTTGTTTTGTGTCGTCATGATCATGTTATTGCTATTTTTATCAGAAAATAATCAATTATTTTCATAATTTTTTTCTTACACACAGTTAATGATATTTTTTCTCTTGTTATTACACTTTATTTGTATTTTTTGGTTGATTTTTAATACATATTTGAGCGAAGAATGTTACTTGGCGACGTACATGAGTCATGCAGAAATACTTCTTTTATTTTATTATTTTTTTAAGCACGTGGAGAGCATTTATTGTTATTATTTGTTTTTTTTTTATTATTATTATTGATTTTATTTATCAAATGCCAATAATAAATCAAGCGATAATTATTTGTTATAAAATTATTTGATAAAATCTAATTAAGTAATTAGACTTAAGCGAAATGAAGAAGCTTTTATTTATTTCGTATTATTTTTTTTTCTAACCGTGGGAATTATTTTATTTATTTTGTTAATTTTTTTTTTATTCTGTATAAAATTTTTATCGCTAAATTATGTAAATTAAAGCTTTGTGTCCTTGCCTTCTTGTTTTATGTATTTCTAATCACATTAATCGATTAATGATCTCTGATTTGTGAAAAAAAAAATATTTATTCTATCATTTGAATAATTGACGGAAATATTTGTATATTTATTTATTTATTTTTTATTAAAGAATTTTTATAAAATTTTATTCTATAAAATTATAAGTTTTGACCAAAAAAGATGGTATTTTTGTTTCTGGTTTGTTGTTTTCTGATTTTTGCTCAAGAGTAGGTCAAAAGTTACGCAACAATAATTTTACCCATTGTTTTGGTTATTACAATTGATTCTGTATTTTTTTTTTTTTGTTTTAAAACTTTTAACAATTATTCAATTGATTCTGTTTGTTAGCAGGAAATTGTGTTTTTTTTTTGTTCTTTTATGTTATTTATGATGATAATTAAGGTGATTGATTTTTATAGGTGTTTATACGTTTTGTAAAGGTGTGATACTTTTTACTATGCTAGTTTTCTACAATTATTAATTGTTTCTAAATGTATTAATTAAATGGGATAATATTATGAACTTGTCACACTTACACCATGCAAATAACTTACTAAACTATTAATACGCAAATAATAATGTAAAAATCCTGTATTAAATGCGAAATAAAGTAACAACTAAATTAAGTCATATTGATAAACAAATTAACGAAAAATATTTTAATCGAAAAAAAGCTTACAAATAAGCAAAAAGGCGCCACATAAAAAGAGGTTCAAAAGTTAACCTTGACATTACATTGTATTTTGTTTCAGAAATTTTTTTCTTTTTTTTGTTTATTTAATAAGAAAATTTATGCGATTTGTTTTTTTTTTTTTTTTAATTTTTTTGATTTGTTTTTAAAGACATTTTTCGGAAAAAATATATTGATTGAAAATTAATCAAAAACAAAAAAAAAAACGTCATATAATGTTTATAAATTTGATGAATAATAATTATAAGACAAATATTTATTTAGTCTGGCAAATACGTCAAATGTTTATTATTATAATAATTAATTTAATTAATTATTATGTAATAAATATGATTTTGATTTTATTTTTTTTTTTATATCAAGAAAATTGATTTTTATTAAAGAAATAATTTTTCTTTTTGTTTGATTTTTAATACTTGAGACACTAGACTTAAGTTTTTACGTTTTGTTTTATTTAAAGATAAAGAAGAAATTATTGATAAGATTTTATTTTATTGATATTACCTTGCTTGATACTTATTATTATGTAATTATACTTGGTATTATTTCTAGACATTACTTCGCTTAATAATTATTATGTAATTATGCTTAAAGTTACACAATAACTACGTACGTAGTTATATGTTTCGGGAATTAAACTAAACTCTGTCGCATAGTTAACATTAATTTGCAATAATAATTGAGATCTTTAAAGCTTTATTTTTTTTTATTTAATAAAGCTTGAAGCTAGTTTAATCTATGTTAATAAAAATTCTCTTTTATTAGTAAACACTTAATGTTTCATTGCTATAAGATTAATGCATAAAATAAACCCAAACTTTCAAGTTAATGTTTTTTTTTTTCTAATACCGGAAATAATTTTTTATTTATATAAAAACAAATGAAAAACAATAACTTTGTTTACTTAAAAGTAAAGTGAAGGAAGAACATTGAATTAAAATTAACAAATTCTAATCATAACTAATTAATTATTTAATAAATAACAAAAAACCTTAACAAAAAATTAAAAATTTAATTTCTTTTAATAAAAAAAGATAAATAAAAATTACGATAAAAAATTTTATGTAACAACGTTCAGTGAACTTTGAGTTATTAAATAAGAGACGTTACAAAAATAAAAAGACTAAGAAGATACAAAAAAACATAAATAATAATCAGCAAAATAATAATAATGATTATTATTATAAATAAAAACGTAAAACATAAGTAACATAATCATCATATTCAAGTATTTGTAATATAAACTCAAGCATAATTGTTGATTTTTTTAATAATTTTTTTTGTAATAATAATCTTATCAAAAAATCATGTTATAAATTTACTGTATGTTTGGGTTTATATTTTGTAAATAGAAGACAATAATAAATAATTTAAAACAATAAATTTACTTTAATCAAGAAATTATAAATATTAATAATAATTCTAGTTTATTGAACTTTATATAAAATAAATAAATCAATAAATTTTTATTTTTTTTTGAAATAAATTAAGAGACTTTACAATAAATTTAATACACACACGTTTTCACATGCTTTAATAGTAGTTTTAGAAAAATAAAATAACAAAACAAATCTAATGAAAAAAATTCATGGTCAAACGGAAGTAAAATTTATTATTATTATTTAGTCATTTACACCAAATAAATAATAATAAAAAAAAAATATTCCAATGTCATTTTGTATGTTTGGAATACTTAACTAAAGAGAGAATAAAATTTAATAATAAGATACACATGTGCCATAACGTTAAATGTTTTAAATAATTCAAAATTCAAAACAATTAAAAATAAACACGATTAAAAATAATAATAAATAAAAACACGGAAAAAAATAAATAAGAAGAATTCTTTTGTAAAAAGAATCATGCTAAGTTCAATCATATTTATATCGAAAAGAAAATAATAATAATAATAATAATAAAGCGAATTAAACTCATTTAATCAGTTCAATAATACGTCATGTTATCAACATTTTGTCTATTTTTTTTTCTCTTCTTATATATATATTTTTGAGTGATTAAAGTAAAGTGTAATTGACATTAAATAAACTTGATGTTTGTGCTATAATTATTATTATTATTATGATTAATTTTTACAAATCAGTTCAAATAGCAAAAATATTCTCACTTGAAGGTGGTGGGAGTTTGTTTGTTTTTTTTTTTTTTTATATGATAATAATTTTAATTTATTTAAACAAAATTTAAAATTATTTCACGATGATTAATTACTTGTAGTGTTTTCCAGTGTTTTATATTTTTTTTAACGCTTAATTATCAATTCATTGTAAAAAATACATTAAATCACAATTTTTATAATTAGAGAATTATTACAGTAGTTACACCGTTGTTGCATTGATTAGAAGTAACCAAGTTTGGTCAAAATATAGCGAAATTAGTTACGATTTTAGATATTTTAAAATAAGGAAATTTGTATAAATATTTTTTCAGCATTAATCATAGAAGAGTTGATATAACAATATAGTCCTGAACATATAATGAAAATATAAAGGATACAATAGGTAAAATATTAAAAATGCTTATTTTTTTGTATCATTGATGGTTTTTCTCTATTTTAGAGAATTAGAGCAGAATTTCTATTTTAAAAGAATCCCGAATGTGTATATTAAGTTTTCTTGGATTAACAAAATTAATAGAAATTAAAATCTCTCAATGTTTAAATTATCTAGGATTGAAGACAATAAATAGTTAGATACTATTAACTTATTTGATCAGAAAAAGATTGTAGCTCAAATTGCATTTATTAAAATATAGAAATTCCCATAAAAAACAGATTTCTAAATCAGCAGCGAAAAAAAAAATTCTAATTTTCACTTAGTGATAAGATTGATAACTTTAAAAAAAATATTTTTTTTAATGTATTAAGTTTATGGTCATATTCTTGACCGCATTCAAGGTGTTTTATTTCAATTTGAATAAACTAAATCAGTGAAATAAAAATTATAATAAAAAAACCTCCAGATTAATAATAATAATAATAATAATATTGATATAAATATTAATCAATTCATCAAAAGGCCATTTAAAATAAATTATTTAAAACAATACAAAAATCCAAATACTGTTATAATAGAGATTATTGACCAGGAAAATAGCTAATTAGCATATTAACAAGTAGCTTTTTTTTATTTTATTTTTAAATTTATATGAATACGCAAGATATTTTTCTTTATTTAAAATAGGATTTTAATTACAAATTTATTAATAATTATTTAATGTTAAAGTTAAGGAAAATATTGCTGGCGCTAATAAACAATATTATTGAAATGATAAATCAACAGAAAATCTTTATTTATGCATTTATATAGAAAAATGCAATCAGAAATGAACTCTCATTGCAAGTCGTTTACATTTCATTATTATAATTTTTATTTATTGTTACACAAAAAAAAAAGGAAAAGAAAACAAGAAAGATTTTCTATATAATTGTCAAGGAAAATAAAGAGTAAAAAAACGTCAAAAAATTGATTAAACAACAGAATTTATTAAAAAATAAAATTTAATTGTTTTATCATTTTTATATACAAAAGATAATTAATAGTAGTAAACAAACAAAAGAAAATATCACTTTATATTAATAAATCAGAATATTCTATACGTAAAGTATTGATTTTTATTTTTATTTACTGAAAACGAAAGAAATCACCAAAAGATCGCTACAAAAAAAAGTAAAAAAAAGAAACACGTGAAATTTTCTATAAAAGAAAGAATGATAAAAATGCTAATTTTCAATTTAATAAAATTCATTAGTTTTCACTTTCATGTCATTAAGTAGTAACGTTAATATTTATAAAAGAAAGAATATATACATAAAAAAAAAAGTTTATTTAAATACAAACATAATGCGTCACATATTAAAATTATATGTAAACGTGATGATTATAACATAAAAAAATAAAAAGGAAAAATACACAAAATTAAATAATAAATAAATAAATAAAAGTAAACAAAAATATAAATAAATAAATCAATGTATGTAAATTATGTAGGAATTGAAAACGAAAAAAAAAGTAATTAAAAATAAAGCAGCAGAAAAAAAAAACTGTTATGCTAATTATTATGTTGTTAATTACAGTAATTAATTATAATTTTTTTTTTTTATAAGCCAATTAGCATTAATTATTGCTTATCAATAAACATTGTTTTTTATAAGAATTTAATTTAATTAATTACATTTAACGTTTATCAGATGATCGCGACTTAATAAATGCTTTTTATTGAGTAATTACGAGATCGTTTAATGACATTTTTGAATAATATTCTTTTGAAATGAAAAAAGCATAATTATATGGAATATTTTGAATTTAGGAAATTTTTTATAAAAGAAAATTATTTAAAGCAAGTAATCAAGTGATATTTTTTAAAATGATTTTTATTACCCAAAAAAATGCTCGCAAAATATTTTGAATCTAGAATTCATGCAAAAACTACAATAAATAACGTTTATTGTTTACTTTGTTAATTAATCTAATTAGTTAATTCTGCAAAATACTATTTTAAATGTAATAATTGAATTTAATTTATTAAAGAAAATGGCCAGCGTATTTATTGATTTTGTGCAATGATCTCTTTATGAAATATCACAATAAACGATGATAATTTGTTAAAAGTTCGCACCTTGTATATCAATTAACATACCTGATATAATTTAAATTCATTAAATAAATCAAATTAACCTAATAAAAGAAAAATACCTTTCTGATCGTTTATTGACCGCGTAATACGAGAAAAGTAAATTAAATTAGTTCCCACGCCCCGTTATGAATCATATAACGAGAATTAAAACATAAAAGAAAAAGGCACAAACACATAAAAGGACCTTTTTAAAATGTTTATTGATTAATTTTTTTTTCCTATTAAAGTTTTAATCCCACACATAATATTGTTTACCAAAAATTATTTATGTAAAAATTGTATGTTATTCTCAGGAAATACTTAAGATTCTTAAATTTATTTTCATTATTTATTTATTTTTTTTTAACTTAAAGGCGTTAATACGTTCGCGAAAAATATTCTTAGAAACAAAAAAAAAAAAAGCAAGCAACGAAACTAAATTAAAAGCGAAAAGAAATAGAAAAAAATAAAAATACCATTAAATTGTTCCTTTAAAATAAAGATCATTTTTCTGTTGAATCATAATTAATTTTTTTTTTTAACAAATTTCTATTATTACGTTTATTATTATTATTATTTCAAAAGAAATTTGAGTATTTTTTGCGCATCAAAGTAAAAAAAAAAATTGAACAACGTAAAATATTAATGGAATGAAATAACACAATTAGAATTTAGAAATGTGAATAACAAAATACTTGAAAAGTTTTATGACCTGTAAAATAAAAGCATACACACACAAGACACAAGACCATCTTAATTCTATTATTATATAAGAATAATATATTTATTTATTTTTATTATAATAAAATTACAAACAAATACGATTTTTTATTTTGCTCTTCTATAAATTTCCTATTCATCAAAATACTAAAAATAACAACAAGATTTCTAATATAGAAAAAAAAAACGCTATTATCATATTTGCCAAAAACAATGTTTTCGTGAATTCGTAAACAACAAAGTAGTTTTTATTTTTTCGTTTCGTTTCGTTGCTTGTGTTTTTTTTTTGCTTCTTTCAAACAGGAATTATTTAAAACGAAATTATAAAAAAAAAAAAAATTCGCAAAGTGGTCGCCCATGAACTTCTAAGCATAAATAAATAGAAAAATATTTTTTTACTTTAAAAACATTAAAATTGTTTAAAGAAATCAAATGCGTTGCGCATTTCCTAGATTGTTTTGTTTTGTTTTTATTTTTTCGTTAGTTATCTATTATTAGATTTATTATTTTTTATAAAATATAATTCCTTGTTTAGATAAAGCACAGTAAAAGCATCAACAATATTATATGTCAATGAACTAAATATTTTATTTTTGTTTTTGTTCATTTAACAGGTTGTTTATTGAGAAATATCTACAGTTTTAATTATATTATTCCTCCTTTCATAGTTATTAATCAAAAGGTATATAGATTAGAAGCTTTTAAACAATTTTTACTGATCTTCTGTTATACTGAATTTATTTACTAAAACACTAATCATATTCAATTATTAACTGATTATGAGTTTTATATAATTAAAAAAGAAGAAGAAAAACAAAAACACCTTAATGATCACCTTTTAAATTACGAGAATAAGGAGAAGAAAACAAAAATAATTATTAAAAAAATTTATTTGTTATTAGATTAATGCGCGCTTTATTTTTTTCCTTAATTTAATATATATTATGGTCTTTTTCGGTGATCAACAACAAGTCGTTTACACAACAACAAAAAGCACACAACCGGTAAATAAGCACAAACAACCAAAAACCAAATGAAAATGAAAAAAAAAATAATAAAATAAATAAATATGTTTTATTCATAAATAACAAAAAAAAAAACATTTATAAATAAATTAAAGCTTTTTTTAACAAGCAAAATTTATCTGACATGAAAAAAATTAAAAGAATAACAAGACAACGATAACAACAACTAAAAAAACATAATACCAAAATGTGCTTGAACAATGCCAAGGACATCGCACAATATATCCAGTTCAACATAATAAATAAATAAATAACCACGATCATTATCATCATCATCATCATCATTATTATAATAATAATTATTATTGTTGCTTTGTTATTTATTAAAGTAAATATTATTTTCCTAATTCGATGTCTCTCTGTTCGCCCATCAGACAATAATAACATACCATTTAATTCTCTTCTAAACAAACATCTTTGATTAAAAAAAAAAACAATTTTGTTTTTCAAATGTTTATAATGTTACTTGCCAAAAAAAAATTACACTTTCGATGTTATAATTATGTAAAAAAAAAAATGTTTAAGAACAGGATTAGAGGTGAATACATTAAGGTGGTCTGAATATGTTATTTTATTATTATTATTATAATTGTTATTGGTAAAAAATAAAATAAATAAATACTATTGATGAATACCAAAATATGCTAAGAATTTATTTATTTTTTGTGTTTTTAAATATTCTCAGAACAACAGTATTGTATTTGGGTAAAAAGCTTTTTTCGTCACTTGTAAAACATATTGAAAAAGCTTCTTTTTTTAACATAAAGTAATTGCATAATTATTCTTTTGTGCTTTGCAACATATAAGGTTAAACATTTTTTGGTTTTATAGTAAAATAACTTATAAAACTCGATTTTACCAGTTTGTTTCTTTCTTATCTTGTTTTAATTAATTAATCGTTCATTTACATTTATTTATTTTTTTCATTTTTATGAAATGTTTTTTTTTTTTTTTTTTTTACCTAAAAAATAAATTATTTTTTGTAATACATAGTATTATAATTATGTAATATTTTTAAGACTTTAATATTAGCCAAAATAAAATACCTAGTTATAGTATTTTATTGCATAATTTTTTAAATTTTTTTATAGTAGTGACGTTTATTTGAAAATTTATCTGAGATAACTTCATTGCGTTTGATTTATTTTAAGAATTGACATGTGCTAGAGGTCTGATAAATTCAAGCATGGTACATCAAGTATGGTTATGTCAAGGATAACAGAGAAAAGTTTTTTAACGCCAAGGATTGATATGGTGAAAACATATTTATTTATTGAAATATTTATGGTATTAATCAAAATTAACACTTCCGTATATTAATATATTCCGTATATCCTTTAATAAAGTCTCTTTTGTGTGTTTTTTTCCTTCTTTAAAATGCTTAAACCACAATCAACAATGGAAAGTGTGTGGTTTAATAATTCTCTTTCTAAATTGCCTATTAAAATTCCTGTTTTTCTTTTCAAAATAATTTTGTTAATAATTAGCTGTAAAAATATTTATTTGAGATAATTGTTTTTTGTCTTAAATTTTCAATTTCGCCACTGTTCACATTGTTATTTTCGCTGTTTTTTTTTGCTATTTATTTAAATGTAATTTATTCAATCAAAGTTTTTGTTTATCAAAAATGATAATAAAAATTAATTTTTCTGTTGCTGTTTTTTGGTATTATTATGCGCAGATTATTGTCTTTCTATTAACATAATTAGTTTATTTTTATTTAAAAATTTATTATTATAATTATTATTATTTTTTTTATTATTTTAATAAATAAAAGAAGAAAAATTTACAACTAAATAAAATCCAGTGTGAAGGACAAATTAATTAAGAAATACTATGGATAATTTTTTTTTATGTTTTATGTATAAATATATACATAAATTTATGTTATTTATATTATGTTTTACTACTATGTTCCTTTACTATTTTTTGGTGTTTTATCTATTTTTTTTTGACTATTTAAGCTTCTTTTTATTTCATTTTTTTCTTGTCTATTTTTATTACATTGTTTTTTTTTTATTCTGCGATTTGTTGATTTTTTCCTTTTATTTATTCATACCGCGTGTTTCACACGTTTAATTTATTATTAGCTTTTATAATACAATGTTGCAAATGGTATTAGATTTGTGTTTTTTTTTTGTATGGTTTAGAAGAAGAAAAAAAGAAGCATTTTGAATAGATATATGAATAAGAATTCTACGCAGAATTTAATAAAATAAATAAATTGAAAGAAGACAAAAAAACAGCAAAATATTATTAATAAAGCTTTGAGTTTAAAAGAAGTTTTAAGATACTTTAAAGAATTTATGATATATAGTTGCATGTGTTGCTTTCTCGTCCTTGATTTTGTGTCTTCCTTAATTACTTAATAAAAATTCTTATTAATTACAATTCCAAGGAATAAATCGACAAAGTTTTAATGTTTTTCCTGAATCTTATTTCATTAAAAAATAAAATTCATTTCTCATTGCTTTCTTTATGCAAAGCTTAGCTCGTATACATTTTTTCCATTTCTTGCAAATTTTTAAACGCAAAAATTATTCAACAAACAATTAATTCATATTTTTTCGTTTCAACAAACCATTTTAGTATAGCTTAACAAAATTGTTTGTGGGCACAATAATTATGTTTGAAAATATTAAAAAAGAAAAAAACTCAACAAAAAATTGCTTTGCTATTGCGGAAGTTTAATTTAGGCGCCACACGAGTCACAAAATGTTATTTAAAATAATAATTTTTATGAGCTTATGTATTTATTTTCATTAAATTTTCGACTTGTTTTTTGTTTAGTTTTAGAACGTTTGACATTCATTTGCTTTTGTTTTGAAAAATATAATTAGTTTTCCTGTTAATAAATTTATTTATTTTCCTGGTTTATTATTTTAATAAATATAATTATGATTTTATCGTACGTGCATTTTGTATTTATACAAATTTTATTCATTAATTTTAATTTTAACACAAAAAATGTATATACTTTTGACGTATTTTTAATAAGAAAAATAATTAATTATCTAAAATGACGTATTATGATTGACAGTTGTCACATGTTAATAGTTTTGTTTCTGCTGTGGTTTTTTTTTTCTTTTTTTTTATTATTTGCCAAATGATAAATGTAATTCAGTTGACACAGCGGACAAAATTAATTAAAAAAATTATTATTACAACGATAAAAGCTCTAATTACGTGTTTAAGAAAATAATAATATAATTTTTTCTTTAGTATTTAAATCAAGCAAATCACAAACCACCATCAAATCTCGGTATATAATATTTAGTCGCGAAACGACAAAATACAACATTTTTCCGCTTTTACCTTATTAATAATATTATATATATATATTGTTTAAAAACAACTAAGAATATTTCATGACATTTTTATTATAATAAAGTTTTAATTCTTTTTCAGTTTTTGATGTTACAATTTTATATGAACATCATGTGATCCCACAACAATAATAGCAGAAACAGTGCAAGATTAGTGATATAAAAAAATAACAGCAGGTACAAATACGAATAAAACACAAGAATGGGTTGAACATACTTAAAATGATTATTATTATTTATATTATGTTTTTTTTATTACAAGGAAAAACGAAGAAGAATTAATGAAAAAAAAAGTTTATAATTCAGACAATCGGACAACGAACTTTATTGCATCCCCCCAACAACAAAAAGACTTTCTCATTGAATTAAAAGGTAAAAAAAAGCTTAAAATTAATGCAGTTTTTTTTAATACATAAATTTTTGTTTTTCGTTTACAATTTTAGTGTCTCAGCTGCTGATCTGGTGTTTTGGAACTGGTACTGGTCATTGTAAGTAGTTTCTTCTTTCAATAGTTTCTTATTCTCCACTCACTTTATATTAAACTACAAAGTGCAATGTACATTTCGTTTAAAGTAAAAAAGCAAAAAAATTATTGAAAAGGAAAAAAAACTGGTATTACTCTACATTAATAAATGCAATATCAAGGTCGTTCTGCGGGATTTCAACGTTTTTTTTTCTTCTTTTTATTATAATTTTTTATATCATTTTTATTATTATTATTCATCATTATGCCGCATGCACACATGTTCGGTTATAAAGCGGACAAAGCACTTTAACTGCATTCACTTGTTTCGGTTTATTTTATTTTTATTATTTTTTTTTTTTTTTGTTCGTTTTAAGTCCATAATGCGGGTGCATTATTCTGCGAATGATTATGATTACTTAAGGCATGTAAGGCGTGTACAATTTTTTTTTTAATTAGCATTTTTTGTAAGCTTAATCTAGTCTAATTATGATTTAATTTCTTTAATAAGTAGAAAAAAAATAGTGAAATATATCCTGGAATTTAGTAAATATTTATTGGTTCATTCAGCTTCTTTTTTTTTTGTTTATAAAATTTTTGTTAGTTTAATCAACTCATTAGCTTTACTTGCGTCAAAAATGTTTAACGATTTAAAATTGAAATGAATTGACTTGGATTCACCAATTAATTGGTTAAAGAAAAAACACAAAAAAAAACGTTTTTTTAAGCCAAAACCTTAAAAATCCCAAAACAAACATTTTTAATAAAATAACAACAGAGAGACACAACCGTGTAGCTAATTAAATATTTTCTGCGCTATCAAACGTGTTTACCGCACAATAATATAAAACCATCGATAAAGTATGATAAAAAAAAAAAAAATAAATTGTTCGGTCAATGACATAATTTATTCATTAAAAAATAAATAAATAAACAAACAAACAAAATAATCGTGATTATTATCTGTTTTTTTTATTTAGTTCTTTTGATAATTTAAACACGATTTCTCATTATAATTATTATTTTTGCTCCTTATTACTTTTTTGCTTTTTTTTTATATGTATATTTCGCGTGTGTCCGCTTGTTTAGCAGGAAAGAATTTTTTCAGTTAATTCTTATGAATAAATAAATAAAAAAAAAACAATAAACAAATTTAAAATTAAAGGTAAATAAAATTTATTGAGTTATTTTTGAAGAAATATAAAGTGAATTAAAATAAAAAAGCTAAGCATTTGGTTTTTGTGAATGAAAATTATTATGCTTTAGGCTTTTTTTCTTATTTATTTAATCTAGTTTATTTTTTCTTTTCTTCTGCTGTTTTTTTTTTATATACATATTTATTTATTTACAAATGAAAATGAAACTATTATTATGATTTTATGTATTCACAAAGCAACGTTTTTTTTATTAATTTATTTAACCCCGGATTTTTTTTTTTTATTATTGTCAAAAAATAAATAAATAAATTTCCGTGTTTATTGTTTAATGATTATTGATTTTAAATAGTTTAATAACGTAAGTTTTCTTTGTTTTAAATTGAGTTTAATCTTGTGGTATATTCTGAGATATGCGGTGGATAGACTATTCGTATGTATATTTAATGAAATATTCTTCTAAGTAGGTTAAAAATCGTAAAGACGCTTGCTTTGCTTATAAAATCAAATTATTGCATAGCTAGGAAAGTTACTTTAAAATAAAAACATGTAAAGCTTTTTGATAAAAAAGTTCTCTGTATAAAAAATTAAAACTAATAATTAAAGAGTTCGTTGAATATAAACGACGAAATTTTATTCTTTATAAACACGCTTTATTATATCTTATTGTGATTTTCTTAAAAAGCTTTGTGCTTAAAAAGCTATGAGAGTGATGATAAAGCTGTAGCTAGTCTAGACATATTGTGTTTTCAATAGTAGAGAGAACTGAGCGTTTATGCGTCTTAGCCATTGTTCTTTTTGAAATTCTTCTAAATTCTTCTGAATTTTAATTAATTATAAATAAATTCATTAAATTTTGTAAATAAGGCTTTATAAAAACTAATATTTAATTATCAAGCAGACATAATAAAATAAAGTATACACGTGAAATACAGTAAAAGCACAAAATAAAAAAATTAAAGTTCGGAAAAACAAGCTTTATTGCGTTTTAATATTTTAATATTATTTATAAAACGTAATTAATAAATTAATTTCAATTTTCTAAATAATAATATTCTGAATAAATAATTCGCACCTGTGTGTCTGTGTCACCTAAATTATTTTTTTTAACATTCTTAAGCAATTTTTTTCTTTTTTATATAATTCTTTAAATAATATATAATTATTATTCTAGTTATTATAATAAAATTATCCGTATTTATTTCCGATTACACTTTATAAATAACGTAGAATACGTTTTCTGTATGTATAAATAAATATTAAAAACAAATAAATGTATTTTTTCTATTAAAATATAATAATAATAATACAAATTTATTGACATTTTCGTAATATTTATGCAAATTTCAATAAAAATTTATTATTATTAATATTTTTAATTAATAAATTGATAAATGTGTTCAAAATATAAATTTAATTTGCATTAAACAGTTGTCAACGTTTTACTTAACAAATATAGTATATTTGTGGTGGCGATGATAGCTGATTTGTGCTCTATGGTTTTATTTATTTTTTTTAAATAAATTTAAATAAATATTGAAAAGAAATAAATGTTTTATATTTATATATATTTAAAAGTAAAATAATATTAATAAATAAATAAATAAAACTATAAGAGAAAAAAAAAGGCGCGAACATTATAGTGTTGAAGAATTTAAAAAAAAATAAAATATTTTTATATATGTAGAAACGGTAGAAGGTCGGTTACCGACCTGTATCGTTTTACGAACAGATCATGGGAGTTCATAGGTATTTTAACCATCGAAATGCGATCAAATAATCAATTTTGATATTTTCTTTTTTGTATAAAAAATCAAAAAATAATGAAAAAAAAAACGTTTATTTCTTAGCGGCAAATTTTTATTTTTGCTGAATCAAATTAAAAGTATTAACATGTGACACCAAGTGATATTGTTAAGAAAATGCAAAAAAGGAAAAGAAAAAGCCAATTCTACTGCCAATGATACTACGATACAAACAATAAAAATATAAGCTTGTTTTCTTATTACGGTATTAATAATTTAGTTATTATTATTATAAACCTTATATTTTAGCTAGATCAAATAGGAAATAATAATTTTATATAACTTAATTCATTTAAAAAAACCTATAAATGCGATCTACTGTTTCTAGTTATATCGATTTAAACAGTTTTTTCTTTTGGGCATTTAAACAATAATAAAGCTTTGTATTATAGCAGTTATGGTGTAAAAATTAGCAGAAAGTTAGCTGAAAGAAGATTTTTATTTTAATATTTAGAATAACAAATTGTAAGTTTAATAAGACTTATGCACTAGAAGCTTTGAAAAAAAATTTGATTTGCAATAAGATAAAATACTTTGTACTTTGTATATACGAGCTTTGAAAATAAAATTTTCCTTAAACAGTTGAATAAAAGTTGGTTTATTTTAGTTTTGAGCTTTGATAAAGTTTTCTTTTTAAAACAAATTTGGCTAAATGCAAAATTCAAGAAAACGCAGCAAAATATCGCAATTTTTTATTTTTAATTAATTAAATTTCATTACTTTTTCTGTTGTCTACGTGCTAGAAGGCAGGTTTTATCATATTTTTCTTGAAAATGAAAAAAAAAAACACAACTTTCCTTAACACACATTTAACTTTTAACTCTACTTTCAACGTAATAAAATTAAAGAATTAAATTTAAAAAAAAAAATAACTAAATACCACGAACAATTTTGAAACAGACGCTGTTAATTTTTTTTTTAATACAAAAGTAAATAATAATAAAAAAAAACCCAAATAAATTGAGAAAAATGTCTATGAAAAAAGGTGCAACAAACTCATTTTCTTGATAATTAATGACGGTTTTCGGTTTTATATAATAAAAGATCCCTCAACCTTTTACCTAATTTCAACATACATTGTTATTTCATTATGTTTTTTGAATTTAATATATTTCTTTGATTATTATATTTATGTTATAAATTTATTAAAGGAAAAATAAAATTAAAAAAAAAAAATCAGTTGAATAACTGATGTTGTCGACCTTTTGAATCGTATCCTTTCTTCTTTTTCTTAAAGAAAATATTATTATTATAATTATTTTACTTCTGACTGTGTGACAAAATGATGAAAAAAAAAACATACAACAAACGAAGAATTAAATTTTAATGTTCAAAGTGTTGCAGCATCGCATCATCTTCCTTTTCCACCTTGTTTTTTTTTTTTTTTTGTTAACAGATATTCAGACACGGGTAAATGGGGTCAGTGAACACTATTTTTATTTTATTATTGTTATAATAATTTCGTTCAAAAAAAACAAATTTAATAATGAATAAAAAAATGTCTTTGTAGACAGGTAAATGGCCTGGAATATTATTCCTGTCGGTCGCCTGCTATAAGAATGCTTAATTCACCTGCAACAGTAGTGGTGCACATTGTCGATTTTATTTTTTCTTCTCACCATTCAACCAAAGTACATAATAGCAAAACTATAAAAGATTTAATGCTGCAAGTGTTTTTTTTTTTTTTTTCATTTTTAAAATTTTTAAAGTTTTCATCTGTCTATAAAAAAGAAGGAAAAAATAAATTAAAATAAGGCTTTTTGATATAACGAAAATATAAAATTCAAGAAATTCAAAGAATATTTATAAAAGGGAAACGACCTAAATCACTTTCGTCTACCCTAAATACCTACATCAGACATATTTCAATATAAAGAAAAATATAAATATTTATTTGTACTCTAGTGAACTTTAATGCTGGATACTCAAGTGATAAACTGAATTTTTTATTGAATTATAAAAAAAACATACAACATAAAATGTTACCTACATTAAGTAATAAATATAAATTACAAGATAGAATAATGATTCGTTAAATTTTATTAAAAATGTAGAAAAAATTGTTAATTTATCAGTGAAGAAAAATATTTTCGCAGATAAATTATTGTTAATAACTTTAAAATAGTGTAATTTTACATGCAACTTTCTTTAACGGGACACTAAAATCTATTAATAATGTCTTTTTTTGCTTATTGTGTAATTTTCAGCAAAATTAGTATTATTAAAAATTGCAAAAGAAAAGAGGACGTTATTATGATATAACATATTTTTTACTTTATTTAACGCTTAGTGAGTTTTGTTAAAAGTGTTTTTCTAACGATTAAGGATATTCTTAAGGGTAATTAAAAATTAATTAGTGTTTTTCTTAGGATTTTACTTTGTAGTAATATTTTCTGTATTTTCATGTATCCTTGCTTTAAAATTCTAGACGTGTTTAATATTATTTACAATTCTTATTAGTTAAACATATAGTCTAATATAAGTAATAAATATATAATGACATTAAGAAAACATAAAATTGTCTACTTTTAACATGTATTTTAATTATTATGTTATAATAGTCCAAAGAAATATCTAGACTTTTTATGTTTTTAATTGTATTTACTTCTAGAACAACCCTAAATTGAAAATAACCCTTAAATCTTTAGTTATTTTTATGTTTTAATAAAAATAATGGGAAAAAATTCATCATTAGGTTCTTTCTAGAAGTATTGCAAGACAACGTTTCTTAGAATAAAAATAGAGACTGTTCTCAAACAAAAATAAGGATTCTGTGTATTATTTTTTTAACTATCGACCTACCTATATCTTACCTGAGTTTTTCTCCAAAAAGTCAATGACCGTTTTTTTATACGAAAGAAGATTATTACAAGAATTTTTCTTAAAAATTTTTCTTTTTAAAGTAAAATTTATTTAATGTTAATTTCAAATCGAAAAAAATAAAATAAATTACAATACATATACATATATTTATTATATTATATTAAATTCTTGAAGGACAAATAAACGATTATTTAAATTAAATTAAAATTATTGATCGCTTATAAATTTTGATCATGATTTTCTTCTTTTTTATTATTGTTTTAAATAAGCATTTATATTGTTTTAATTTTTTTTTGTTTTAAATCATGATTAAGTAATTTTGTTTGTCCATTTGCCACGATTAAGTAAATAAAATTGCTAAAAAAAATCAATAAAATACTAATATAATTATAAATCGAAAAGTGCGGTGTGTGACTTCATTCATTAATAAATTATTAAAAAATTTACCCAGGTAAAAAAAAAAAATTCACCCAATTTAATTCTTAATTAGGTTAAATAATATTTAATGGATTTTTCTTTTTTTATTTCTTCTTATCTTGATCTTTTTCTGAAAAAAGAAACAAAAGAAGACAAAACAAAAAAAAAATGTTAAACATAAATATAAACTAAGTAAATTAAAAAACTAAAATACCTGTCTGTCTCTAGTCTAGCCGGATTTAAAGATAGTTTAGAAAGAAGATGAAAAAAAAAAAAATATATCAAATGTAGTTAATAAGGTTACACAGGTTTAAACTTCTTAAATCTTTATTCTTTTGTAAATTTATTTTTGGTTTATTAACCGAATAAAATCAAAATAAACGGTCAACGGTCAAAAAATTCTTTATAAGACATTAAACTGTATAGAACCGTGTTAAATCATGTTAGAATTGTATTTTTTAAATTATTATTATTATTTTCTTTTTTTCATCAAATAAAACTATTGAAAATTCTCGAAAACATGCTGTGTGAGATAATAAACAAAATAAAAAAATATATTTTTTTTTAATAATGATCGATTTAAACTTTTAACCAAGTTAAACGATTAAATGATCTTGAACTGATTTTGATTATTGATTTCTTAGAATTTGTGTAGTTTTTTTTTTGTTTTAATTCTTTAAACATAATAAATTTAAAATTAAACAAATAATGGTAAAATCGTGTTTTGGAAATTAAAAATACTTTATTTTTTTTTATCGTAGGTAATTTTTATAGGTAAACATCGTCATCGTAATAATTTTTTATTTCATTTTTTCGCTATTGGCGTTATTGCTTTGAATATACTCTTTTCCATCGATAATCATTTAATTTTATATTTAATTTGCTTACTGACTTTGTTATTAAAATTTAATAGTTTTATGCAATTTTGTATAATTCTAAATAAACAATACGTTTTACAAATAATTAAAAAATTTACGCTTCTGTATCATTGTTTAAATATGAACAGGATCTTTTATAGACTAGTATAGGCTTTGTTTGTTTAACATGATTGCAAAAACGTTGTTATTTAGTTGGATTGACATTTAGACAATAATTTTATACATTAATTGGATGAATTATCAATCAAATAATAATTAATAATTAATATATACAGAAAATTCATCGATCGTAAGTAATTTTGAAACAATTTAGTTCAAGAATTTTATTTAAATGTTTTATTAAATAAAAATGAAATAGATTCAGTTACTTCAAATGCCTGTTTGATTAAAAATCTCTAGGAAAAAATTATCCCTGCAGTATCTTAACGATTAAAGCATATAAACAAGTCAGTTATATACCTTTGTTTTTAATATACTAATTAATTGTTTATATTACTTATTTTATTTATTAATTAGTTTATTAATCAAGTTATTTATATAATTTTATGAACTGTATTTTGTTTAATGATATTATAATAACGTTTCAATTGATTAAATAATTAAAAATAAGTTCTTTTCATTGTTAAAAGAAGAGCTTTAACATATTTCCATTATTTAAGTCGTATTTCTAAGTCGAAAGTACTAAACAAAATGATTATTTGCTTTTTTACTTTAAATTTTGAATAGATAGCTCAGACACAAACCACACGCTAAAAGCTTCAAAGAATATTTTTATAAATTTTTTAAAACTTAATAAATATTTTAAGAATGATTCTGGTATCCAGGCAAAAATAAAAAATTTGCCATAATTTATTCAAAACGTATAATTAATTTAATTATGTCAAAAACGTAAAAAAAAACCTGTTAACCCTAAAAAAAAAGTGAATAACGAAAAGCTTTTAATTTTACTTTATTTCTTTTTTTTGTTTTGTCTTCAACGAAAAATTAATAATTTATTATTTTTATTTTATTTTAATGACATTGGCCCGATTTGTATTTGATTTTTATATGCATTGTTGTTGCTGCTTAATTATTTTTCATAATAATAATATTTTTTAAAATTGTTTCTTAAAGCATAATCAATGTGTGGTATTATTGAAAGCTCACACATATTTTATGATATTTTTTTGTAAAATGTAAACAGATGTGTTTGCGACCTGATTATATAATTTTATTTTTCTGTACTCTGTGTCCTAATTAACGTAATATTAGGTAAACAAAATTACAATATATATGTATATAAATTGAAGAACTTGTCCTTTCGTTGCTTTGTAAATAATATTTTTTGTTTTGTTAAAAATAAAACCAAGGAAAAATGTTAAGAACATAACAAATAATAAGATAAAAAACGAAAAAACGAAACATAATAAGGAACTATCTAGAATGAAAAACAAAATATGTTTTTATTTTATTTTTTTTTTATAGAATGTACAGGGCACTGACTTAACTCTTGCTAAGGTGATCCTCCTTCTACCACCATCTATTTTTTGAATTGAATTCATTTAATTTTATTTCTTTTACTCCTTTTGTTCGTTGTTAACGAAAAAAAAAAAATATTTTAGAGTTCGTCGAATCCTCAAGTCAAAAAACAAATCAATTTTTAATGTGAGATTTTTTTAAATTTTTTTGTTATAAAAGTGTGCGGCAGACGTCATCATCACATTATTGGATTCATTTTAATTCAAGTACATTGAACTGGCTTTACCTATGTGGTTGATTAGTGGTAGATTATTAATATTGTTTGTGATAGTAGTGACAATGAGTTTTTATTTTATTTAAAATCCCTTAAATAAAATCAGAAGAAGGTTAACCTTTTTAAAAATAAAATGGTTAAAAAAATTATATTATTCTACCTATGCACACTGTTGCAATCGTTGCATAGCATTTCATAAAATTAAATACAAAAAAAAATCTTTTCTACATTTTTATGATGCATTTTCAGTTTGATGATCGTCTGGTCGACGCACTATACGACATGTGACCGCCACACTTTAACATATTTTATTACAAAAACATGATTAAATCCTATAATAATAAAGGCACGTTGTGTGCGCATGTTTTATTTAATTAAATTTTCATTTATTTATATTTATTTTATTTTTTTTGTTTAAACGTAGCTCAAAGAGTAAAGTAAAGTAAAAAAAAAAAGCATAACAATATTAATACAAACCGACAGGAATAGTATAACAAGCAAACTTAACATAACGCAAAATAAAATATAAACAAAACGTGGTTGAAACACCTTATTAATGCAACTGTTGATCCTGGCCTGATTGTTATAAAAATTAATTTTTCCAGTCAATGGTGAAGTCTTATTGCTATATTTTGCTGTATTTATATTTGTTTATTTTTAATCTACATTAAAGAATGTGCAACGAAACCGCTAAGTTAATAAAAATAAAATAAATAAATGTCGTCATCGTTAAACTGCATCAAAAGTCGCATGTGCATTTTGATTTTAATTTTATTTTTTTATGTTTTAATTTTATTAATTCTCTTCTCTTTGACTTTTTTTTTTTATTTACATTTTTATACATATTTTATTTAATTTAATCATTTTTATTTTTATATCATCGCGCGTGCAGCTCATTCACATTATTATCGCGTTTTTTTATATTTGTATAAATAAATAAATTTGCGATAATTTTTTTTTTACATTATTGCACTTGATTGATTAATTAATAAAATAATGAAATAATTAAATAATTTACTGCAACATAAGTACGGTTAGTCACATTTATTGATTAAAAAATAATAATTGTGTGTGATTTTGCCTTTTTTTTTTCGGTATTTTTAGTTTTTTTTTTTATAAATTAATAACAACGCCTAGCCTTGACCGTATCTGCTCGTATGTCTTTTACTGACATTTGACCAAAAATGTTTTTTTGAAAATAATTAATTAAAATGATAAAAATTTATGCTTTTTTTATGTAGAAAATTTATTTATTTTTTTTAAAATTATATTTAAATTGTTTGTATGTTTTTTTCTTTCATCTCATTTCTGCTAATCATTTTATGATAAAGTTACAAATCTTGTTTATACATAAATTAGTCTTCTTAATTCACAGAAGAAAAATAAAAATAAATAACTAAATTATCACATGTCGAACTTCAAAAATTCAATTTTATTTTTATATATTTATTTTTGTCGTTAAATACAATATATATATATTTATATATATATATATAAAAATAAAATTAATATTTATCGGTCGAATAATTCAGATCATGGTCGTAATTATATTTCGTAATCATTATTGTATAGACGTTTTTATTTTTTAATTTATTTTCTTTATTTTTCGTTGTTTTTTTTTTTTATTTTAATTAATTCATTCGTTTTTTTTTTACCTTTTTTTTTAAATTTTTTTATGTTAAGACGTCCGTTTAAATTCTGTGTAATGGTTCTTGTTATTCATTTATCCTGTTATAAATTTTATGCTGTTTTAGTCAAATAAGTTAAGCCTTTTTCTGTCAACTGTAAGCTTTTAAATAATTTTATTAAATAATTGAATAAAAATTATTGAGCAATTTAAAACCGAATTAAAAACTTGTAGAAATTGTATTAAAATCACAATTTTTACTATTTCAAACTCAAATTAAACAATTGCTAAATGGAACGTATTTAAATTTTTTTTCAATTCATTTGTTTAATTTTATCTGTCAAAATAATACATAAATTTTTTCACTATTTATAAAGGACTTTGTTCTAATTTATTCGATTTTAAGTTTATCTTTATAATTAAATCTTTAAAAGCATAAAAATAATTAGTTTAGATAATTGTTGAGAGTTATTTATGGTAAATAAAGTTTGTTACTAATAATAATTTTGTGGATTATTAATGGTGAACTGCCAATCATACCAATGTTCTTCTGTATAAAAAACTAACATATCTTACATAAACTTTAAAAAACAAAACGTTGAAGCTATTAAGATTTAATTAAAAATTATTAATTCTTTTGTTAAAACTAATTTATTTAAAATTATAATAATGATGAATAGTTAAGTTTAATTCAAAATTAAAATAAAACAAAAACTAAAGCACATATTATGTAACATAAAAATAATTGAAATTGAATTAATTTATGCGAAAAAAAATAAATAAACATAAAACAGGTGTTAATTAAGCATTTTTTTACGGTTTTGTTTTTAATATTTTTTTGCAATATGCAAGCAAATAAGTAAGTCAAAGTAAAGTGAGGTTAAATACATCGAGGTAAAATAAAGCCGGATAAATTTAATGTATTTTTGCGTTTCTTTGAAATAAAAATTTTAAAACAATAACAATTTGTTAATTAATGTTGTAACAAAACTTTACCTTTAAATTTTGGGAAATTCTATTAATTTTTCCCTGTTTTTTTTTTTTTTTTTAAATTAATTTTTTAATTGCTTAATTTGCATAATTAATATTTAAATTATGTCTTTTATTTTTTTTTAACAAATTTTGCTTACTTTGGCATATTTTTTTGTTTGTTAATTATAAATTAGGTTAAAAATAAAATAAATATTTAATAAATAACGATTTGTTAATAAATTATAAATGTTTTTTTTTTCTGATTAGAATTTTATTGCGGTAGGGTAGATAATACCCTGTGCAGCACGATGGTTTCATGAAGATAGACTGGATATAGATGTGAATAATGAAGCATTTTTGTGGTAAGTCATTTTTAATTTATTTTGATAGTATTCAATAACGATTTGTTAATAATTATAAATGTTTTTTTTTCTGATTAGAATTTTATTGCGGTAGGGTAGATAATACCCTGTGCAGCACGATGGTTTCATGAAGATAGACTGATAAGCTGGATATAGATGTGAATAATGAAGCATTTTTGTGGTAAGTCATTTTTAATTTATTTTGATAGTATTCAATAACGAATTGTTAATAATTTTTAATGTTTTTTTTTCTGATTAGAATTTTATTGCGGTAGGGTAGATAATACCCTGTGCAGCACGATGGTTTTCTGATGATAGACTGATTGCTGATGAAGATGTGAATAATGAAGCATTTTTGTGGTAAGTCATTTTTAATTTATTTTGATAATATTCAATGGCAGTAAATTAGAAAAAGTTAATAGAATCGTTAGAAGATATGCAGGTCTCTCATTTTGTACATTTTTTTTGTCACCTCTCTTGGGAGATTAGGGTTTGCACTTGGCATTTCTATCGGTTTTGTACATTCAATACTTATTTAGTTTATTTAATACAATTAATCTATTATTAATGTTAGAAAAAACAATACCTAATACAGCTTAACGAGTTAAAAGCTTTTACTGTGCTTAACAAACCTTTTAGTCGAAATTATCATTCAATTTTCTGTCTTTTTGCCTATTGAAATCTTTTTATTTTTAAATTCATTTTTTTAGTTAATACGTTTTTACTGACAAAGCTTGACAAAGCTTATTATTAATTAAGTTGTGCTTATTCAATTGGTGTGCAATAAAAATAAGTTATAGAAAAAAATACTACCGATTCTTGTATTAAAATATGTGATTATCGCCAAAGCTTTGAAAAGCTTTTTTTTTGGTATTAAAGTAAATAATATTTTTTGTATATATATTTCGTTTATTTTCTTATTCGCTTAAAAACGACCCTGAAAATAAAAAGGAAAAATTAAAAATTTAAAAACTGAGTGTCGACTTAACGATGCAAAAATTAAATGAAATAAAAATTGCAAAAACAATAATAATAAATAAATAAATAAAAAAAAAAAAAATAATGTAAAATTGCTACACACGAAAAATAAAAATTATTGAGGTAGGTTTCGTGGTTTTTTAATATTTATTTTTTTGGCTCTTTAATAAAGAGTAAAAAAAAAGTGGAACGAAATTCTTCACTCAACTTTGTTCTTACTTTTAAAAGAAATAAATAAATATTTTTTTTTGGTTCGTTATATTTTTATTCACTTACATTTAATAAAAAATTAAAAAAAAAACTTGTTACTTATTACTGTTTTTGGCTCTTTGGGCGTTTTCATTTACATTTTTCTACATACGATTTTTCTGTTAATTTTTTTTGTATTTTTTTTATATAACAATGGTTATAAATATGGTTTTATTGAAATAAACATTGTTGAGGTATTTCATATCATTTTTTAACATTTTTTACAATTACATATTACATGAGATTTAATGTAGTTGAAGAGTTGAAATGATAGCAGCTTTGTATAGTAAGTTGATTGTGCGGTAGCTTTGCATAGAAAAATTATTTAATTAAGTTTCTATGGTTAAAAAGTTTAGCTTTATTGTGTGGTTCGTATATATTAAAATTTTTCGGCTTTAACTACAAAAAATCCTTAAATATTTTTTTAAACTGACGAAAGTACTTGCAGAATTAAGCTAAACTACCATGGAATGTTTGTCGCAATAAATACAATTTTCTTTGTTTTAAATGTTTTGTCTTTATTTAAATTCTTTTCAATACTTTTGCATTATTAAAATTAAATAATTTATCGTTTCAGTAAGTAATAAAACTTTTATAAAGCTTCTCATATAAAATAATATTGATTATTGGCCAAGGCTTGTTTTAATAGGTTTCTCCAATAAAATATCCTTAAATATTTCTTTAAATTAAAATTTATCAAAGCAAAAAATTTATGAAAATAATAAAGAAAGTCTATAAAAAAATTATTTCTAAATTATAAACTCAATAATAATTTCCACTGGAAATACGACTAAAAGAAAAAACCCAAATGTACAAATCAAATTCCTAATTTCAAAAAAGAAAAAGAAAAAACGTTAACATGTCTGGCAAGTGACTACGCATTTAAAATAATTAATTTTCTATTATTGATTACCGAATATTTTCAAAATATATAAAATACCAAAATTTCTTAATGAAAAGATAAAAGAAAAATAATAATAAATAATTTAATCAAACATTTTGAATAATTAACGATTAATAACCCAAAAAATTTATAATATTTGTTTCAAGATCAATAATTTTGCAACAGAAATATATTTTAATAATCAATTTTTAAAAAAGCCCACTTTTAACGTAATAAAGCTTCTTCTTTTTTTTTTTTTTTGTTTCATTGATTATTTTGCAATTTTACCAAACAAAAGACACAAAATTATTCATAATTTTTGGTTTTTTATTTTATTCGGTCGTCAATATTTAATTTAAATTTTTTAAAATAAATATCACACGTGCTTGTGCTTTTATTAAATATTAATTTTGTTGCATAGGTATATTTGCACATACATAAAAAAAGAAATTGAAGTTTAATGTAAAATTAATCAAGTTTATTGTTTAAAGAATAATAATTATTATTATTATTATAAAAAAACGGTAATTATAAACAATTATCAATTATCATTATTAATTACAATTTACAGCAACAAAAGTGTATACTAAAAATGTATGTTTAAAGTGTCGTCATAACTAAAATAGACATGAATAATTAATGTATTTTGTTGATCTTATTAATCGTGCCTAAAGATTTTTTATTGCTTGTGGCTGTTGCGGATTCAACTATCACGGTCTCTTATAACCGATACTAGAAACTATAATCATCGAGTAATATTGTTCGATTTCAAAATTATTTTTTTATACGTACTGTAAGGAAATAGAACGCGTTGTCATCATACGTATTACCAATCCAGTATAAACCTCAATCCTTTAAAACTAGTATTCACAAATTCCTCAAACTCTTTTAATTTAATTCTAAAAAAGAATATCAAATTTTAAGCAAATTTAAAGCGTTAAAAAAGAATTCGTAACATAACAGAAATTTCAAATATAGATTTGATGAAACCATCAGCAACATCAAAAGCTTTTATTCTTTAGAAACAAATACATAGTTTTTGGTACGAAACCGATTTGTTGTAAGAAAACATAACGAAAATATTTTTATTACGATTAAGATTTCCGTTAATGTCCAATCTGAATCACATTTATGTTAAGGCAGGGCAGGAGAATTATATAGTTGTTTTATGTTTTCTTTTTTTTTGTTTTGTTTTGTTATATCGCAATCATCATAAAATAAAGAAATAATAATAATTTTAATAATAATAAATAAATGAATACATAAAAGAAATGAAAAGAATAGTATATATAGCGCGGTCAGTCAATATTTTAATGTTAAAACACAGTGGTTAAGCAGTTTTTTATTATTATTTACAAATAAAAATTATTTAAATTAACAGACTTTTGACTGTGTGCCGTTTTTGCCTCTTTGCTGCTTTTATTTTTAATTTTTTTAAATTTATTTATTAAAAAATTCATGCTTTGGTTTTCACTTTCGCTGAGTTTTTTTTTCTGTTGTTTAATTTAAACTTTTTTTTCTGATGTGCTGTTAACAATTGCCTTACACAATACAATGCTGAATAAATAATAAATACAATAAATTATATATTGAAAATTAATATATTTAACACCGGGGACCATCTGTAATATTTAAATTTTTTTTAATGCTTAGATTTTTTATCTTATTTTCTGCAAAACAACTTGTGTACGAAATAAAACATTAATTATGCTGATTTTTATTTTTTTGTGTTTCGATTTACTTTAAATTGTTTCGGAAGGACAATTTTGATAAGTAATTGCACGCGAATATTTTAAGAAAATCCTTCAATATTAATTTTATTCTTAATAATATTATTTTATTAGAATTTATTAGAAATTATTTAATAATTTTTTTGTCAAAAAATAATTTAAACATAAAACGATGAAAACCATTACAAAAATTTACTTTTGACACCATTGATTCTGTATTCCGTTTTTTTAAAAATGTAAATTGTTAAGCTTTTAAAAAGTTTATTTATTTGCTTTATTAATTACTTTTGTATTGCAGCTATTACAGTTTTTATTCTATTTATTAACTGATTTCTAGTTAAAAATAGCGTCTGGTTTTCTGAATATATTTTTTCTTTAAAAAAGGATATTTCTTCACTAAAAGTCTAATTCAAAAATCTTATCTGTTGTTATTTTTATTTATTAGAGCTTGATATAGGCGTTTACTGTTTAGGTAGTATACTTTTGACTTAATGTCTGTACTTTTAACATTCATTTAAATTTCATTACTATTGTAATTTTACAAAAATATACTTTATAAACAGTAAATGTGGCAAAGCTTAATTTCAGATTAAAGCAAATTTAATTTGTTTTTTTACAAAATTCGTACTATGAAGATGATTGCCATTACTTTGTTGTGCTTTCAGTAATTTTTAACGCATTATTTCGATTTAACATGAGCGAATTCAGCTTGTATAACTTGGGCATTAAGCGTCATATTGTTGTAATAATAATTAGTAAAATAATAATAATTTGTAAAATCGAATAAAGGTAAACCCTGGATCAATTAAAAAAAGCAATAAAATATCACAAAAGAAATACTAAAAAAAATACAATGTACTCTCTTCCATTACTAGTAGTCAATGCAAGAAATTCAAGGATCTTTGTCTTAAATTTTATGCTTATGCAAGGTATTACATAATAAAATAATAATATTAAATAGAAATATTTTTTTAATAAGTTTATATAATACAAATCGGTTCCTGATAGGCTTACAACTATGTTAAATAATTTTTTTTCTATTTAAATTCAACAAAAAATAATAAAAATATTAACGTAATAATTGTGTCGTCAGTGTTTGCGCGCAGCAACAACAGTAATTATTTTTTATTTTTTTAGTTAACAGTTTAACAAAACAATAACCAATTAAATAATTATTAATATTTATTTATATTTTATTAGGCATTATTATTATTATTATTATTTTTTCTTCGCTTTAAATCATTAACAAACGCGACAAAATTCATAACAAAAAAAATGATTACAAAATTCTTTTATCGTTGTTAAAATAAATTTAGCGTAATATTATTATCGATGATACAATAAAGTACATAAAGTACATAAGCATGCATTGTTTTTACATATTTCTTAAAGCTTTTAAAAATTCATAACAATAATACTTTTTTTCGGTATATAAGTAAGTGAGAATAAAATATTAAATAATTATGTCCGATTGTTTTGCCTTTTTTTTTTTTAAATTAAATTATTTCTCTTTTTTTATGGTTTTATTAAATATAGGTGTCAAGGACACTGTATAATGTGTGGTTAATATTTACACACAAAATATTATTTAAAATTAACTACTTACTGCTGTAATCGTTTTTATGTTTAAATGGTTTGTCGTTTTTGAAGAAATTTTTGGAAAATAAATACGAAATTTTTATTTAAATTAAATTAGAGTTTTATGTAGAACTTTAAGGAGTTTTTAATTCATACGGAAAATACTTTTATATGCCTGTACTCAATACTAAAGGTAGTAAGGTTAGTTAGGATACATAAATATGTTCTATTTGAAGTTTTTATTTCACTTTTCTCTGTTTTATGATTTAAAATTCTTGTACTTTCTAGACACTAAGAACTCTTTCTAAAATCACGTTTTTCTTGTATTTTTTAATGCCTTTGCCTTAACTAAATGAATGTTATAGATATAGACACAACTCGAAAAAATATTCTAGAATTGATTTTAGAGGATAATTATTAGAAAAACGTAATAATTTGAGGAGTAAGGTTTGTTGTTAGTATCCTAAGAGTTTAATTTAAATAATTGTTTTGCAGTTTTTTTAAACTAGAAATGTAATTATAAGCTTATTACTTTGTTAATTCGTAAATTTTTAATACTTTTGATAATAAATATATCTGAGAAATCATACAATGTACGAAAAATACTTGTTTATATATATAATTATTATTTTTTAATCAGAATTAATTAATTAGATTTTTATGTTTGTTTTGACTTGTTTTTTTTTTCTCTATTTTTATTTTTCATCTAATAAACTAAGAAAGTAGTAGAAAGATCAAGTGCTTTTCATATCTGTTACAAGGTTACAATTGTATTTATTTTTTAATGATTATTATTATTATTATTGCTTTTTAATATCAATAAAAATAAATTAATTATTTTGCGTCTAGTTAAAATTATTTATCAATTAAATTTAATATTTTATTTCTATAAATTGACGTAGACGAATATTTTTTTATTTGAAATGTAAGGTTTTTCTACTTATTTTTAGATATTACTGGATTAAGCGTTTTAATATTTTCTAATTTATTATATATTTAACATATTATGTTAAACAATAATTAGTTTATTGAAAATTATCCTTTACTACTTGTAATTGTGTTTTTATTGGAATAAAATTGTTTATCAGAAGACATGCCAGAAAAACATTAAAAAAAAAACGTACAATTAAAAATAATGAAATATGTTTATTAATATTATATACAATTATTAACTATAAATTAATTAATAAATTTTATTTACATATTTATTTATTTACGTAATGCTAATTTTTCTATATTAACTCTTGCTGATAAAAATAGTAATTCAAAATTTTTCATATACCATGAAATATTATAATAAAAATGCATTCGCCAATTTCTATCTAAAAATGCTTTATAGAATTCACTCATTTTATCTGCTGATAAATTTTCATCGACTGTTTTCTTATTTTCATTAATGAATTTTTCACGTTCCTGTAAAAATACCAAATTATTAAAAATTGTTTCTAACGATTGAAAATTTTTACGGTAATCAAACCTCATAAAATCGTTTATTATGTTGTGACCAAAAATTTTGATTCCAATTTTCCACTTCTATACATCTTAATCGAAATACTTTTTGTGCAATAGTTTCATTTTCGGGTATATATCTGATAATAGGACGTAAATTTGATTCTTTATCCGGTGGACCAATGTAATTTTTTAAAATAAGGTTAGGATCTGGTTGATTATTAAAACCATCGATTTTTTTAATGACATTCTCCTTTGGTAGTGTTTTCTGTAACACAAAATAATATTTAATTAATTAATTTCAATATTTTCTTACAATAAACTTACAAATTGTGGTAATATTGTTTTTAATTTTTTAAACATTTTAATTCATCAAAATTTTGACATTGACATTTCTCAAATTAAATATGGTTGCTTATGTTATGTTATATAAATCGATTATAGAGACGTCTTACAGATAATAAATAAACTAATGTAGCAAAGACAACAATAATTTAAATAAGAAGTGTAATTTGCTAGGTTTTTTCTTTTTTAAATTTATATTTCTCTTTTATTAAATTTAGGTAAGAAGTATAAGTAGAAAAAAGGTAAAATGTGCACCCTTATTTTGAAGTCAGAGATACTTTTATTTATAATAATACAAAACAAAACAAAAATGCTTAAAATACAGAAAATAACAATAAAAAAACACATCAAGGTCAATAAAAGTAAGGGGAATTATGTTATTTCGTTTATGTTCTAGAATCTAGAGAATTTTTCTTTTTGCTTTAATTTATTTATTATAAAAAAATAAAACTAAAAGGAAAAGCTAAAGGTAAATAAAGGTAAAATTGTTGTTTTTCTTTTCTTTTTTTTTTAATTAATAATTCAAGGGCTTAATGAATCGCATACTATTGCAAGTTATTAAAAAACGAAAAATCATTTTACTTCAGCTTAGTCAACGCTTGGGAGATAAAAAACCAATTTAATGTGGTTTTTCCTTAATTTTAATAAATTTAATTGATAAATTATTATTAAGTCACCTTTTTATGATTTTATTTTATTTTAAATATGTTATTTTTGCGAGTTTATTAATTAATTTTTTAAAAATAATACAGAAAAACGTATTTAAATTACATTTGATTGAAAATAATGCAAGTAGCATGTTATTAGGCGAGTATAAATCATTTTTTATTTTTATTTAATTAAAAGTCTTATAAAAGCTTAAAATAAAGCACAATAAATAAGGAACATAGTTATTTAATATTAAAAATAGTTTTTAATAAATTTTATAAGAAAACAAATAATAAAGGAAACCTAATAAAAACGTAAAAATTAGAAATGAAAATAAAAGTAAAACGGAAAAGCTTTTATTATGTAGGAAATAAATTAATAAAATATTTTATTATATTTTTAGTGTTTAATATAATGCATTAAATAAGGTTTAACACCACCCACATAAATATACAAAAAAAAAATAACGAAAGCACACACAAGCTAATAATCCAATAAACTATAAAAAGAAAAAAATTATGAAAATAACCAAAGAAATGTTAAAATCACGTAAAGCACGTTGAATATATTTTTATTATTGTTAAATTCACGTAAATATAATTCGCACCTGTAAAAATAATGATGGTTAGAATATACCTACCACCTACAAATAATAAAAACGAAAAACAAACAAAAATAAATAAATAAATAACGATTGACTGTGGTCGTCTCATTCTCAATTCTGTTAAACTTGACATTCTATGTTATTTTTATTGAATTTTAATCGATCGTTGATAGATTGCTGACTAACACGAGTCATAAACATTAAAATAAAAGGCATAGGTACGAAATATAGAGAAGAAAAACGATTAAATCAGGTAAAACAAGGTGGTTATAATATAACCATTTAATAGCTTTTTCATTTCATCATCGATCATTTTCTGACAATTTTTTATTATTTGTTTACCATTTTTACGTGTTTATTTGAGTAATTTTTTTTTACAACGCAGTACGTGGTAGATTGTTTGTTTATCGAAAAAAAAGGAAGACGAAAAAGAGGAAGAAGCTTTACGTACATATTTTGGTTTTTCGATTTTTTTAAAAAAAGTTTTTGTATTTTTACTTTCTTAAAGAAATATTGCATTGTTTGCTTTCCAAATGAATTTTGCGTGGTTCTTTACATTAAAAACATAATCAAAACAAAGAAAAAACATACAGTATAGTTATAAAAGCATAAATAAACACAAAACAATTAACATAAGTCACCCACAATTAATAAACAGAGAAAAATGAAATAGTTCTTCTTTTTCATTCGCCTACAATTTACGTAGAAAATAAAAGCTAAATACTAATTCAAAATTCATTTGTTTAGCAGTAAAAATAGCAATAACAAACTATGGTTACCATTAAAAAAATGAAAAATAAAACAAAAAGGTGGGCTTTTCAAATAACAACACAAAAAGCTTAAGAAATCAATTGAGCGTAGCCATTGGTAACGTACTAAATTCGTTATTATCCCACAATGGAAAAAATACTAAACAAGAATAAAAAAAAAAAATTAAATCAAAGAAAACAAAAACAACAATTGAAGCTTTTTAAAAAATCAGTGAAACAATACCCTATTCATCCATCCACCCACTCGTGATTGCAGAAAATAAAATATATTTTCAACGAAAACACACAGTGGAGACGCCAAACTATTTATTTCATATATAAATAAATAATAATAAATGTTTAATTTGTAAAAATTTCTGTACATGTAGTTTAAGCTTTAATAATAAAGCCGTTATAAGCTTCTTTTTTTTTAAATTTTAAAAATTTCAACCAAAAAATAAAATTGAAAAATACAGAGAAAATGTAGACACAAATCAATATTTTAGATATTTTTTTAATATATTTAAATCGCTAAATAATTTAAATATGATAAAATTGATCATATTGTGGTAAAAAGTATTGATTTTTAGCGGTTTATCGTGACTTTTTTAGTTAGAAAAACCACAAAAATAAAAAAGGAAAAATTTTATATAATTTCTCACTCTTATAATGCATATTGACTGCATTTCGGTGCTACAGATAAAAAATTGAATTTATTTTGTGCTTTTTAAAAATTGCTTAATAAGCCGTTAAAAACTTAATAAAAAGTTAGGTTATCCCCATTAAATTTAAATAATTAAAAAGTAATAATTTTTAATAATTAAAGAAAAATTGTTTATTTAAGTGTTGGGAAAAAATTAATCAATCATAATGTGGGTTAGATTTAAAAGCACAAATATGATTAACGGTTTTTAACGGTCAACTAACATCCCATTTTTTTTTAAATTTTTATTAGGGTATTTGGGCTGTACATAACAATTATTTATTAAATTTAAGAATAATTTATTGTTGCTTTTTTTAAAAATAGAAAAAAGCTTCTTTTTATTTAGCTAAGAAAACTTTACGTACTGTTACATCATGCTTACAAAATTAAAAAACACCTTATCATCTTCCCATAACCGGATTAACACAAAAATATATATATTTGAATTTAATTAACTATTTCCCGTATTATTACTTCAAACAGTCAAATTTACAGCCACGCAGCAATGCTCACACCCATATCGGTTGCCCTACTTAAAAGCATTTACCTTTAGTTAAGCATGGAAAAAAGGTGAGAAAGGCAAACTAAAATACGGGTGGTATAAATACAAAACTTAAAAGTAATATAATCCAAATTCACCTGTCACACTTGCTGACAGATTAAGAAAAAACGGGCACCACCGGGTCACATGAGAAATATTTTCCGTGTTATTTAAGGGCGAGTAAAATATTCCTACTACTGCTACTGTCGGAGACAGGTAGATGGCAATTTAACATAAATGTAGATAAGATTTCAGTTCTTTTTTATGCTCCCTAATTTCTGGATTTTTTATTCCCCACTTATCCCTTACGTAACCCCAGAGTTAATCGTTTTTGTTGGAGTTTTTTCTTTTTGCGTTGTAAATTCTCGTGTCGATTTTTTATTTTTTGCTGCTGCTGCTACTACTGCTCCTTGTACCCTAGAAAAGTTAAAAAAATTTTCTTTTTTTTTTTTACTATTACATGGTGGCGTCTGTATACAATGACGTCAGAGTTTTAACCCCAACATACATTAAGCGCATGTCAAAAGTTTTTCTACAGCAACAGAAAAGCTCTGTGTTTTTGGGTGTATATTTTTTTGCTTTTTATTTTCCTGTTACTTTTTTGGGTGGCATTTTCTTTTTATTACTTGTGTGCGTAAGGACTGCACTTATACATACGGATTTTTATTTTCTTCAATTCAATTTCAAGTGGATTTTATCAGAATTGGGGGTTCATTCTTTACAGCGGTTGGGTGGTTAAATGTATTATTTTTATTATTATTTGAAAAATCGAATCGGACTCTTGCTGTTTGTTTGCTATTCTTTTATTACAAATAATAAATAGAATAGAGAAATATATTTATATATAAATAAATGAAGAACTGAAGTTACATATAATTATGTGTGTTTATGCTTTTATTTTTATTCTTGGTCTAGGGTGGATTATAAGAATGTTATTTCGGTTAAACAAATGTTAAAAAGAAAACACAAGATTGCAATCATCTAATCATAGACCAAAAGGTAATGATTACTTTGTTAATGTCTAAATAGAAATATTTTTTTTTTTGTTTTTCATTCAATGTATTTTGTCTTGCCACCCATTTATGTAACTTATTCTACCTTCCGTGATAAGGATTCTACTACTAATAGAGATACAATACACTTCCTTTAATTTTTGTGTTTTTAATTATTTTAGTAATTGTTGGAAGATAGCTTTTTATGAGAAATGTGTACTACTATGTTATATGTTTTCCGGATATCCTTGTATTGAATTTTTTAACACAATTTTGTATTACTATTTACTTAGTTTGAAATACGATTGAAGTAGGTTATTAGTAACTACACCACTGACAGGACTTCCCATTGTTTTATTATTATTTTTTATAATTCAATAAGGGGTGGCAAGCACAGTGTGATGGCACCCTTAAACGACTCCATAAACGTCAATAATCTAACATTTATTATAAATATTGTTGGTTTAAATAATATATTTAAAAAAATGATGTTAATGAAATATATTTTGTAGGGGAAATTATCAATTTATCCTTATTAGTTTGTCTAAAGGCATTTTCTATGTTCTACTTATTATATCTACTACAGGACATCTGGCTATTTATTTATTTAAATGAAAAAATTAAAGAAACAAAAAAACTGTGTCACAAACAAATTAGTATTCCAGGATTATAGCATTGAAATATAAAATTCCTTTATTTTTTTATTTTTAATTACATAATGCACGCAATTCTCATTCATTCTAATTACAATTAACTGCTTATGTTCGCTGGTTTTAATAACTATTAAGGATAATTTTTTTTCTATTCTGTTCCTGTGCCCAGTAAATAAAAATTACATTATACTTGTTAAAACATAAAAGAAAAACAGTGATATTAACTTTATTAGATTAAAAACTCATACACAAAGTGTAAGGATATTACACTATACACTTGATATAACACGGTATTTACGCCTAATGTTATGCAATCATAACGACAAATTATTTTCCGTAAAATTAACGCAAAGTGTTTACGTTTCTCTTATTTTTTGATGTAGAGAAAAAAATAACGCACGCATGATACGCTCTCTACGCATTTTTCTATACTTACAAATTATTTTTTATATTAAAAAAAAAACAGATGAAAAGGAATACATCCTTGATATGATAAGCAATATAAGTGCAAGCTGGATAAAAATGATTTTCTTTCTGTGGCGTTTTTTTTCATCTATTTGTTTGTTTAACTGACAGGCGCACGCCACGCATTTAAAAAAATACGTGAAATTTGTAAGGTTTTAATATAATTATTAAACATTTTTTGTGAAATAAAAGAGCGAATGTATTGTATGAGTAAAGGATACAATATTTTGTTGAGAGAGTATTTTTTGTGGTTTTTTAGAAAACGAAATTATATAAGCATTTCCCCATAAAATAATTTCATATTGTGAATGTTACTTTAAAGAGATACTATTTCTCTTTTTTTTACACATGGAAGTTTTATTCTTAATTTTTGTATTTAACAAGAGAAGAGCACTAGAAAACTAAAACATTTCTCTTACTTGCTTTTCTCTTATATACTTTGTTTCTTTCATGCTTGCATTAAAGAATCTTTTTTGTAATTTATTTTCTGAGCAGAATTTGTATGGTTTTACGTGTACTTTGTTGCTGTAAAACAAATGTCACTTTAAATATGCATAGGCGACGATGGCGCTGATGCTCTCGATCGGAGGCCGTACCGTAAGAAAAAAAAAAACAATTGTTTTTCGATATAAAAAAATTTCATTTACTTCAGTCGAGTTTTACACGCCGTTAGAGTTTGTCGATAGATTTGTGTTTGTACGAATATCGTGTTCCGGTGCAAAAATTTATTTAAAGGAAATTAAAAAATTTGTTTTTCTCTTATTAAAAATAATAATAATTAATTATTGATAGTGTTTTGTGCTTAATTTAATCTGACTTAAAATTTATTTCAGTTAAATTTTATTATTTTTTCACTCCGTTTTTCTTTATTTTAATTTTTGGTAAATTATTTATTTTTTTAATTAATTTATGTAACGGGATGTGAAGTTATCAAAGTAAAATGTGCTTTCGTTGAATAAAAAAAAAAATTGTGTGTGTGTTTAGTTTTGTGCTAAGAAAAAGTGTTTTTCCGCATTTAATCCGTAGCAAAGAAAAAAAAAAACAAAAATCAATAAAAATAAGGGAGGCCAAGTCGCGTCAAATACAAATATAGAAAAAAAAAATAAATAAGAAAAACAAAAAAAAAACGAAGAAAAACATTGATATTATGACATAGAGAGAATGGCCCCCCAACACGGGCCGGGCTAGGAAATAAATCCTTTCATAATAAATAATTTTATTTCTTTGGAACAAAAATTTTTATTGGTTTTTAATTAAAAGGGACAAAAAGGAAGGAAATTTCCTTGATTATTTCTTTAACTGACTTACCAGAGGATTAAGCTGATTAAGAATTTTTTTTTGTTGGTTTTTTTCTTTTTTTTTTTTTAATTAAAAAACAACAAAAACACAATTATGGATTTCAGGATTTGGTTTTTTACATTAATCGGTGAGTTTTTCATAATTTTTTCTTTTGAAAAATAACAAAACGTAACGAATTAGGATTTAGCATAGAATAATAGAAATGTTTAAGGATATTTTCAATAGGAATTCAATACGGTTTATATGAAGACAAAATAAAAAACGTGTTCATGGTGAACAAATTTAATTTTGTTTTTCTTATTTTGAGTGATTTACATCGGATTATGTTTGATCGAAATCTTTGATTAATTTTGTTCCAGTGTTACGGTGTATTTTGTTTATCTTTTGCCTATCATTTTGTTACCTGTCTTCTATCCGTGTTAAAATCAACAACAAAAAATTGATTTGATTCGCTTTGATTGAAGTAATTTTTTTTGTTAAAAGTTAATTAAGTCTGGATGGCGATAAAATGATTTTTTTGATGTAGGAAAAATTCTTAAAAGTGATTTTCGACAGTTAAATGACTAAAGATCGTTTTTTCCCATTTCGATTTTCTTTTAAAAGTACAGTTTGAGTGTTTTTCTTCTCTCTATTTAATTTTTAGATAATAATGTTTGACTGACTGATTGTTTTCTTGAGTGAAATTCATTAAATATTTATTTTAATTAAATAATGATTATGTTTTGCGATAAAATTTTTGGATAATGGCCAATTGTTTGAAAATTATTTTATTTTTTTTTTAACTGCAGTCTCCTTACTGCGGATGATTTATAAGGAAATCTTTTTTTAGTAATTAAAAAAAGGCTTTAAGTGTTTTTTTTAAATATTAATTATATAAATTAAATTGTTTTTTAAAGAATCTATTTATGAATTTTTAAGAGAATTAATTGATCTTTACTGTTTCAAAAGTTTGTCCTGTAGTAAATTGTTTAATAAATAATTATTAGTGGAACTTTGATATAAATAAATTATTGCGCTTGTATGTGCTTTTCTTTTTTTGATAATTGCAAAGTGCTTTTAAAAGTTTTCCATATATAAGTGTTTGGATTTTATAATAATTACTGAAATAATTGTAATTATACTTCAGGTAGTCTCTTCTTAACGCTTAATGCTTAATTAAAAACTTTTCTACCACATTCTAAAGTAAGCAAATATATTTCATAAAAAGTTATTAACACGTCTATATAGTTTAAGTTAAATTATATACCAAAAATAAAGTTTATTCAAGCTTTTTCAAATGTTTTAAAGGTATTTTTTTTTGTTATTTTGATTTAGTGATAAAATTTGTATAAATTATTTATTTTCTTTTATATTTTACAATGCATATATAAGATAAAATTATAAACAATTTGTTTATTGCATTTGTAAATGATAAAAGTTAGTTGTAACAGCACAGGTACACTTATCGATAACAACATTTAACCAACAAATGAAAATAAAAAATAACTAAAACTAATTAAAATTTACATTTTAGTATTCATAATACATAAATTTCATTTTTCTTTTTCTTTGTTTTTGTGTAAAAAGCAAAAGAAGTGTAAAAAGCCACAGAAGAAATATAGAAATAAAGAAAATGAGATAAAATTCTAATGTAAATGTTATATATATTGGATAAATGTATTTTGATAATAATGTTGTTATATATATGTTGACAGATAATAATAATTCTACGATAATTGGATGTAACAATTCTGTGAGAAAATTTATCATATATATTTTTAATGGAGGTTTTATTTTCTCTTCTTTTAAATTACAATTTATTTCTGGGACTTAAGGTTTTTTTTTTTGTTTAAATTAAGAAAAATAATTAAAGATTAAAGTGTCATGTTAAATTAAACATGAGTATAAAAAAACCACAATGAATTGGCTCTGTGGTATAACAATTTGATTAGCAGAAAGAAACATGGGTTCTTCATTTATTTCTTGTACAGTGGACGATAACTAGGGGTTATGACCATAAAGTAGCGACAAGAGAGCTTTTTTTCTCTTGAAATAAACACAGTTATTTGCTGTTATTTTTTAATCATAAATAATTTTTTAAAAAGAAATAATTTGCGTTAATAAGTTTTAGTTATTTCTATCCAAAAAAAAAACTCAAGGATGATTTTTATGTATTAAATTTATTAAAAATGGTTAAAAGTGCTTAATGCTTCGTTTTTTTTGTTTAATTATTATTAATAGTGAAACCCGCATAATTAAAAAGCTAATTAAAAATATTATTTATTAAAAGATCTAGTCAGGTTTAAGCCAATGTTACAAGTTCGGATATTCCATTGATGGAAATATACAAATTTTAGATCGGAAGTAATAGTTCTAAGAAACTTTCTAGCTAGTTAGTAATTAATATATATATTTAATTCAAAAAATAAAATTTAATTGTCTTAGTTACGGACCAATTTATATTATCCGAAAAAAGGGTCATTTTTTAAGGAAAACTTCGAAATAATAATGACTTTTTAAAAATATGTAAAAAAAATAGTCACTAACCATTTGTTCTAAATTTAAATAAATAATTAATTAAATATTATTAATAATAATTTGTTTTAATTTTTATATTTTAAACAACATTAAAATCATACATGAGATTAGGGTAATATTTTTATGTTAAACATTTGAATCACCCTCGTTTATTACTATTTTCGGATTCTATTTTTGGTGGCTTAAATTATGTTTTATTATTATTTTTTTTTTCCAAAACGAAATCATAAACTCTGTTATTAGAAATTAGAAGAATAGATGATTAGCCCGTATAGAATTTTTTATTTTATTATTTGTTGTGAGCGGGGCTGTTCGATTAGCTTGAATGTTGATTGTTTAGAAAAATACGTCCAAATGTCATAAAAATTGCTAAATTTGGCATACGGACATGCTTTGTACAAAATACTAAAATTTTGCACCCCTATAATGGATTTACAAAAAGGACTTGACTGTATATATATTTTTTTTCTTCGCTTATTAATTTCGTTTCCTTCGTCATTTTTTTTTGCGATTTTACAAATTTCTTTATTAAATTTTTCTCTTTTGCTGAATGAATACATTATAAGTCTTAATTTATTTAAAATTAAGATTTATCTATCAGGTGATTAGTAGTTAAGGACTAGTAATAAAATAGTAAAGAAATATGGTTAAGAGAAATAATAAACATTTACCTTTGCAAAATTACCCACAATGGGATTTTTAATTTATTATTATTATTATTATCAGTTTAATTACTCTGTTGGTTTAAATTTTTTTAATAAATAATCAAATAATTGTTGTATAAAGTATTTGGGGTGTTTTTACTATGAAAAAAAAAACCATTTTGTTATTCTTATGCATAATTTACTTTTAAAAATAATTTTTTCTTTTTATTTCAAACTATTTTATGTATCAACACCCGCCATAACCACCCACTCGTAATGTTGAAGTTTTTGCTATTAAAAATCTGTTTTGTTTTTTGAGAAAAATGAATTAAATTTAGAGAAAAAGGATATGATAATATAATACCATGAAGTAATAATAACAGCATCCTTTTCTGTTTCACTAATCCATTGGGAGTAATTTTTTATTTTCCTTTCCTATATTAATTCTCATATGATTCTCACTGTCTAAATGCATTTAAAGAAGTAAAAAAAAAGAACCGACAGCAAGGTTGATTTTTTCTCTTTTTTATTAAATTATTGTTGATGATTGTGGTGGACGCAGAATATTTATAATTTTTTTTATTGTACTTATTATGGTTGAAAAGGTTTTTTATTTTAATTTATGGTTGCTCGTGAATAGCTTAGCTATGTGGTTTTGTTACAAAAAAAAAAAATTTAAATAAAATTAATTGTTCCTTTTTTTTTTTTTGTTTAATACATTTGCGGTTGGATTTTTAATTTATTTTATTATTAAAAATAAAAAAAATCATTAGAACTTTATGCTTTTATAGCGTCTAGTCTAGTCGCGATGATGATTGTTGATTCTCTTGTTTGTTGTATCATAATAATGTTAATGATGGCTCTGTTAATGGTAATTGTGTGCCTATTTTTTTGTAATTTTATTCTTTTGAATTATTAAAAACAATAATGCTAAGCAAAAAACAGTATTTTTATGGTATTTTATGGGCTCTCTTACTGTGTGCTTTTGGCTTTTAAACAAATTGACTTTTTTTTTGTCTTTATTACTAAGCTTAGGAATTTAAAATTTAATAATTTCTTCTATATGTATAACAGTGAAATACTTTAATTAATTAATTAATAATTATTGTGCGGCTTAGTTATGATGACTTAAGAATTAACTGACTGACTTAAGAAGAAAACAATTTATTATTAATGATTTCGGTTTTATTTTCTTGTTTTATTTGCCCCCATATTGTGGCGCTTGATAAATATTTTCCTTTTTTTTTATTTTATTTAATTTTTTGTCTATAGAGCGACGAGAATATGTATTTTTGTTTTCTTAAATAACGTTTAACGTTTAGCCGCCACCGCCGCCGCACCACTTGACTTTATTTATTTATTATTTTTCATTTTATTTAATCTCTATATTAGCGCTAATAGAGCCAGTTTTATTCTTCTTTTTTTATGTATTTAATCATTTTTTTATTATTTTTCTTTTTAATTTAAAAATTTTGAAAAATTTATTAATTAATTTTCTCGAATAAATTGTTTTTTTTTATTTTCTTTCTTTTTAAAATAAATAATGCCCGAAGGTTAACCGTTTTATTTCTTTATAAACAAAATTTTGCCTTTAGAATAATTTATTAATTTATTAAATTTTCAAAAACAAAGACTTATTTTAATGAAAAATGTAAATAAAAAGTTTATATTTATTTTTTTTGTGAAATATTAATTATGACAAATTAATTATCACACTTAAAGATTGTTTTCTTTAAGAAAAATATTTATTTTTGCATTGATTTACGTTAATTGTTATTAAGTGTGGGTGGTGGTTGTGGTGATGATGATGGTGATGTATTTTCAATAGATTATAAATAGATCAATTGGTAAAGTTTTGTGAGATCAGGAACCATGGTAAGCCAGATAGTAGACTCGAAGATATTTGGTTTGCCAATTCTACATCCAGAGGAAAAAAAAGGAAAGAAACAGGTGCAAATTTGTTAATAGGAAATTATTTTTAATAACTTTTATTATATACTTTATTTTATACTGAATGTATGTTTTGTGGTTAGATTTCTTAATATGATTATTTTTTATAAAGAAAATATTATTAATGTGCGGTTCGGATAAAAAAAAAACAGACGGTGGGCAGTAGTTTAACGAACTTTTGGATTAGATTAACGGAATTTAAAAAATTGTCAAAAATAAATACATTACGCTAGTTTAGTATTTAGTAACTAATTACACGAATTTTATACTGAAAAATATTTTAATGCATTTTATTATTTAAAAAATATTTATTTTTGTTCAGCTTTAAATTTTATTTTTATTTTTTTTTTTGATTCGATTTTAATGTGATTTTTAATTATTTTTTTTTTTTGTCATTACATTTTATATTTCATTTTTAATAATATATGTAATTAAAATACAATAAAATCCTTTTAAATATACAGTATATATACAGTACAAACATATATACTCATAGTAAAAAATAATTATTAATTTTAATTATTATGATTAAATATATAGACGGAAATGTTGTGAATATAATAAAATTATTTGATTAAATGGAAATTTAAAAATTTATTTTAAAATTTAACAAAAAAAAAAAAAAACTCATTAAAATTTTTATTTATTTAATTATTAATTAATTGAGAAAAAAATAAACAAAGAATTTTATTATTTAATCAGAATAATTTTTGTTTTTTTTTTCGTTTCAATAAAAATTAAATCAAGTTATTGCAATTTGCTTATGTGTCATTGTTTTCACAGTGGTTTCGCGTTATTAATTCTTTTCCTATTTAATTATTGTAGGAAAGACAATTATAACATTGTATGTCTGTTAATGTAATTTGGATAATTAATAATAATAAGCTATTCGTTGTAAATATTTTTGCTACACGGTTACTCTACTAAACTCTGTAATTTTGCGGAATATGTCTTACAAGCCATTGATTTTAGTCAGACGTTTTATTATTACAAATTCGATCACTTGTAATTAAACCTTAAAAATCGCTTCACTACAAATCGTAAACATCCTAAAAGTATTAAAATTGTCTTTAAGTTAATTAATGCATTCGCTGTAGCCGGAAGTAAAAGCGAAAATAAAAGATATCAGGCAATTATAATGATTAAAATTTAATTGGCAATGATGCTTTAGCTTCACATTATACTTAACTGTAAAAAGATAAATAAAATTACTGATAAAATTTCGCGTATATTAAGTAACATTGCACATTGGCACTGTACAAAATGATAATATTATTTTTAATTAATTTTTCAGAGTATAATCAAAACAGTTAAAAATTATCTTATCACAAAAATAAAGAAATGCCTTAAACCTGACTTAAGTCTGTCTAATCACAAACATTTAACGACAGTTGTACTTGCTGTAATTAAAAACAATTACAATATAATTCAGTTTAAATAATAATTAAATAATTTTTATTTATGGAGTTTTTCTTGTTGTTTAAATTTAATCAGGTAGAAAAAATGAATAAAAAAAAATTCAAATTAATTAATTAATTTTTTTTTAATTCGCGCTCGCAAACCGATTATGTTTATTTCAATTTTTCATTAAATATTTTAAAAACAAAAAAATTGTTTTTTTTTTTATTAATATTTGTATAATTTAATTAAATTTTATTTTTATTTAATTAAATTAAATTGCTGTCGATTAATAATTATTTTTTTGGTATTTCTTTCTTTTAATTTTTTGTTTATTTGTTGTTAATAAACGGTTTCGCCGAATACAACCAATTTTGGATATATTAAAAAAAATAAAATGAGCGCGTGGGTGTTATGTAATTTAATTTAAATAATAATTTATATGATTTATTAAAGTAGCTGTTGTTTTATTTATTTATTTATTTTGGTTAATGCTCAATTTTATTTTGTTATTAATGTCATTAGCAGTCTTTTAGTTGTTTTTCGATTGAATTTCCTTTTTTTTTATACCTTTCATTCAGTATTTAATTAATTGTTTTTAATTTAATTAATAACATAATGTCGATTTACTTTAAAAATTAAGTAGCTAACATTAAAATATAATTAATAAATTAATGAATAAAATTTTTGACTTTAAATAATTAATTTTTAAGAACGGAAAGCTTTTACCGACATTAATCGTTTAAATTATTAATTTTGTTATTTTGTATTTTTAGTGAATTAATTAATCAATTTTCATTTTTTTTTAACAGACATATTATTGTATTATTGGTTGGTGTAAACCACGCATTGTTGTGTTTTTTTACTGATCTGGGAATTCATTAAGCTTTCTTTTTCACTGTTTATTACCGTGGTTTTGTTGTTAATTGGCGGTGCTTTTTTTAAAGTTTTCATTAAGCATGTCTTTATTAGGTTCCTGTGTGATTTTTGTATGTTTATTAAGACAAATGTTGGAGTAGAGAAACTTCAATTGTTGAATTATTGAATGTTGGTTAAAAATTCAGTACTTTTAAGCACCTACTATTAATTATTTAATAATTAAAATAAACATTTATTTGCTTATTAATTCTTTACATTACATAATGATATGCAAAATTTATTTTTTAATACAATGATTATGATGTTTTAATATAATTAAAATATGTTTTGAGGGGTAAATATATATAATTAATTTATTATTTTAAAATGATAAATATTATTTTCTATGTTTAATGTATAAATATAGTGATTAATTTTATAAGAATTATTTATAAGTATGTACAGTGTTATTAATTTTATGTTATATTTTTATACGACTATCACTATTATTAAGGGTGGTTTTATGCTAAATATTACATTGTATTATTATTATTATTATTTTCATAGAATTTTCTATTTGTTTTCTCTTTTATTTTTGAATTAATTATTTATAGAAAATAAATATCATCGTCATCATGGCTTAACTAAATCCCTCTATGTAAATATTTTTTTTTTTTTGGTTTTGTACCAAAAATTTTATTAAATTATAGAAATTTAATGTTTATTTATGCAAAGTAATAAATTTATAATAATTATTAATGTTATTTAATTGTTAAAAGCATAATTATGAATTTAATAATTTTTATTACAATATTATGTTGAGAAAATATTAAATATTAGCCTCGTGATATTTATTCCGTTTAATGCTACAAAATTGATTTGACCTAAAATGATTTAATTTGTTTTTATTTTGTCTTTATTAAAGAATTGATTTTTTTTTTTGCTATTACAATGTGTGCGTTTTTTATTTTTATAATTATATTTATGATTTTTAAATCGATTTTTAATCCCTTCGTTACAGTTTTATTTATTTTTGTTTGCCTTCTATTTAATTAAAAATATTTTTCACACGATTGTATTGTATCGTTATTAGTGTGGTGTTGTTAATTTAACATTATTAACACGCGAAATTCTTTTACAAATCGATAATTATAAAGTATTGTTATTTATGCTAAAATAGAGATAGATAGACACACACTCTGTGTTGCTTTATTAAAATTTTATTGATATGTTTTTTTTTTTTAAATAAATAAAATAATTAAATCAATAATCAATTTGGGTGGATTTAGTTATTTTTAAATAAAAGTTGATTGTATGTAATGATTGTATTTTAATGAATAAAATTTGAACAGAAAACAGCGATTTGTAACTGTGTAACTACGAAAAACTAATATTTAAGCATATAACAGCAGGTGTATCGCGATATTTTATTTATTTTTTCGCTTTGATTAGAATAATTGCATAAAAATTGGATTTATTTAAATTGTTAAGACTTTACATTTTTTGACCTGAAAAGAAATTTAATCCAAGATTTTATCAATTGATTTTTGGCTGCAATTTTCTAAATTAAAATAATTAATGCAATGAGAGCGATAAAATCTCAAATTCGCGTAGTTTTTATTTAATAGAATTTTTGGTGGAAAACATTGTGTAATTAGATAGTAAAGAAATATTTTTAATTTTTCTTTTGGGCATAGATTAGTGAAAAAGATAAAATTTTAAATAAAAATTGGAAAAGCGACAAAACACCACTCATTACTAAAACGGAAGTGTAACTATGTTGTTATCAAAAAACCAAAAATATATACATAAACAGAGAAATATACAAAATGTTTTTAATTGTCAATATTTTATCGATGCGTTAATTTCCGTTTTTAATTTTTTTTTCGTTTGCTCTGTTGTTGTAATGCTCGGCTGTTGTTGTATTATTGATTTTTGATTGAATAAAATATTTTTCAATTAAATTATTATTGTTTCCTTATTTTATTATGTTAAAAGGACGTTGAGTTTATGTTTTATTATTAGTATTTATTTATTTTTATTATATGTTGAATTTGACCTAATAACGTGCAAATAATGTCGCTTTTTCTACTTTACATTTTCTAGCGGTTTTTATTTGGTGCATTGAATTTATTTTTAATGTTTATTCTTGATCAGTATTAATGAAAATTGTATTTCTTGTTTGTTTTAAGGGAATATTATAAGCACTAAAATTTATTTATACAATATAAATAAATACAAAATATGCATGCAAATATATAAGCTGCTGCACCAATATAACCACCTGTATTTATTTAGAAAATAAATTTATAATACTAGAAATTACATAATAATTTCATTATTAAAAGTATTATTACTAAATGTAATTGTTTATTATTTGTTGTAACGAATACAACTGAATTTCAGCAAAAAGAAACAAAAAGAAATTTAATTCACGATTGTGTTCTATTCAAAAATTATTTCATTCAGGTAGTTTTCAACAGAGTAAATGTGGAATATAAAAATTATTATAAATAATTGAAATTGTTTCTTTTTTCTTTTACTTAATGTCATTTAAATCAAAGAAAATCCGTTTTACAGTTATACCTCGATTTTTGTGCAACGGATACGTTATTTTTGTTAACCTGTTTAAGTGAGAAATCGGATGTGAAAATGTATAATGTTTTCAGGTGTTAAAATTAATAAAAGAGAGGAAAATAATTGTTTTATTTTTTTATGCAAAGAATATAATAACTGGATTATAATATTACCTGTGGACATAAATGACATTTTATTATGCAATTATTTATTTATGTTTACCATATAAATTAGCATAAATATATATATAGATTTTCTTTTATTTCACATGATGACAATATTAATTAATTGTTAATAACCTATTTGTAATAAGGTAATAATAACTTTCTTGCTACTATTTTTCTTTCAAATAAATAAATTGCAAAATCACAATAATAAATAAATATCAAGTTAAAGAATCTTTTGAAAACATTATTATACATTTAACATATTTTTATTTATAGAAAAATATAATTCATGATTTGCATCGTTAATCATTTTGGTATTTCTGTAAATTTTTCGCTGTTTTTTTTGTATTTAAAATTTTCTGCTTTTTTTTTTTTGTTATTTTGCATATTCTTGTTTGGAAAAAATCACAAAAAACAAAATATAAATATATATATGCTGCGGGTTAATGTTATTTTATTGCAGTTTGTTGTTGCATATTTATTGCATTCATTTGGAAAATGATACACGAATGTAATTTGTTTATAAAATATAAAAAGAAGAAAATAACTAGTGCAATCAAATTTATATGTTTAAATCAAAACAATACAATACTACTACTTTGTAATATGTTTTTTAGTGTTGAATTGTTCAATTGGAAAATATAAATGATGAATTATTTTACTTGGTACGATATGATGTTGTTCTGCACACTAAAATGTTTATAAAAATTTTAATTTAATTGTTATTTAATTTTATTTAACATAATTTTGTTCATTTTTTTTCTTTCTCCAATAAATTATATAACTTCTTATTAATAACACTAAAATGTATTAAAAATTATGAATAATTAATTATTTTCTAAAGAACATTAGGCTTATTATTTACAACAACATAAATTATAATGTTGTTTCTGAGCTTATTTAAATCTCTTGTTGTTGATGTTTTTTCTTTCTCTATAAATATAAATATATATTTTTTTAATAATAGATAATAATGTGTTTATAGTCGCCTATCTATTAATAATAACACTTTAAGGTGTTAAATGCTTTAACCTTTATTTTTAAAACATCTTCTTTTTCTTTTCTTTTCTTTTTATTATGTTTATGTTTTGTAGTTTTTTTTTATTTTATTTTTTGATAAAGAAAATATTAAAACTAACCATGTAATCCTCCATACACTCCCTCATTATTATTGTTTTCTTTATTATTATTATTATTATTATTTTGTTGTGACTAATTTATTACCTAATAGCTATTTCCTTTACCTTAAGTTAAATTTTTTGTTTTATTATTACACGTGTGTTGTGTATACTGTTGTGTCGTGACTTTACAATTATTTTTATTATTACCTTTTTCATTTCGTTAAAGAACCGAAAATGTAAGTAAATTTAATTAAACTGTAAACTTTTCTATCTAAACGTTGTTTTTGGTTGACAAAAGAAAAATTAATTTCTATGAATTTAATTAACTCGCGGTTGGTTACTAATAAAAAAAATAATTGCTGCTGCTTTACCATAAAATTAATAGATACAATTGCTGCTTTAAGAAAATTTTTATTATTTGAATACAAATAAATATGTTTAATAGAAAAGAAAAACAATACATACTATTGTTGCATTAATTATTTAATTAATTAATTCTTGATAATAAAAGTTTTGTATTGTTTTAACAAATAATCGTTTATTGTTAAATCTATTAAATATTTTTCTTGTTTAAATTAAAAAAAAAGACAAAGTTATCAATTTGAAGATGACTAAGTGCTTTTAAGATTTTTTCATTGAATATTCGCGCCCCCACAATATTTTTAAATTTTATATATGTATATATAAAACCACCTACATAATTTTATGATTGATATTCTCGATCAATTTAGTGCTTAAGTCTTTATGATTTTTTCTTCGTCTTTTATTTTTATTAAAATTGAAAACAAGAAGTAAATGCGTGAACTTGTTTTGACTGTGATTGTAACATAGTACCCCGGCTTAATAATATATTTTTTTAAGAATTTTTCAATAAATTATCTAAATGAGATACTGCTGTTTTAAGAAGAAAAAAATTGAATAATAAAATTAAGAAAGTAAATTATTCTTGATTAGATTTGTCTTTTTTGCAGCTTTTTCTTTTTTTAAACATTACCTCGCGTTGTTAATGATTGTTTAATATAGTAAACACCGGTAAAGGTGTTTAAAGGTGTAACAAAAAAGGAAATAAAAACTTTAATTGGCTTTATTGATAATAAATTTAAATTTAATAAATAACAAGATACTGTAAATTACAGATTAAACAATAAGAGCAAGTAAATTATTTATTATTATTATTTTTTATTATCTGTTAAAATATAACGATTATAATAAATAAAAATTAAGTGAAAAAAAAATTCTTATTACATAAATCTATCTACCTGTGTGCTGTGTTTACAATTTTCTTCTTTTTTTTTCATTTTTTCTTTAATAATAATTTTATTTTCAAACACAGAATCTATATTATTATATTATGTCTCTTGAGCGTCGTGTACACAGGGCACACACAGTACATAAAGGTAATTGCAGATGTAAATGTTTTGTTATTTTTATGAAGAAAAATAAAAAAAAAGGTAACAAAATTTTATAACAAAACAGAAAAAAATTCGAAGAAAAAAGAGAGAAATAATATTAAAATAATAAATAAATAAAAGATGAAGAAAAAAATAAAAAAGAATAAATAAATGCATAAAAGCAGCCACATATATAATAACAATAAAGAATAGTCGGAGCATAAAAGCAACACAGACACCTGGGGCACCCAAACCATACACAAAAACTATACATAACAGGCCTGTCTGCCTTGCATTTAAAAAAAAAAAACAAAATATTAAAATAAGTAAAAACAAGCTAAAACTTCTTGCACTTAACACAAATTTTATAATAATAATAATAATAAAAAAACTGACTAAATAGTGCAGCAGTGCAACGTTGCCGATATATTTTAAAACATTTTATGCTTTTCGATCTCAAAACTGATCAGTTTGGTTTTTTTGTGTCCGCAATGCATCTATTTTTATTCGCCTCTACTAGAAATAATAATGGAAAAATCAATGTCTGTCAAAATGAATTCAACACAAGTTTCCTTATATTATTTCTATTTAGTTGAGACGAGAATAACATGACTTATATATGTTGCATAAATTTTCTCTACTGTTATTTCTTGTGCACGCTTAAGCTGCCCGCTGAATTCTCTGTCAATTGTTTTTAAAAGTCTTGTTTAGTAAATAGTAACAACATACACTTGCTTGCGTCACTGTAGAGTACAGTTTTTTTTATAGCGTTTCTTATTTATTTATTTAATTTTTCTACCACGAATTTTCTGCTTTTTTTTTGTTTGAATGAAGCAAAAATAAAATGTAAACAACCTAAAACCACTCTTATTTTTGGTTTATTATGATTATATATAATTTTTTTCAACACTTAAATGCTGTTTTTTTTCTTCTGTTAACCTTAGTTTTTCAACTTAGTTGGATTTAACGTAACAACAGGGTGACATTTGTGGAATTTGGTTTTTTCTTTTCTTGTCTTTTTTACTTTACTTTAAAATAACAAAAATAAATTACATTAAGTGACATTATTACTTTACTTTTATCCCTTTGTGACCTTTTTTGATTATTTTGTTTTTTATTTTCTTAACTAACGTTGGCTTAAATAAATAATTTTTTGTTTCTTGTGTTCTTCTGAATTAAATTTTAAAAGAAATAATTTACACAGAAGGAAGTAAAAAAATATATATGTATATATAGAAGAGATATGTGTCAGCTGGGCAATCACACTCTATGTACTAGAGGTATTATTATGCTGTATAACATATATACACTATAGAAATTATGCTATACTTATTTTATTTATAATTCTTGTCTATCTAAATTTAGTTTTTTGGCTTCTCTTCTTCTTCTTTAGCGTTGATTTTTCTTTTAAAATAGAAAAAAAAAATCAAAATAAAATGTGACTAATAAAAATTCGCTTAATTATAATGATTTTATGTTTAAAATCAGAAATAATCATTTTGTTATTTTAATAATGCTACAAAAAAACTTATTTAAGAAAATTAATGTGATAATTATAAATTTTGAATAAAAAACATCTGGGATCATTACAGTTGTTGCTATTTATTGTATATGAATTTCGTTTTATCTTTCTTTAAAAATTAAAAAACAAATTATTTAATTTATTTAAAGCGTTATTTTTTTCCCGTAATTTAATGTGATGACATTTTTAATTCATTTATCTGTTTGTATTATTAGTTTAAGCATTTGTTAATTAAAGTAAAGAAAAACTTTAAAAAAAATGAACCGCTGAACAGAGTTAAAATAAAAAAAAAAGTTACATCCTTACGGAAATGACAAGTGAAATGTTATATATATATATAAATAAAAAACAAATGTTCTGTCTGGTAGCTCGCGATGAAATTTAATAAATAAATAATATAAAACGTACGGAATAATAATAAAAATGAAGGAGAAAAATAAAAAAGGGTCATTTTGCAGAGAATAATAATATAAAAACCGTCCAGCATCAGTAGCAGATGATGATAAATATATCTACCTCTAAACATTAAATAACAATACTTATTATGCTCCTTTATTATTATTATTATTATTATTATTATTATTATTATTATTATTATTATTATTATTATTATTATTATTATTATTATTATTATTATGATTATATTCTTCTTGTTACCTTTTTTATTAATCGCATTGTTGCCAATTTAATTCATTTTTATTTAGTTGAATTCATACATAAATTGTAAATGTACATACATATTTTCCCAACTCATATTTTATGCTCTTTTAATTTATTATTTGAATATTTTTTTCCATCTACCTGTTATACATGAATTAACTTGATTAATTTAATTATTATAATTAATTGTTACCTTGATTGAATTAAATTATTGTGAATTATTCATTAAATTTTCTATTAAACAGGATAGACTGCTTTTTTTTCTGTTTTAATGTGGCATTTTTATTGTAGATAAACACTGCTGTGATTTAATTTTTATTTGTCTGTTTTATATTTATTTTTTTTGATTTAATCACATTGGTGCCAGGTTTTCTGGAAATGTTTTTTATTTTTTAATTTCATCTTATGTTTAAAATTAGATAAAAACGAATGAAATTTTCTTTAATGGTTTTATATAGAAAATCCACCTTAAGCTAATTGCCACCCATTTATTATTTTTTGAATTTTTATTTTTGTTATTTAAAAACGACAGAAGCATAATTTTATAATAGAACTTTTGTTACAAATAATTATGCATGCAGTTTTAATTTTCGTTATTTTCTTCTTCATGCTGCAGCAATTTTTAAAATGTTTTCTTTTTTATTTGCTTGTCTTTAACGAATAATAGGAAATAATTTCAAGGCGGTAAAACGGTTAAAACTGTTTGTGATGAATGCTATTTAATGAAATTATAATTAAATAAAATAAAGACGATGAAGAAAAGCAATACTCTGACTTTATTTCGAATTTTCTACATTTTTCTTCTATTTTCTAGTTTTTCTTTAACATTATTGAGTAGAGAAGATGAATAGTAAATTTTATTATTATTAATTTAAAGAAACTTATTTAAAATAATAAAGAAATTATATAATCGTTATGTTGTATAGCAAGTTATTGGGTATTGTTATCATGCACGAATTGTCGTCATCGTTGTCACTGGCATGATCAACTTTGCAAATGAATTGTGTTTTCCTGGTGAATGAATCATATTATTTTTTATTTCTCTTTTATCTCGTTGTTTCGTTAGATATTTCTTTTTTGCTTTCAAAGTAAATGAAATGCATTTATCTATTGTTGAATTATTTGTTCTAAGCAGAAATTGCAATGTTTTTTTTTTTTTTTTATTAATATTTATTTAGCCTCTGCAAACAGTGTTTGTATTATTTCGCGGGTACACTGTACAGTAGATTCTATTTGTTAGGATAAAAGAAAAAGAAAAAAAAAGCAAGAAATTATATTAAAGAATATTTTTTTATGAAAGATGATGAGGATGATTATAATATAGAGAAGCGAAAATAAAAAAAAATCATATAATAATTGAATCTTTCTTTTCTTTTGAAAACGCGAAAAAAAAAAGAATAAGAGAAAAAATCCAAGAACAGAAGCAATATTGCGGCAGATGGTTCAAACAGAATAATAATAATAATAAAATAAAATAAAAGCAAAGGAAAGGAAAAACGAAAAAAAAAAAATGAATTAAAGAATGAAGAAAAGGAAAATAAATGAGGCATCAGCCCAATATATATATATATAAATATATACCTAAAGACAAGGGACTTTATACAGGAATTTATATTTTAAACAAGAATAACATAATAAACCCAAACAGAAAAAAAAATATGATTGCATTATGGGCATTGGCACACAGTAGCAGCTCCAACTTGCTTAAATCCGGTTAAAAGGAAAAATTATGAACATAAAGAAAAGAAAAATAAAAACAAACATTTCAAAAACATACATAAATGATGATGTTGACTGTAAGATTTTTTTTGTTTTTGGCTAGTCGGTATTAGGTATCTGGATAAGCTTTAAGTTGTGTTTTCATTTGATTCTTCTTTATTTATTTATGCTGTTTTATTATTAATTTTAGATCAATTGTTATTTTTCAGTTAAATTATATAAAGAAAAACATAAAACTATTGAAATGCAATTAGAATTTTATAAAGAAAATATAATTTTTACAATTTCTCTATTTTAATCTTTCTAAATGTTTATTGCTTCTGATTGATACTATAGGTATATTTTTAAGTAGTTTTTTCTTCTATTTATAAATAAATAATAATTATTTTTGTAGTTGGTATTCTATTGATTAGTTTTTTTTTTTTTGTTACGCTTTTTGTGTATATTGCGGATGTCTAAAATCATAAAGAAAAAACTGAAAAAGAATTTTCTCTTAAAAAATTACCTGTTCTATTATTAGATTGTTGTTTTTATTTCTACCTAGTTTAAGTACTTATTTTAAATATAGCCAAAAAATATTTACATAATAACAATGTGGCGTTATTCAGTTTTATTTATTTGCGTTTTTTTTTTTGCTAATCAATTTTTACACATTTTCAAAAACGTTTTAAAAAACAAATTTTAATTTTTCTGATTAAAATTACAACTAAAAATAAAAGAGAAGCCAATCTAACAGTAGTAGAAATTATGTATTATTGTATTATGCCTCTATTATTTGTTATACTTTTTTATGTTTTAAATTAAAAACAGAGCATAAAATAATGTAAAAACAATTCATTCAATACGGTATTGTTAGTAATATTGTTTAAAATAAATAATAATAATAAAGAAACTAGCGAAATGTTTTTTTTTTTTTGTTAAATTTATTTATTTTCTTTGCATTACGCCAAAGGCAAAATCACTTTAGCTTTTTTATGAAAATAATGTTTCGTTGTTATGTTGGCCACTGTTTGTTGTTTGATTCATTTGTTATATATGTTTCTTGTGTTTTTATGTTGTGAATTTCTTGTTGTTAAAAATATTATTTGCTGCCTGATGTAATGTTTATAGTGCTGCTGTTGCTTTTGATGCTGTGCTTTGGTTGTTGGTCGTTACTACTGTGCTGATATTTCTTCTTGTATTTGTTTTGTTTAATCAACCTTTTTAATATTATTATTTATTTTTTGTTAAGCCATCAACAACAATTGCAATTCAATTGAATTATTATTGTTATTTGTAAAAGTAAAAAAGAAAGAATTCTTTATAACGTAGTCTTGTTATTTTCATTATTTTAACTGATTTTTAGATTACAAAATGTTTATTTAAGCTTATGGTTTTATTTATTTATTTTTTGTAAGCTGCTTTTCGAAATAAATGAATTTTTTTTTTGTTTATTTAATTATAATTATTATTATTATAATTATTATTTTAATTAATAAATTTTTATTTAATTATTTTATTGCTTAAAAATAATTTTTACCGCATTGCCGATGATTTTTTATTAAAAAAAAAAACAAAAAAAATACTAAATAAATTAAAAAACACTAAATATACACCTGACTAGAACTAAAAATACACCTGACTAGTTTTTTAATTAAAAAATAATAATAAAAACAAGAAGACGAAGAAATAATATGCTGAAACATTAAGTTTTATTTAGTTTTTTTTTTTTTTTTATCTGCTTCCGTATGCAATTTAATTCTTTACAAAAATATAATAATTTTCTAGTTATGTTAAAATATATATATATATATGTTGTATTAAATTTATATGCTAAGAGCTTAGGTGTAGTTAATAGTTAGTGTTATTTAAAAGATCAAAATTATTATTTTATTTTTCACTAAATTCTTCTTTTTTCTTCTTATCCAACTTGTTTTCGCGTTTGTAAAATATTTTCGCTTTATCGTCTAGTTTTATTGTGTGTTGTTACTTTTTCTTCTATTTTTCTTTCTATATTTTTATTTATTAACTTGTGGGCTGTGTTTACAGCCAAATTAATTATTATTATTATTATTATTAATAATAAAAATAAATACTAGGCTGCATTTATGTGGAAATTTTTTGTGTGTGGTTTTTTTTTTTTTACTTAAACGACGATTTGGTTACTTTTTATATGCGAATAACAGCGTGTTTATTAATTTTTTACTTTACTAATTATTTACAACGAACTGTCAACAGATTTAAATTAGATCAAATAAATTTTTTTTATTACCTGTTATGCTTTATGTTCTTTTAGAAAAATCTATAAATTTATGAAAGATATTAAATGTTTTTTCTGTTTCTTTAATGTTGTCTTTAATGTCGTATAGCAAAAACGGCTTTATTGCAAAAGTTTATTAAATTTGTTTTTTCTTTAAGAGAAAAAAAAAACCAAAAACAAAAAATCAATTGATAGTTTCGCGATTCATGTGAAATTATTACTATTAATTTTTTTTATGTGCAAATATTTTCAAAGAAACCATTCAATTCTTAACGTTGTGCTCATTTCAAATGTAATTTATATTTTATTTTTTTTTTATTTCTCTTTTTGTAGCTTTTGTAATATAAAACTTACAGACATACATAGTTTTCTAGAATAGCTATTAAAGATTGAAATTAGATGATTAAAATGTTATAAATTTGTATTAAAGAAAGATTGTAGTGTCAAAAAAATTAATATTATTAATTTGAAAGAATTCTTGTTAAAATGCGACACAAATTATCTTTTTGATTATGATCTTTTATGTTTTTCTATAAATTTTTTTGTTTGTTTAAAATAATAAATATGCTTTAAATACATCTCGCACGTTTTCCTCTTTTCTTTTTTGTTGTTAAAGATAAGAACATTTTTACATTAATCGTATTTTAATCACATCATTAATGATGAAACTGGCTTGTATCGTGCTCGTTTCGTTAAAATATAAATATTATTAATAATTATAATCATGTAAATTAGCTTAAGTAACAACTGTCTGATAAATAAAGTAGTAAAAATAAATAAAAATCACGCAATGTTAGAATTTTGTAACACATTTAAATTATGATTTATTTAAAAAAGAATAAAACCGCGAAAACCAAGAAAATATTATATTATCCATCGTAGAAATACAAATTGAGCAACAATATTATTATCATTTTACCTGAACAAAACATAAAAATAATATAATAATACTTAGTTATGTTTTGATTTATTTCTGTATTATTATTTTGTTTTATGTTCTTACAATATGTACGGTGTGTGTATTGTCATTATTTTGATTATGATGATCGTTGACGCTGTTCATGTTTTTTATTCTTTATTTTTTGTCTTGTTATATTTCATTTCTTTATTTCTCTTTACTTTAATATAGAAATTGAGTGAGTCATCGAAACTTGTTTTATTATTATTATTACTTTTTTTTTTATTAATAAAAGAATAAATAATAATAATAATATTAAACATAAAATTGTATCGCGAATCTTTTATTATTATTTAATAATAAAAAAACAACATAAATAAAACAACATACAAGAACAGAGGACAGAGAATAATATAATGAAAATTATAGATTGAAGAATATAAATTATTGATAATTTTTTTTTTGTACAAGTTTCCTTATATAAACAGGAACGAACGAACTCTAACAAAACAAGAAGAGAAATGGAAAAAAAAAAACTTGTAATCAATCGCGATTGATCATTAATGTTAACGTTAACGTTTCGTTAGCATTTATGTTTTATTTAATTTATTTTTTTTTATTGCCTTTCAGAGATCAAAAGGCTTATTTTTTTTGTTCAAACATCTAAAACGCAAAATGAAAAAAATAAATTTAAATTTTCGTTTTTTCTTTTTCTCTAGTTACATATTGCCAGTTGACTTCTTGAATTTATTTTTATCTTAATGTTTGCATTTTGTTATGTGTTTTTATGTTTATAATTGTTTAATATTCCTTGCAAATGTAATTAGGTTAATTTGGTTTAATTCTGTGTTATGTTCGGTGTTGACTTTTTGTTTCTTTTCTTGCGGGTTGTTAAGTTTTTAATGCAAAATGCATTAGATAGTAGAAAAACAGTTTGTAATTGGGTTAATTAGGTTTTCTTATTATTATTTTTTTTTTTTTTATTCTGTGTCTAACAAGAGTAACAAGGATTAATTTTTAATTGTAAAACTTCTGTTAATGATTATGCAGGATCATAACTGATTAATATACGTTGATAAAATAAAATAAATGTCTTTAACGTTTTGTATATAAGTAAAAAATTGTAGAGAAAATAAACAGCAATAACTATTGAATCGCGTAGAAAGTTTTTAAACCACTTGCACTAATCTATTGCCTAATTAACATAATTTATTATGAATAGTATTTATATATATTTCTTTTTCTCAAGCTTATTGTAAACAGTGTGTTAAATTGTCATAATATATTAATTTTACATTTATTGTTGGTAAAAGTTTGATTCTCATGAACTTTTTATTAAAATTTGAAAAATTCCAATAAATTTGTCTTTAATGAATGAAATCTTTTATTTATATTATTTAAATTTTTTTATTAAATAAATAGCAGAAATACAACGACGGATTTAATAAATATTATTTATTTTCTTTTTCTATTAATTGCAAATAAGCTTATTTGTTGTTATTCGGTAGCGTTATTTATCCGCGGCTAGTTAATTGTATATAAATAGGTACATTGATTTGAATGAAAGAAAAGACCTATGTTAATTATTTTTTATTTATTTTTCTATGTATATTTTTCCTATGTAAAATTAGAAATGTTTTGTTTAATTGTTTTTCGGTTTGTTTTATCTGTTTTTTTTTTTTAATTAATTATATAGCTCTGGGCAATTTTATGTAATTAATAATCTATGCTTTTGAGAGATATTATAAAGATGCCGATTTTTAATACGTTTTTAATGAAAAAAAAAAACAAACCGCCCGCAATAAAATATATTTGATGAAAGATTTTTTGGTATTTTATTCCTTTAGTTAAGTTTAAGGTTTTTTCGTTTTGACCAGCAATAATCATAAACAGTTAAGACTAATTGTCTTTAGAAAACGAAAAAAAATAATAACAATCCAGGGTCAAGATGGGTTACAATGATCTTTTTGTTTTTTTTTTGTATTAATATTTTAATCTGACATTTGCCTTCAAGGACGTTTATAACAAGTTTTAAGTTTATTTTTTATCGATGTTTTTCGGGATAAAGCAAAAAAAAAAACAATGTCTTTCTTTGAATTGTGTTAAATTGCAATGTTTTTGTTCTTCTTCTTGTTGTTGCTCCTTTTATTATTTATGATTCCTATCAAAGTTTAAAAGTTGCCTTAATTTATGACTTGAAAAGATCAAACAGCTGGATAAATGTTAAAAACAAATATAAGCCAAGTAAAAAAAAGAACTATTATCCTAATCTTAAAACTAATTTAATGATATTTTAATTGCTTTATGCAACCCAACAAAAGAAAAAAAAAATTGCATTAAATTTTTCTTGGAATTATTATTTTTTTCTTGTTATAAAAAGGCAGCGATTTTTTTTTTTGTATTAAAATAAAAGACAGATTAATTAAGAAGAAAAATTAATGGATTAAAATTCGTGACTTTATCATTTTGCGTTACCGAAATTTATTCATTTCACAAAAATATAATTATTTATTTATTTATTAATTATAATAAAAACATTTCAACATCCTAATCGAGTAATCTGAGTGTCAAAGTGCATTTTATTTATTTCGTTTTTGTTCTTTTCTTTCAAAGAAAAGCAAGCACGAATTTATTCTTTTAAAAGTATATTACATGAATAGATAAATAATTATATCTTTTTTATTCATCATTAACTACTTTGTTATTAAGCATTATAAAATTAAAATTAAAATTAATGAAAAAAATACTGTAACGCACTGTATGGAATATTAAATAAAAAAAACACACATTTCGACATTGTTAGAATTTAATTTCTATTTACTTGGCGCCGTCTTCACTTTGCATATAATTATAATTATTATTGTTATTATTGTAAATGTCGTCATTGTTTGCCAGTGCAAATTTTATGTGACATTTTCAATTAATTTATTTAATTTTTTGTTTTCTTTATTCTTGTGTATTTTTTCTATGCAACAAAAAAATTATTTTCGCAAAAACATTGAACTGTTGTTTTTATTTCTCAAAAATTTTCTTTTTTTTTAAATTAATTTTAATTAAACATAAATGCGAATTTTATTTATTTTTTAATTTTATTTTAGCCAGTGTTGGCTACAAAAAATAATAAACAACTATTTTCAATTCATAAATTTTTTGCGTGTTTTTACTCTTTTATTTTAAATTTTTGAACAATGATTCATTCTTTTGAGTTTTAATTAGAATTGAGGAATTTTTTTTTTTTTTTTTAGTGACGGAAATTGTATTTATTTTTGTTTTATATTGTTTAGAATATTTTTGCTGCTGCTATTGTCGCTTTAATTATACATACATATATATTTTGGATATCCTGTTCAACTAACAGAACCATATTAACAAATATCTTCGTGGAAAATTTGAATTTATTTCCAACAAAAGACTAGGTGTGCTGATGTCAATGTCATTTTGTTTGATGAGAAATAAAAAAAGAAAACTTCCTAAATAATATAAATAATTAATATATAAATGTGTGTGTATGCATTTCCATTAAAAACTATTTAAAAATTCAACATATTGATAATTTACGAATATATTTACAATTGTGGTATACAATTAGAGAAATTCTAAATAAATTTATAATTCAATGAAGCAATTAGTCGTACGTAAACGTTTAACATCATTTTTGGGGGTTGGTTGATAATGGAAAAGGGGTAAAGTGTATTTTCTGTTTGTTTATTTAAGAAAATCTGATTAGCCAATCTTACATTTTCACCCTATTTACTATAATCATCATTTTTATCATGAATAAAATATATTTGTCTTGATTTTTTTTTGTACAAGAAATAATTTAATCTAATTACTCTCTGTGCTACCAATTTGTTTCATTTTTTATGATGGGCTTTTATGTTTTTTATTTAAACATTAAAATAAATGTTTAAATGCAAAGGAAAATAATAAAAGTGTCACACGTCAAAATCAATATTTAAAACAAATAAAATAAAAATCTCTGTTTGTTTACCATTTCACTGTGCACGGTTGTTATGTCTAAAGTCTAGACGAAATAATAATAAATACCAAATGCAAGAAATAATTATAAATAATAAATATTGCATTTAACATTGATGATGACGTTATTTCATGCAAAATATACTTTTATTTATTAAGGAATTTAGTTTTTTTATATAAATTTGTAGTTTGGTAAAATTTCCTGAATTCTTTTTTGTTGTTGAATATTTGTCTGACAGTAATAACCATAATTATTTGTAATTTTATTGTTATTACTATTATTTTTTTATGATTATATATGAACGAAACGAAATTATTGATAAATATTTAAATGAAGTGTTTTTCATCTTATTATTTTATAATAAAAATAAAATTTATTATGCGAAAAATATTTAATAAATTCTTGCACAAAAACAATAGTCATTTCTAGGAAAATGCTTATTATCGTTGATACAATTGATAAATTTATTATTTTATAAAAAAAAACTGTGGAGAAACTGTAATTATTGCATAAAATTTAAATTAAAAACGCGAAAAATCTATGAAAATAAGAAAGAATTTTCGTTTTTCTGTCGTCCGTCAGTGGTTAGTTTAATGGGAATTTTACTTTCTTTTATTAAAATTGCAAAATTATTATTAATATTTATAATAATAATAATTTATTATTATATATTTTATGATAAAATGAAAGTTATTATTTATGTATTTATTTTTTCTTATCTATTCATTAAGTTTTCTAATGGCGCTAAAAATTCGTGATATGAATTTTCTATCAAGGTTATTATAAGGCATAGATTTTTTTTTGATATCATTTTATTTGATTATAATAAATGTGTGCTACGAAATACGAAAAAATAAAATAATAATAATAATAAACAGGAATCACAAAAAAGGATCAAATATTATTTTATTGCTGTCATTTTGCTATAGTATTGGCGCATAGATATCAAAATAATTACATTTATGGTGTTCTCGCTTCTGTTGTGACAGTGTTATTATTTTTATTAGAAGAAAAATGTTACAAAGGGGTTGATATATATAGGTGAGGTGGTGTTTATCTTTTTTTTTTTAACTTTCCTTTAGTGTTGCGTAATAATAATAACAATAATAATAATAATAATGATGACATCAATTCAAGTAATTTGGTTTTATTAAAGAGAGAAAAAAAAAATTGAAGAGAAAATTCATAAGGAAAAATCATCATCAGAAACAGCAATACATATGAAACAACAACCATTTGGCATTAAAATAAAAAAAAAAAAACGCTGCGATATTCTTTTTAATTCTCTATTTTATCGTTGACGTGACGTGCAAAATATAAAGTTTTTTTTTATAAGTTTTATATTGTTTTAATAGAATTTAGGGCGCCAGCTAAGAGACGCCAATTACATAATCTTGCGCTACTGTTGTTCTGTTATTGATTTTTCTTAATCTTTTTTTTTATCATATTTCTTTTCTGCAAATATACATTCATTTTTGTTTTATTTTTTTCTTCAATAATATTTATTTAAAATATTTTAAGCAACAGAAAATAAAAGCAATTTAGTTTTTTTTTTTGGAAATAAATAAATAACTACAGAGTGGTTTTTTGCACATTGTTTTTTGATACATAAATTATAGAATTTTTATTTTTCAATTTTACTTAAGGCGACAATTTTCTTTAAAAATATATATAAGAAAAGTATTTTTCACATAAAATTATTGTCTGCAAATAATTTATTTTGCAAATAAATATTTTTATTTAAAATCAGAAAAATTCTCTATGCGAAAACTTTTTCTATTATGATGGATTTGGTGTGATTTTTTTTTTCTTTACCAAGAAAAAAAAAACAATCATAACTAGTGCAATCATACTCTGGTTTCAATTGATAACACAAACGTGGCAACCTGTTAATAAATATACAATGCCACAAAAAAAAAATCTATATTATTGTTGAATTTAGAATAAACATTAAGGCTATATAATTTTTGTATCGTTTCATTTAAAAAAAATAATGATAGCATAAATAAATATGTAAAAATATACAAAACACCACAGAAATATACAAAACTTTAATTTCTCAGAGTTTATAATTATTTATCTTCTTATTCATAATGAAAATATTAAAATTTAAACAATAAAAATATGAAGAAGTAAATAAATATGTTGAAAATAAATAAAACGCAAAAAATAATATAATCAAACGAAAGGAGAAATGTAAATTTGCATAAAGTTTTTGTTGGTTAAAATTAAATAAAAAAAAAATATTATTAAAATAATAATAATAATAATCCAACAATGACAAATATTCTAATAAATAAACAAGTAAAACAGTAAACAAACAGACAGACAGATAGACAACAGATAAAATAATCATAATAATAATAATAATAACAACAACAGGAGTTAAAACAAGATAAAAGTAAACATCATTGTGATTGTGAATTGTGATATGTGAGATGATGATGATGATGATGAAGTGTTTACACCAAACAGCTTAACTGTGGTGATGATGAGAATAATGTTAAATAGGAGTGGTACTTGGAAGTTGATGTTATTTTATTTATTTTTTTTTATCATGTTCTTTTTGGACTATTTAATAAATGATCTCCAGCCACAGGACGTATTTTTAGTTTAGTATTTTCTTTTTTTTTTTGCTTCTCTATATTAAATATATTTCATCAGCCTGTTGTCTGGTTTATAATTCGATTAATTTATTCACTGTATGATGCTTTTTCTGATGCTAAAAAGCATTTTCAAACATTTAAATTAAATTGATAATAAAAAAAATTCAAATCAAGTCAAGTTGTTATGTTGAGAGAAAGAAGAAAAAACAGAAAACAAACAAACACTATAGTGCCTTTTGAAAATGTCTTTTTTGGCCAGAATTCAAAAAAAAAAATGTGTGTTTTTCTACAAACGCCACAAATCTGACCTGAAATTTTTTCACTTTTCTCGTTTAGGTTTTTTCTTTTTTTAGTTTTGATTAATTGAATCCAGCACTTTGGGTTTTAATTTAATTAAAAAAAAGATTTTTTTTTGCTTCACTTTTATCTAATGATGCTTTTGAAGGTAATTTAATTAATTAGCTGGGTTATAATTATGACTTAATAATAAAAAAATATATACAAATATACCTCAATATATATATTTATTTACATTTATGCTTGGATTTGTTCCAATTAATTTTCTATTTTTTTTTTTTTTTCATTTTAAATGTTTACCCAAAGTTTTGAAGTGTGTTTTCGACGTTGTTGTGTTCTTGCTTTTTTTTAACCATATAATTAATGAAGGTGAGAAAAACAAGTGGACAGAGTTTATTTTATTTTTACTTGATATGTAATGAAGGAAAAATGATTTATTACATTTTTTGCTTCTTTTTGTAAATTACATAATTGTTTTTGCCTTAATTTTATTTAATAAACAAAAATGTAGGTGTTTATTATTTGTTCGTTCTTTTTAAGTATTCACATGATACAGTTTTATTAAAAGTGAGCAAACAAAATTTGTTTCTTTATTTTATTTTAATTAAATAGTCGTCGAATGAAGTTTATTAAATAGCAGCAAAAGCAGCAGTAGGAGCAACAAAATAAAGTAAAGAAAATTAAATACTGATGATTTTTTCGTTATATTATTTAACTCGGTCATTCAAGGTGTAGTCGTTAACGTTCACGTACGATCCATCCAGCACGTCATTAAATATAGAATGAAATGCAAAAAATAAAAAACTAAAAAAAAAACAAAAGAAAGGATAAAAAAAAATTGTGAACAAGGAATAGGACATAAAATTTATGCAATTAAATTTATCCCGAGTTTTCTTTTCATATTCTCTATCCTCAGGGTACACGTAACGATTGGGGTTTTACTCTAATAAAAAAAAATAAAGAAGAATTGTTTTTTTTTTTATTATTATTTTTAAATGAATAGACAGACACCGACTTATATAGTATTAAAAAAAAAACACTTTATTATGTTTAAAGAGTGCAATGTTTCATCGTCGTTATTATTGCTATATAATCTGCAGTCACATAGATTCTCTCATTTGCATTAAATATACACTATATGCATGTCGCGTTGCCTTAATTTATTTAAATAAAGAATAACGTATAGAAATTATATTAAAAAATCATTTTTCTTTTTCATTTATTTTAATTAATAAAATTTTATTCTACTGACTTGACTTGAACATTATTTTAATAAGTTTATGTTTTATAATATTAATTATATTGTTGTGGTGTCCAGTGTTAGTGTTATTTTTCTTTACTTTGACTTATATTAACATGTTTAGGCTTTACAACTTAATGTCTACCTCTTTTTTATTAGGATGTTGCTACTTTAAGGTGTTTATAAACACAGATTTCTAGAGAATTGAGTACTTAAATGTGAAGAAAATACTCTGAGTTTTTTTTAAGTAATTATATGGTTTTTACCTTTTTGAAGTGTTATTACAAGTTTCATGGTTGTCGCGAAGTAGCATTACTTTAATAATCGTCTTTGAATGGTGGCCGGGGTTACAATTATAAGAAATAATTAGATAAACTACAATAAAATTATGTTAAACCAAATCTAGCTTATCTGTTAACTCAAGATTTCTTATCAATAAAGCAACTATTATGTTATTTTGGCCGTGGATTAGCATTGTCCTTTTTGGTTTTGAATAATTTTTTATCTTTATTTAAAAACAAGTATTATGGATAAACGATATATTATTAGTCATTCATACACATACTATATACATATATGTTTCATAATAAAATTAAAATTCTTAAATATGCTTAAGAGAAGATTAAATAAATTAATTAATACAAATTTCTGCATAATTAATAATTAGTCATCAATTTGTGTCACAATATTTTATTTGTTTTGGATAGCATAAAATTAACACATTTGGTAGAAATGATTTTTTTTTTGCTTTTTATGATTATAATATTAATTAAGCATTTTAATGACTTTTAAAATATTTTATTTTTTTTGCTTGGCTTTTTCGCTGCTATTTATGTTTGTTGATTAAATTTTTAAAACATAAATATATCGATTTGACTGTTAAAATCAAGTTTTATTAATTTTTGATGAAAGAAAAAATTTGTTTCTTTATTTTTTATTGATTGAAAATTAACATTTTTCATTTTAAGTCCCAGGGTGATGTTTGTTTTTTTGTTTTTATTTTTATCACACACACGTTTATCACATATTTTTTTTTTAACTCTTCTTGGTGTAAATAGAATTTTTTATTAATAAAATAAATTGATTTTGTTTAAGAGAAAAATAAATAAATAAAATGTCATCAAGAATTGCGCATAATTTTTCTTTAATAATATTGTTTTTTTATCTAGTTTTATAGAAAAACACAAGAGACCACCGCATCATTATTATTATGATTATTAAAAGAATAAAAAATAAATAATAATTTCTATTCTTTAGTTCAGACAGAGATATAAATTTCTTATATTTTCTTCTTGTGTGTATGTTTTTTTTTTCTACTTTCTTATTAATACTTATTTCGCTGAAGACAACCAGGCAGCGCAGCAATATGCATAATTTATTATTTGATTGAAGTAAAATGCATTGCGCGGCGGTTAGCAGGTTTATTTTTATTATATTTTTTAGTTTACTTTACTTTAGTTTGCTGATTTTAATATTATTTTTAATAACTACTTTTGTTGCTATATGTTTTCTTTTCTCTCTTTTATTTAAAATTCATGAAAATAGATTTAATTATTTTATTTCCTTAAAAATTATAAATTTTTATCTGTTTTATAGTTTTACCTAAATGATAAAAGTTGTAATAATAATTTTGACTAAACATAAGAAAAAATGAAGAAAAATTTAATCAATTTAAAGAAGAAAACAATAAATAATTTTTTATTTATAGTTTTTATTGAATTTTCTTTCAATTTATATTGTTTTTCATAGCAAATATATTGTTATTCTATTATTAAATTATATTTTTAGAAAAATATTGTTTAGATTAGTTTGTTTTTTTCTCTATAAAGGTAAACTAAAGAGGAAAAAATGTGTCCTCGGTTTGTTTATTAACACACGTTTCCTTTAATATATAAAAAATTTTTTATTTTTATTCTCCATAATTGGTATTTGTTTTGTACTTTTCTCTGTGTAATAAAATTAAATGTATAAAATGTAAAAAATGCCTGGCACATAAAAAGGTATACAATAAAAGCTAAACATTTTAATCCTTATCCTTAATTTACATAAATTATTATAACGATTTATAAGGCGAATAATATCTTCATGCTCATGAATAGTTTAAATTTTTTTGTGAATTAAAGGAATAATATAAAAAAAATGTCCACATATTATCCATCCTTGAATGTAATTGTTATTAAAGTAAATAAATAAAAATTAGTATTCTTTGTATAACTTGAGAAATTAACCAAAAAGTTCATATAATAACATTAAAAAAAAATTAAATAATAAAACATTAATGTCGTTACCGTTAGTGTTAATGTTGAGAAATGGTTCAGAGATCAGATGTGATTTAGTTTTTTTATTAGCATTTGCCGCATTTTATGTTTCTTTTCTTTTTCTTATCGAAATAAATTTTTAATGAATACATGATGGTGTTCAGAGCAGCAGAGTAACATTACAGCAACAGCATCAGCGCATCCACAGATATATCTTTGTTTAGTTTATTTTCTCTATAAGAAAATATAATTTTTTCTATATTCCTTTTTTTTTGTCTTAACATTGATAATGCTTAGCCTAAGTTTAGCTATTTGGAGTAGAAAGTTTTATTTCTAGAATTTCTTATTTTTGTTTTTGTTAAGAAATTAAATTAAAATTCACAAACAAAATATTTACCATTTTAAAATTGCACTTTGCTGTTTTATTTATTTATGTATTTTTTTTTTTGCATTGCTTTTTAACAGTAGTTTTCCAAAAAAGAAAAGTTTTTTTGTTCATTTCATTTCTCTATTATATACAATAGAAGAAGTTTAATTTTCTTTTGCTGCTTTTCTTGAAGTTGTTTGTTAATAATTCTGATGTTCGTTTCTTGAACTTTAATATATACAAAAGAAGAAAAAATAAAACTGGAATGAAGTTGTTTTTATTTTTTTTTTTTAAGATGGAAAATCACCTAGAAAAATACTTTTAAGAAAATAAAAAATTCTTAGATACAACGATTTTTGTATGGCTTGTGGTGGTGGTGGTTGTTTTTTTTTTTTTTGTTTAGCAACATTCAAATAACATTAGTCGCGTCTTATTATTACAATTACAGAAAATACATTTGATGGGAAATTGTTAACTCAGAGGAAAAAATAAAAATCGTTTTGGTGTTAAATAAAAAATATATAGAAAATGTACTACATTTCCAGGATATGTATTTCTTCTTTTTTTTTCGTCGAAAATATTTATAAACACAGATATAGCGATTTTAGTATTATTTCGTTTGCTTTTATTTTCCATTAAATTGAAGAAAGAAAAGAAAAACTTTCTTCTTGTAGTTTAACAGAAAACAGATCTAACTTAATGCGAACATCCCTAGTATAAGAATAATGTAAAAAGAAATGAATAAAAGCAGATGATAAAGAAACATTTTGTAAGAAATATTTTTTCCTCCTTTTAAAAAACTGTTAAATTATTTTTCCTTCTTACTTATTTAAAGTTTTTAATTCGGAAATCTTTTTTGTGCTTCTTCCATCGCTGCTTTAGCTACTTTTTTTTTTTTGCCTTCATAAATGGGAATTTATCGTTGATGCTTCTTTTATTGACACTACAAAAGTTTATTTATCTATTTGTTTGTGTAATTTACTTTTAATTTTAATTAAAATTTAATTTTTAAAACGTAGAATTATTTAAGATTAAAAACTTTTCTGATGTTTAATTAAATTAATTCTTAGTTGTTGTTTTTTTTTTTAGTTATGTTGTTAAAGCCTATAGAAGCTATAATCAGTTAAATACATAATATTTAATTTCTGAATAATTAATTAATTAATTAATTAATAATTTATTCAGAAGTTTTATTTTTTTCGTATATGATTGGTTCATTCTTCTTCATAATAATCATAATGTTAGTGTATTTGTTATTGAAGATAAATATCGATTACATGAGATAATTTATTAAATATTCATCAAAGTTAATTAAAAATGTTAATAAAGTAAAAAAAAAGGCATCAATAGCGAGTTTGATTATAATTTTTTTTTATTATCAATATGACTGGTGACTGATTTTTATATTTTCTTTTTTGTTCTTCTTCTGTGTATTGTAAATGATTTAGTAATTTATTCGGATTGTTTTTCTTTTTTTTTTTATTAAACATTATTTTCCTATCGCTGTATTATCGCTTCTTTGCGATAAAAAAAAAATATGTATTCGCGTTAATAGACTCGTTTATATTCAATTTAATGTCTGAATTATTCATTCATCCTAATAGATATCAATCGATCTGTTAAGAACATGTGAAATTATATTTGTTGAAAAATTATGTTTTATTATTAGTTTATAAATGTAATAAAAATTAATTAATAAATTTTTTCTTTCTTTTTTAATTGCAGGTAAGTTGAATGATTTGTTACGTTGTATCTCACCTGTGCTGTTAATTTTTTCTACACATAAATACTGGTAAATTATTATTAATCAATAAACATTGTGGTATTTTTATTATTAAAAATCTACTAATTAACAGGTTTTTTCTCGATATTATTTACAATTTTAATTAAATAATTAATAAATATACAGATTTATTATAATTTTTAATCATTAATAATATTTAATTGATTAACGATAAATTGTTTAAAAATATTTTATTTTGTTTAATATTTTTGTCAATAATTATACAAAATCGCGTTATTATTTATTTAATTTATTATTTTCTTCTTTTTTTTTCTCGTTTTTTGTCGTTTTTGTTTATTTTTCAACCAAATCATTTAAATGAAAGAATTAATAAATAAAAAATATCATAAACCATATGCGTCGCCGCGACATCAAGATAATAATAATAACGAAATAAATAAATAAAAATTAATGAGAATTTTTCAAATATAATTTTTAAATTAATAAAAATCCATCTGTATTTTGTCAGGGCTTCTGGCGACAAAATGACGACAATTAAAATACATTATAGTCGCTTAATAAAAATAAATTCTGCGTTATTTTTTTTTTTTTTATTTTCTAAATTAATTTCTCTAGAAAAACAAGAACATCATCATTAAAAATGAATCAAGATAATTTTGTTTTGTTATTTTTAAATGAATTATTACCTACCTGCGCTTTAATTAACGTGGAAACAAAATGCCAATGATTAATAAATTAATTAATTAACTGTTTGTTTATTATTTCTTCTTTTTTTTTTTTAATTAATTGTTTATACATAATTATTGTGAGTTATTAAGTAAATAAATTTGCGAAAAAATAAAAAATTTTCTTCATTTTAATCTTGAATTGGTTTTGTTTATCTCGTTTATTCGATTAATGTCTTATTTTCGCATAAAAATTAATAATAATGCAAACTGGTGGTTAAATTTTCATAGTCATTATTGTCGGTTGATTAGGAAAAATAATATTAATAATCTCATCTCTATTTTTTATAATTGGACGCATATATATAATATTTTTTTTAATGTTTTATTTATAGAAAATTAATTATTATGTTGTGAAAACATGAAACGCTTAAAATATTTTTGTTTATTTAAAAAAAGAAAAATTAAATTTTTTCGTTAAAAATAACAACAAAATTAATGCAAAGAAAAACCAATTTGACTATATTATTTGTTAATAAATCAAAAAGAATTAAATTTTAAATATTATTTGTATGTATTTTCACGTTATGGTTGTCGCTTATTTTTATAAAAATGATTTATTTTCCAAAAATAATAATTATAATAAAATGCGACTGAAACGTTTTTTTTTTTTTTTGTTGTTGAAGGGGGTTCTTCTATGTAGTTAAAAATAAAGTGTATTTTGGTATTAATTTTTGTCTTTACGGTATAATCGTGTTTTGAGACGATATTTCGTTTTTATTTATTTTAAAAATTTATTAAGAATAAACACAGTTAAATTAAATTTTAAGACAGAGAATAAAGATGAAACAAAAAAATTACAAAGTTAACCGTGCTGCTGCTGCTGGCTGTAATGTCAATAAGGGCATCGTGCGTACGCATCTTAAAAGAAAATTTTATTTCTTTCAAAAAACAAACAAATATATATATATTGTTTTATTTATATTTTAACTAAATATAATATATGAGTTGATAAATTTAACAAGTCGTCGGCGCTTAAAGTACTAAATTTATATTCGTACAGTCGTAGCACATAGTATTTCACGTTCAGTGTGAAGAATTACAAAAAGAAATGAAAAGCAAAAAAACACTATGTGTATGTTGAAATTTAATAATTTTTCAACACTTAAAAACAAACACATTTTTTTTTGTTCCTTCCTATAATAAAAGAACAAAAAATTATTAAGTGAGACATACATGAGTGTTTTGGCTTTTTTTTTTACGTTTCTTCTGTGTCTTAAAAAGATGAACGATATAAAAAGCGAAGATTATTCATCATTTTTGCTTTTTTTTTTTTATTTTTCAAAACGTTAAACATGTTACTAAACTGTGACGACGATATTATGTTCGTTTTGTATTGCGTTTATTTATTTAAAAGTGAATTTTATTTATAAAAAATAAAACAAAACTTTTATATGAATGAATAAATGTATTTTGTCACGTTAGTTGAATGCTTGTTTTTTTTTTCTCACTGAAGAAATTATGGAAAAATTATTAATTTTTCTTCTTAAATATATATATATGTCATCCACCCATTAAATATGATATTAAATTGCATTTAAAATTTATGAGAGAAAATGTTTAGAAACATTTAAAGCAGCGCAATACAATCGCGATAAATAATTATAAAAAATAAATAAATAATTTAATGAGAAATAAAAAAACTCATTCTTCTTCTGTTACTTAAAATTTTTGTTGCACATTGTGAAATGAATGATATTTTATTTCACATATCACTGTACATTATTTTATTTATTTTTATTAGAAATTTTCTTATTTCTACTCGTTAGTTTTTTCATTATTAGATATTACATAATAAAAATTAAATCATAAAACATAATTATTGAAAAAATAGATTAGAATAAATTGTTTTAAATGATTTAAATTGCAAGAAATAATTTTTCGACATCAATTCTTACGATATTTTGTCAACCGCGAACATAAACACATTGGTATGTATGTTGTAACTGCTTGTTGCTGTTGCTTTCGTGATATATGACAGTGTTGATAGCACTAAAAAGACAAAATTCATTCTTTAAAGTATAATTAAATTAATTTTTTTCTCTCTTTTATTTTATTGTTATAAAAAAAAAAAAAATTAAGTTAGCCCAGAAAATGGTATTAGCTTTTTGTGTTTAGCGTTTTTGTTGTTATTATTTCGCGTTGTTATTATTTTCTGTTTTCTGATATTTTCTTACGTTCGTTGTTAATCGCGTTGTGATTTATTATTTGTGGAGGATAAACAATGTTTAAGGTTTTTGTGTTTTTGGCTTTTCATTTTGTCTTATTTATTAACTTTATTATTATTTTTATTATTTATTTTTTTCTTATTAATTTAAATATATTACTACTGTTTGACTAAGACAAAAGTTTATATAAAAAAATAATTAACTAATCCGGGGTTTTTTTTTTGTGTGTGTTACGTTTATTGTTGACTTAATTTGTTTTATGGACTTAATGTCTTACTTAATTTTTCTATTTTGAAAGTAATGTTAATTTTTCTGATAGTTTAATAAAAGTTTTCCTGTTAATAAATTTAGTTATTAGAGAATGATTTACCTAATTTATCAGATTACCTGTAGAAGCTAAGTTAAAGTATTTTTTTGTTTTAATTATAAATAAAACTAATTAAATTCTAAATTTTAATGTAAAAAAATTACAAAGATTTAACATTTCGATAAAATACAACAAATAGAATTTTTAAATATGTACAATCTTAAATGAAATGGTGAAAGTAAGTAAAACATATTTAAGAATTATCATTTTTATCAATCTTCTTTTAACTCTAAATATAAATTAAATTAAATATGTTTTTTTACATTGTTTAACATTAATTCGATTAAGTCAAAAGGTTATATGTACTATGCTATGTTCAGTTTAAAATGACAAATATTAACAATATACATGGAAAACTAAACATTTAAATAAATAATTTAATTAATTTTGGTTAACCGTTTTTCTCCTCTTCTTTTTATTAATTTTACATTAAATTCCGATTGAATTAGAGAAACAGAGAAATAAAAAACATTAACATAAAAAACTACAGAAATAAAGATAATTTAAATTTATATTAATATAATACAGTATTGGCTTGTTTAACATGGTTTTTATGTAACACTATTTAGTTTGTGTTGGTAAATTCTTTGTTGGGTACTTTTTTAAAGAAATGCATTATCGCGGTTTACTTGCAATTGAAGACTTTTGTTTAAGTTGCTTTTCTAAGTTTAGCTACAATTGGAGTAAAATCAATTACCTTGATACTTACAAGGTATTACTGTATTTATTAGTTAATTAAATATTTTCTTTATATACCGTCCGTCTCTTAATCAACTGAACATGATTTTTGTCATTCTCATTCATAAATTAATTATTATTTAGTTATTTTGTAAAGGTTTTTTTAAACACGATAGAAAATTAATTAAAAAAGAAAGAAAAAAGTCCATTAGAGACAACATAACGTATGAAAAAAAAGGTATTTATTAGGTGATTAAGAGATTTAGTTTGTTTATTTATTTTCTTTCTTCTTATTTAACATTATTAATTGATTTTTGTTTTGTTTTTTATCTTTTCTAATAATAATATTTTATAATATTTAATGTCTCTATTTTATAAGAGTTAATAAAGAGAATTATTTAAATAATTAATAAACAAATATATAAAAATCAGTTTAGTGATTTAGTTTTATTCTCTGTTACATAAATAAATAAATTATTAAATATAAAAAAAGTATTTAGGTTAAAACAATCTAAATCTGTTTGTTGGTTTTTTCTTTTTTAATTTTTAATTGATGATGGCAACATGGAAATATTTATTACAGCAACCACCACAATCGTATTGCATATATATATATATATATTTAACTGGTCCGATGTTTGGTATTTCGTGTTAAAAAATATTTAAAGTTTAAAAAAAAAGTACAAAAAAAAAACATAATAATAATCAAATTTCATGACATCGAAAATTTTTACAAAAAAAATGTTTATGCTGTTGCTGATAAAAATTTCGTTACTTAGTTAGTTTTTTTTCATATTGTTTGTACAATTTTTCATCATAAAAATATATATTTTTGCCAGTTTATATTTCGGGGGGGAAAATTAATGGATTTTGATTTTGTTATTTTTTTTAGTTTAAAAAATGAAAATATTTCTCGTTTTGTCCATTTAAAAATCATAAATTTGTATAATTTTTTTTTTTTTTATGTAAATGTTACTTTTGGACTTCACTTGAGATAATAAATTATTTTTTGAATGAATTTTCTATTGCAAAACTAATAAATAAATAAAATAAAATTAAAGGATTTATTTAGTTTTTTTTTTATTTCATTCATAATTCAATATTTTTATTTATGCTTAAAGATAGTGTTATGCAAAAAAAAAAATAAAATAAATAACAATAAACTTAAGAGATTTATTTATGTAATATTGTTGTTTATTTTTTGATTATAGAAAATCTAAATTTATTATTCTGCATAATGTAATACTTTATATTTTCCTTTAAAGGATCCGAATACATTCAAGCATCAGAATTTTATAGGGTGTATGCTATTTATGCTGCTAAAAAGACATAATTTTTAAATAAAAACAAAATTAGTATTATTATTATTATTTCCCTGGTTAAAAGTTGGATAATAAATTTATAATTTAATTATGCGCTATTGAAGATTTTTTTCTTTAATTTTCTAAGCAATAGTAAAAAAAATATTTTGTCTTTTTGGAAAATACAATACGGGACATCATAGTACATTAATACATATCATTATTTAAATTTTAATATAGATAATAATATATATTTTGCCTTAAAATACACAAAACACATTGTCGCTATTTCTTCTTTCTCTAATATAAACATTTAATTTTATTGCATATATCTTCTTGTTGTTTGTGTTTGCTTTTGATGATTGTTAAGCTTTTTATAAAACATTATTTCAATGCGTTAACACGTCCTCATGATGATCTTCTTATAATATTATTTAGTCTGGTTATTATTATTATGTTTTTATTTTATTTTTTCTATATTATGTATTCCGAGACATTATGCTGGTTATTTATCTGCATTTATTTTAATAAAAAATAAAGAAAAAAAAAACTAAAGTAAAGTAAAGTAAATGAAACCACGTTAGGTTTTTATTATTATTATTATTATTTTGTATTCTCTTTCAAAGATGAATGTTTTCTTTTTTTTTTATCTTCTCTTCAGTTGTGTGCTTTCGCTTCGTTGCGTTTTTTGTATGCTTTTTTTTCTATAGTTTTTTTTTTATGGGAAAAAAAAATGTTAATACATGTGTGTGACATAGCAGCATGCGAATGAGAAACAACAGTCTAGGATTGAATAGAAAGAAAAAATAATGCAAATAAAACCCACAATTCGCAATGAGCACGCATCAGTTAAGCTTTTAGCAAACTGATAACAAAAGCACAGGAATAAAATTGTATTTAATGTAAGGGATGTAGAGATTGTATTTGGATGCATTAACTGTATATATATATGTACTTTTGTTATTATTATTCTTTTGCAAAATATTTCTAATTAACTGTGTCGCGTTTATGTCGACACGTATGTATTTACTGAAAGATTTATTAATTACAATTTGGGGAATAAATTATATTTTAATATTTGTTACTATTTGTACTACGAAACTAGACGAAAAATTGTAAATAAAAATATTATGACGAGACGAATTTAACCATTGTTAAGAGAGTAATTAGTTTTATTATTATTACTCTTGTTGTTATTTTATTAAAGTTTATATATTTAAACTTTTATCTTATCAATGCTTACTATACCCATGAAAATGCATTAAAAACTATGTTAAAGAATTTATTATAATCATTTTTTTTTTGTTTATCATTACATTGTTTAAAGTTTTTGATTTAAAGTTTTACCTCTCTGTTCTTACAAAATCATAGCATAAATTTTATGTATAAAAACGTAAACCATATTTTTATGTTTTGAGATTTATTTTTATTAAAAAAAAGTATTATTTTGAGATAAAAATTGAAAAAAAAGAACTATTATTACACGGTTTATTTTTTTACATAATTTTTTTATGTTTAAAGAAATATTTATGCTGTTATCTGCTTGGTTTAGTGCTGTTTATAACCATGTAATGTAAAATAGTTATTTAGTGGAAATGAATATATAAATATATTTTGCTTAAGATAAGAAAATTTGTTATTATATTAATAATGTAATAAAGATTGGCACAAAAGCTGAATGCTGACCACTAAATTGACGTTAATAATGTCTTAAAAAAAGCTTTTTGAAGAAAAATTTATCTATTTTATATAAATTTTCGATTTTATTTGTATTTTTAAATGAAATTTTATATGAAAATCATATTAAAAACATTTATTTCAATATTATTTAGTTACAAATGTCCATTGTGATGAATAGTGATTTGATAATGATTACATTTGAAATTTATATATGAAATTAAGTTAGTTTAAAGGTAATAGTTGATGATGATGATGATTATATACAAGATGATGGTCAAATAATATGAAACAATTTTACTATAATGTTTAGTTATGTGACAATATCTATTACCATTTATATAGTTTATATGTTATGAATTTAAATTACATAATTTACTATTTTAATCTATATTTTCTGAATAAATTTACATATTAATTTAATGTTTATTAATAAGAAGGGAGAATACAATTTATAATTTATTTTGTTTCCTTGTTTATTAAAATTTTATTAATTTTAATATAAAGTTATTTTCTCTCCACCCCCTTTATTCATTTAATTAATGTGCTTTTGTTGTGCTTTTTTCGTTTAATCTTTAATATAATTGAAATTTAGGTGTTCTTATGTGTGCTTTTTTTGCTTATTCGGGGTGGATGAAAGTGCTTTTAAATTATGTACATAAAATTTTAATGTTTGGAAAAGACAGTTGTCATCATTGTTTAGTAATTCTTCTAAACAATTATCTAATTAAATCATTTGTCGATATGTTTTATCAACGAACATAGAAATTGAATTATTTTTTCAATAAATTTAATTTAATAAAATTTTAATGCTATAAATTATCTGGATTAATCAGAAAACATTGGTCATATAGATAAGTCATTACCACCCAAAAAAAAAATTTTCGTTTTCAATACAAAAGTCATTAAAAATTTACAACAAAAATAAATATTTTACGATCACATTAAAGATAAATTTTTTTTCTAGTTTAAAGAAAAATTAAATGTTTTTTAAGATTTTTAAGTAATAAAATTAAATAATTTTTTATTTGTTTCCTTTAAGACAAAAAAAAAAAACACTTAATTTCTTTCTTTGCGTAAACAGTTGTTAAAGTGTGTCTTTTGCTTCTCTATATTTTATAAATAAAAATAATCATAAATTTAATTTTTTATCGAAATTTAATTAAAAAAAAAAAAACAAAATTCTTGTGAAATTTTCTCAATTAAATAAATTATTTTTTAATTAAATTTTTTTCCATGTCTCCTGCTTTATATATGATTTCTTGTAAATCAAAATACACGGCAACAACATACTTATGTTGGTATGCAAAATGAAGAGTTTATTTTGTGGTTTATTGTTAAAATAGATGCATAAATTGAGAATAGTTTGTCAACAATGATAACATGAGTGCAATTTTATAATAAAACTTCAAATAATAATTTTATTTGTTTTTTTTTTATTAATAAAAAATAGTTTTTAAAAACAATGTTCGTTATGTTTGCTGTACTTGCTGCTGGTATTGTTGTTTTCGTTGCGGTTGACACAATATAGTGTATTCTACAATAATTTCTATCATCCTCTATATAAGAATTTTGTTTGTTTTTTGTTGTTTTTGTATTGCACACGTACGTTATGTTGAATAGATGGATTTAAAAGCTCTTTTCATTATAATTATTATTTTCTGTTTTTTTTTTTTCTTTCTAAAATGATAAAAATAGAGAGTTATTAGCATTGAGATGTTGCGCTTGTTTACGTTTTTCTATATAAATTCTTTATATGATGTATGCTCTGCTAAGTTATGTTAAGTTATACTACGTTACATTAAGTATTATACTATAGTTTACGTTATTTAACTATTTTATATTATTCTAGATATATATATATATATATTGAATGTCCAAAACGAAAAATAGTTGTGCAATATCTCTATAGTATATAATCTGACCTGGGATGCATTATTATTCTTGTTTATTTATTTAAAAATAAAAAAAAGGAAAATAATATAGAAGATATAAATGCGATATTTATGTAAACAGACTACGATGGTTTTTAGTAAAATCATCTACATATATGGTTTTTTTTTTTGTATTGTTTACGACAATCATGATTTTTATAATTTAAATCTTTAAATGGTGGGGTCGTTGGGTTTGGTTTGTCTTTATTACACAATTTTTCTATAGAATGTTAATATTTAGCGTTTATCTAACAAACTGGACACAGAAATAATCAACGAGATGAATTTCTATATTAAAATTAAATAAAAGAAAAATAAAAAGTTATTGCCATAAGGTTTTTCTATTCTTATATATATATATATATATATATATATTTCGCGGTGTATAAAGCATACAAACTTTATTCTCTCATTCTAAAACACATTTGTTTGCATTTTACATGATTTGTTTATTTTTATCAATACACATTCTATGTGAAGCGGCGACAATCAGTATGTATAAATTTTTATTTAAAAAAGAAAAAAATGCTGAAAACATTTATATAAAAAAAAAAAATGAAGTAATATAAGGACTTACTTGTGTGCTGAAATAATATACAAAAAAAAATAAAAAAAGAACCTTCGACCAAACAATTGAACTCTAAAGGATTCTTTGTCGGAATATATCTTGGTTTTGTTGCTTTTTCTTTTTATTATTTTTTTTTTTCGTTTTGCTGCTTCTATATTGCACTTCTATTATGTTGACACAACGAGGAAAAATAATAAAAGAAAAATGCAATGAAATGGTAAACATTCTTAAGAATTGAATAAATAAAAAAGAATGAAGCAGCAAGCAACAATAACACATTTATGTATTTAACTTCATATATGGATAGACATTTAAGTAATAAATTGATGAAACATTTTTTATTTTTTTTTTTTGTGTATTATTCTTTGAATTGATTGTTTGATTTTTATATTATTTTTTGTTTGAAAAATTTTATAATAAATTTTGTCACACTAACCACCACCGCGGTATTGTGAAGAGACGACATTAGTTACCTTTTTTCCTGTGTTGTTGATACTTTATCAATAATTTGTGTAAGTTTTTGCTTTGGTGTACACTATAAGCGGGTTTTTTCTTATCTGAAAATAAATTATTGACATTTAATTTAAAGACCTGCATGGTAATGGTATAGATTGTGTGATGGGTTAATGTAGGTGTAAGTAAATAATTTAAGAAATACAAAAAAAAACCACTGAGTTAATGCTTTAAAGTAATTATTTATTTATTCAAAAAAATAAACACCGTTTAAAAAACATACTGATTACAGGTGAAAATTTATACCAAATAAATTGTGACAACAATAAAAATAACGCGAAATTGAATTATTTAAATGTTTAATTGGCGTGTGCCGATTTTTTTATTATTATTTAACTCTTTTAAAGCACAACAACTAGAGTATAACGTGATTGACAAAAAAAAAAACAACAAAATGCTTATGTTAATTTAAGTGTAAAAATAATGTTTATTTTTGAAAATTATATTTAATTATTTTTAATTAAATTAAAATTTATTATGTTGAAAAAATAAAATTCCCAATTATTTTACCTACACATGCAGAAACACATCACTGTAATAAAGACAACAAAAATGTTTGCTTTTTTTTAAATTAAATTTATTATTTTTCGCTGGCACAATTTTACCAAATTTACGTTTTTATTATCGCTCGTTATTTTTTATTTAAACATTAATGAATTGTATGCACTTTAGTTATATTTTTTTTGGTAATTTAAATTCGATGCTTAAAAATATATTTCGCTATGCGTGAGTGAAATTCTACTTTGTCTGGTTGTATTGTTGACTGATATAACTTGGTTGAATGATTGGCTGAGTGGCTGGTTGGCACTCGTCAATAACTTGCTTTTTTTGTTTTCTATAATTTTTTCTATAATTCCAAATTGAAATTTATTTTTTAATTTTCTTTAAAAAATTATCTTCGTATTCTTTCAAATATTTAAAAAAATAATTGGTTGCTGCTTGAATTAATAATTAAATAAAAAAAATGCGACAAATTTAAAGCAATAAATTTCTATTTTAACGTATCTTTTTTTTAAAGCATAATTATTTCTGTCTCTATGATTATGTGTTTTTTTTTTCGCTTTAGTTTTAGTAGTTTTTCTTGATACTTTAATATGCTATAATATTTTTCTGTTTTCATCTCTCTTAATTTTATGTTAAAATAGTAAAAAAAACAAAAATTCTTGATATTAAAGAATTTATTGGTTTTGTTTAGTTTACGTTTATGGCGTTTCTGCATTTATGTGATTTTTATTATTTTTTTTCTTTTTTAAAATTGCATTTTATGTTTGTATTTTCATATATTTAACAAGAAATTGTTGATTTTTCTATTTCGGTTTTTTTTTATTAAATACGGTTTATATGTATTGGATTGGATTAACAGCAAAAAAAAAATCGCTTAATTAATTTGTAATATACTTGGCTCTGTGTTCGGTATTTACTTTGTCTCTTGTTATACTTTGTTTAAATTGTTATTTAAGTAAATGTTATTAATTATTTAATTTGTTAATACAAGAATGTTTTTTTTTCTTATTAAAATAAATACATAAAAAAAAAATAAATTCAAGAAAATGTTAATTAGTTACTAAAATTATATTGTTTTACCTGGATTACAGGTTGTTTACACAGTGATTTTAGTTTTTATTAAATTTTTGCAGTAATTTTGATGTTTTTTATTTTTATGCAAAAATGAAGCCCTTTTTTGAAAACAATATTATTGTGTTTTTAATCAAACAATTACATAAATTTACAATTTTTTTAAAAGAAAGGATTACACGATTTTCCTTTCTATATATTTATTAGACAAGAATTTTATGTTTTTTACTTGACTTGATTTGACTTAACTTTTACTTAAAAGCAATTATTGTTATTTATGTCAACAGAAATATTATTATTAGAAAATAACTTTCGACTAGGGGATTATATTTCATATAGTTTTATTTTTTTATCTTTTTCTATTATAATAATTATTATCTTTAAGTTTCATATTTCTGTTTTTACATTTTAATGACAAGAAAATTATAATTATAAAGGTTTTTTCTTCTATTTAAGTTTTTTTTTTACCAATGTTGGGTGTTTTTTTCTATTTTATTTATTATTATTAATGATAATTTGTTTATTTTGTTGTTTGTAGTTAGCCAGCAAGTTATTCAGGTTATTTCTTTGTAATTAAAGTTCATTAATTATATACATATATTAAATGTATTTGTTTTGTAATTTAATTAACAATAATTAATGTTTATTTGAAAAAAATAATAATAATTATAATAATAGAAAATAAACAAAAAAAAAATACGAACTCTAGAAGATAAGGATAATAATTAGAAATTAAAATAAATAATAAAAGAGTGGTTTTTGTTCATTTCTTTTATTTTTTCTGTTTTTCTGTTTTAATAAACATTGAAATAATTTTACCTTTGTGTCATACCTTTTACCTTTTCTATTATTAAAATATAATGTAGATGGTACAGTGAAATACAATAATACAAGAAAGAAAAATAAACGAAAATACAACAACGGAATAAAATGAATAAACAATCAGATAAATTAGAGTAAAGTAGATTTTGAGAAACATTAAGTACGGTTAAACAACATGAGTTAATGGTAAATGGGGGAGTATTGTGTTATTAACAAGAAATATATATAAATATAAATTTTGTCTTAATTATATAAAATATTAATCATTTTCTTTTCTTTTTTTTTTTTGTTGTTATTCTTCTTCTTTTACTACTTTGGGTGTGTATTATTCGTCGGTTCTTTAAACGACAAGATTAGGGTTGTCCTTAATCCGGTAAAAGTTAAAGAATTAAACAACGAAAAGAAAAAAAAAACACTTTAATTAGCTTTGGTTAAAAAAACACAAAAATAAAGAAAATAATCGGAAAATGACAAAATGAAAATTTATTACCATTAAAAATTTATCTGAAATATTTCTTTAATTTAATTTATTTAATGTATTTTACTACATCATTTACCTATCATTTATATTAATTAAGCACTTAAAGATCATAATTATTAATAATCAAACGAAAAAAAATAAAATATTTATTTATTAAAAATTATTGTTGACTCAAACGATTAAGATAAATTTTCATTTTTTTTTTTTAAATAATTTATTGACAAAAATTTATTTTAAATTTCAACGAAAAGTAAAGAAATGTATAAGAAACAGTAATCAAGATTTTTTTTTTATTTTTTCTTAATTAAAGAAAGGTATATAGAGATATATCTGTGTATGCGCACACCTTTAATTTTTCAATAAAAAATAAAAACATTAATCAATTTATTGGGTTGACGCCCTGTTAGTTTAAAAAGAAAATAAAAATAATTAAAGGTTTTTTAAGTGAAAGAAATTTTTCGAAATTTAACTGATAAAGAAATTTTTTTATTTCGTTTATTCTCTGTAATTTAATTAAAATATGATTCGAGTTGCAGCGATACCGATATATTGATTAATAAAAATTTATTGGAAAAATTATTGAATAAAATTTTTATTTCTTGACATTTTTTTTTTTAGTTTTTCTTTGTTTAGTTAATTAAATATTATAATTTTGTTACCAATTTTCCAATTTCGATTTATTGGTTTAAGGTGATTTTACTATTATTTTTTTGTGTTTTTACTTTCTTGTTTTTAAAACAAAAAAAATAGTTTTTTGATTTGTAAATTTAATTTTCAAAAATAGAAATTCTTTGTTTTGTAATTTTTATATCGGTTTTTTGGGTTATATTTTTGTAAATTGATTAAAACAAAAATTGAAATTGCAACGTGAATGGAATTAAAAATTATTTTATTTTTTTTTTTGTTGGATTATTGGTGCTGTTGTTGTTTTTTGTGCTGCTTTTTTCATACAATTGTTTTTAATAAAGTTATTAAATGAGAAAATTTATTAACAATGAATGAAGCAATTTTTCTATTGTTTTTATAATGCAGACAAAATAATTTCTTCAACTAAAAATCAGTTGGAGTCGTCTAGTCGATTATATGCTTGGATTTTTGTTTTGCTGATTGTTTAATAAAAATACTTTAATTTTTACATAAATTTAGCATAGATATTATTAATTAAATAATTTTTCTCTAAATTAAGACCAATAAATTTTATTTTCTTAACAATTTAAAAAGTTTACTTCAATTTATTTTAATAAATTTAAATAAATAAATATATATTGAATTTGTTGCTGCATACTGTGTGGGTGTTTTAAAATGTCTTTCTTAATTATTTAATAATAATAAAACCACATCTTCGTTTGTGCATTATATATTTTTATTTTTGTTTCTTTTAATATAATAATTAATGTTAATTAGTATTTCCTTTGTGCCATTTGCTGCTTGCATAAATAAATAAATTTATTGTCTTTCTAAATAATTGAAATATGTTGTTTTTATTTTATTTTTATAATTTCATTAGATACTGTTTTGCTACGATGTTTACCTTTTTTTCAAGCACAATTAATTTATGAGAAAAACAAAATCACTGTCTGGTTTGGCGGTCGGTACACGCGCTAGTATTTATTCTATAATTTTTACAATAATTTCCTATAAAGTTTACTGATTAATTTTTCATATTTTAAATATCCGTTTTTCTCATAATTATGCTATGGTTTAACTTTTTCATTGTTAAATTGGTTGAATCAAAATTAAATTAACTCTTTGATAAAATTTCGATCAATTAACCTGGGAAATTGTGATTAATTTAAAATTTTAAAAAGAAAAACGCCTTTTTTAATGTATTATTAATCGAAATTTTATAATTATTTAACGTGAAATCTAATTAAAAAATACTTAATTTTAATGGTATATTATGTTTGTTTGCAAATTAACATTTTTTTTGTCTTGTAAATATTTATTATTTACAGTTTTGGTTCTACCAAAAATAAATTTCAAAAAAAATAATAACATTTTATGGTATTTTGTGGCAGCAGACTTGTTAAAGCTTTGTGCTTTTTTTTAATACGCGTATTACACACATTTAGCTGTGCTTGTACAGTAGAATTATAATAAAAATATATATAATGTTAATAATACTCTTTCTTCTCTGCACAATACATATTTTATATTCAAACTACAATGCAGCATATATAATGCTAGTTTTACAAAAAAGAAAAAAAAAACTGTATGTAAATCGATCTATAAATATGCATAAATTTTCTATAAAAAAGAAATTTATATATATTACATATAACGTAACGTCATGTAAACGTAACGTAATAATGATAATAATAATAATAATATGATGATATTAAGTATTTACTATGATATATAGTTTTTTTTTTTAAATATATATGTACTTATATAAAAAATTCACGGAAAATAACTTTAAAGCTTTAACAGATAATGGTAAAATTATTTTGATAAAATTTCCGCAATAAATATCATGATGGTTGATGGCCAATGAATGACTAAATGATTATAACTATTTTGTTTCTTCTTGTTAAAACTTATGTAAAATAAAATATTAAATTAAATTTACCATTTTTTATGTATGCTAAGAAGAATTATGCTTGAGAAATAAAAATTTCTGAATAGTTTGTGCTGCCGGTAAAAAATAACAATAAATGTGAACAATGATGGTGATAATACTAAAGTTGCATAAATTTTATAGATAAAATACCATTTATATATGATTATGCATATAAAATTATAAGAAATTATTATTATTTTTATTTTTTAATACTAGTTTAAGCTGTCTATTTTACCACCCACTCGCTGTTTTTTATACATTCTCATGTTAAATGTAACAAAATTTGACATTAACGTTAGTGTTGGCATTAAAGTTAAGATAGATTTAAGACATTTCACTGTAGTTTTCTTTTATTATTTTCCTAAGCTTAATTCAATTGAGATGTAATTCTTTTTTTAAAACTTTTCAATTACATTTCGGTATTGTTGAAAAATTACCTTTTTGACTTGTCTTGAAAGTACCATTTCTTTAGCAATAAATATTACTAAAACTGTATCTTTATTCGTTAATATATTTTGTAATTAATTAATAACTATAGATAAATGTCAAATGATCCGACTATTGATTGTATCGATTGTAATTTGTAACAGTTTACGAAAGCATGTGCTAAGAAAAAAAAATAAAGAAAATGAAAAAACGATAAAGAAAAAAAAGCCAAGTAAAAGTCGATGACATTTGTTGTCAATAAATTATGTTTTCTTTTAAATTTATATAAATGATTCAACATAAATATACGTAATACATAAAATTTATGTATATAATGCAAAATTATGTATTTTTTTATTATTATTTTTATTTAATGCATCAAAAAAGGCATATAAAATCGGTCAGCATAACATGTAAATGTATATGATGACATGTGACGTATTTCCTTTTTTTTTTATTTTTCTGAATATTATTATGTAAGGTTCAATTTTATATTATTATTATTATTATTATTTCTATGTTTATGCTGTATGTTAACAAAAGTAAATGTACATGTAAATTTAGCTGATTCTTAGCCATGTTATAAAATGAAAAATGAAATAAAGAATTTTTTTGTTTTGGGGTGGTTTTAACATTAAAGTCAATTGCTAGAGGCAATATTTTCTTATATATATATATATATATATATTTTGTATATATGCTTTTATTTTATTTTATTAGAATTTATATATTTTTTTTCTATTCAAACATGTATACATATATATTTATTATAACTTAAACATTATGCATATCAATTTTATTTAATATCTAATTTATTCATGACTGTCCCTATTTGATTATTCAAATCATATTTACCATAAAAATTATGTATATATAACATAGAAATAATAATAATAATAATAAAAACTAGAAAAACTAAGAGTAGAAAATTTAAATTTTTCTTAAATAGAAAAACACATAGCCACACACAACATAATAATAAAACAAAAAAAAATAAAAAATAAATCTAATTATATTTAATTTGTTAATTTCAATAACAAAAAAAAAAAAAAAACACGAAAATAACTATTACTTGCTCTATAAATAAATAACTTAACTAATAACATCACTAGTTACTTATATAGATAAGTGAAAATGTATTTAACTATGTTTTACTGTATCCATTGGAAAATTTATACAATATTGTTTAACTGATTGTTGAAAAATCTAGTCGCCACATTAAAAGTCTGTCTATATATGTATTTATTTTTCGTCGTTAATAAATGGTCCCATGTTTATAATTTTTGTCTATATTACTAACGTTAGACTAAACAGTATAAACTCAATTATCTTTTATGCATTATTGCAGCAAGGAGTAATATTATTATTATTATATTTTTGAAGAAGAAAAATATCGCGATAAACATGTTTTGTGTGTGTAGACAGAGTGTAGTAGTTTTGTTGTTAACTTTTATTGCTATTACTTGCTGCTGTTATTATTTTTCGTTTTATAATACATATTTCCTCGGTATTTTTTTCGATTTTACCTTTAAAATTTGAGCAAACTTTTTTTTTGGCTGGTTTTTTCCAACAAAAAAAATAAATTGAATGTATAAAATTTAAATTGTTTTGTTACTGGTGGTGGGTGGTAATGGTGGCTGGTATTTTTGCTACCTATATTTTTACTAAAAGTACAAAAAGTAAAATTGCAAAAAGGTTTAGTTTTTTGGTTGCGACGTAAAAAGGCAACTAAAAGAAATCATAAAATATATAGACAAAATATGCGCATATTTATGTAATTTAAATATTTTTACTATCCACATATGAAACCTCATAAAATAATATGTCACTACTGTTGATAATAAACCTTAAAAGTAACAAAAATAAAACAGGAAAAAAATGAATGCAAAATATTTATAATAAAATTTATTGATTATTATTGCTTTTTTGCCGGTGTTTTTTGCTGCTGCTGTTGTTTCTGATGGTATTTGTTCATGTTAGAAATTTTTATTCTTCTTTTTCATTGTTTTATTATTAAAAATTAAAAACGATAAAACTAGAAATAATTTTATTGAAACTATTAAAAAGTAAATAAATAAAGTAACAACATAATTATATTTTAAACCCCTAATAAAAACACTAAAATCTCAAATTTCATTTAGTTTTTTTTATAGTAAAATAATAGAAATAAAATGTTGTAATTAAATAATAATTTATTATAATAATAAAACACGGCAAGCTATTGACGCTAATTAAATTTACCTGTATTTTACGTGCATTTTAGAATAAAGATTTTATTGAGAATTAATTTTTAAATTCTTTTGTGTAATTTTTGTTTTAAGTAAAAAATTATTGATTTGATTTATGAATTTACTTAGAGTAAAAAAATTAATGCTTAACATTTATACTATTAATGTATGGAAGTGTACATAAGACAATAACCATCGTATAACCGCCGGTAACATTTATTTTATTATCTATATTGTCGAAATACTGCTTATTGTCTGCCTGCGCCTGCCTGGCCCAGTAAACCGAATAATTGCACAAAAGATAAGGAATTTTATTTATTATAATTTTTGCGATTTTTTTTTTCATTTGCAAAAATTATTTCATACCATAGTGACCCAAATTTGTATCCAACTGTAAACATTTAATGTTTGCGTTTCGTCGTTTTCTCTCTGTTTTCTTTTTTTTATCAGATATGATATGGAATATCATAAAGCATTCCTTAAATAAGTGATAATCATGAGATTTCTTCTGTGCGTTTAAATTTTATCTTGAAAAAATGAAGTTTTCTTTTGTGTTTTTTCTATTAATTAATGAGAAAATTAATCTTCTATCATTTTTTGAGTAACAACAACCAATCATAAAAATGTTTACGAATAAGACACCTTTTTAAAGGTGTTTAAAGGTGCTTGATTTTTCTATGATTTTTCATTTTTTGTTAGCTAAACAGTAGTTAGTAGAAATAAATAAAAAAAATCTAAAGGTAATTTATAGTCATCAAAACGACCTTTTTTTCCTCACTATTCTATCTGCTTATCACCTTTTTATTTATTTTTTTCTGATGTCATTAGTGTTTTTTTTTTATTACCTAGTCTAGTATTTTATTTTTTATTATAAAAGTTAAGGATAATAATGAGAAAAAAAATCTATAGTTTGATTAGTTGAATTTCGTTTGGTTTTATCTAGTGCAGGGTTTTTGGCTTGGAATTTTTTTTTAACGTTTATTTGTTGATATTAATGCGATAGAGAATTAAACAAAATAATCTTGATTTAAAAGTCAGAAGAAAGGTAAACAGTCATTTGGATGTTATTGAAAATTTTGAGAAAAATAAAATTATATAAAGTCAATTAATCAGGTAATCGAATGTATAGAAAAAAAAGAAAGAAAAATGCTTAAGTAAAATAAGTGGCAAAAGTGGTAAATGTTAGAAAGTATAAAATTATCAGTAAAATATCGATTTTTTTTTTGTTCTTTTGCATCTGATGGTAAGCATGAAAGATGGCTAGAAAGAGTCGAAAAAATAAAATAAAAATAAGAAGTAAACATGAAACATACTTTGTGAATTTGAAAAACCATCTTTATATAAAATGAAATCACCTGAGGGCAATAAAACAAAAAAAAAACAGACTGAGAGAAAACTTATCTTAAAAATACGATAAAATGTTTCAATGTTAGGCCAATAATTCAAATAAAATAAAATTAAAAAAATAAAACCACTGCTGGTGCTGGTAGTGGTGTTGGGCTGCACATACGATATATTAGCTATGCGGTTGAATGGATCGCTGGTTGTTTGGTTGATTGTTGGCTTGCGGATCGTATTTTTAACTAGGCTAGGCAAAAATTCTTGTTAAAAAAAAACAGAACAGATAGGATTCTTGGTTTTGTTGATTTTATTTTGTACCATAAACTACAGAGGACAAGATAAGAAAAGAAGAAGAAAAAATGTTTTTTTCCACCTTAAAGTTTTTTCTTTTTATTTTCTATAAACCGAGGCGCCGTCTTATATCCGCTTTTATTTCTTTGTTTTAAACTCTTCGGTTCATCATATCTTTTCTTATTATTATTATTTTATTCGTTTAACCATTATAAGATAATAAAAAACGAAAATATAATAAAAAAAAATAGTTATAAATAAAAATAAATAAAATCGGTAGACAAAATGTGATAACATCGTACGATTCACGGTGCTTTATTATTGTTCCTTATTTTTTCTTCTATTTTTTTGAATTAAAATATACATAGACAGACATCACAATACTAAAAATTGTTTATTTAAATGATTTTTTTCTTAAAGAAAGTAGCATTGACTGATTGAGATTTTTAATGTAAAATTTCTACTCTTTAGAGAAAATTAAATACCTTTAATGTAACAACATCTTAAAATTGAATCTATATTCCCAATAGATACTCAAAAGGTGAAAAAAAATAAAATTAAATAAATATTCTAGTTGTTGTTTCTTATTATGATGATAAGAAATTTATATTACCGGGATAAATGTACCACACTAAAGCGCACACAAATATTGATTAAATTCCTTGTCACAAAGTTTTGAGATTTTTTTTTTCCAATTGCTATATCCGACATTTTCTAATCCTTAAAAAAGAAAAAAATGATTTTCAATTTTGATTCACCTAACCGTGAATCAGCTCTTATATATATATAATTTTTTTTCTTTCTGTTATTCAACTTTGCAAACTTTTTACCATTTCATGTTTCTTGCTGTCATTTAAATAGTCAAACGTAATAGCTACAGTGAATAAAGTGTTGCTGAATAAACACATTTACCTTATAGCTTGTTAAAGGGTAGTCCTAATGTTTTATCATTCCATTATTTATTGTAGAGAAGAAAGAAAAAAGAAGGTAAATTCAAATGAATTTTATGTTTGTTGTTATTGATGTTGATGCTTATGGTAGTACTGTTGTTGTATTTATTTTATTATTGCTTAGATCCTTTTCTACAATTGTTAATTTTATTTATTTATTTTTATAAATAAATTTTAATGTTAATCCCCAAAACGAATTTTCGTAGAGTTTTGTCTATTGCTATACATGAATTTATTTTTGGTATTTCTTAAAAGAGAAAAAAAAAACCGTTAAATATAGAGTTGGGTGTGACATTGCGTTGTTTGATAAATTAATTATTATTATTATTTTTATTTTGAAAATAGTTTCTTATGATACAACAACATAAGATGTTGAAAAAAAGAAGTAAACGTTGGCGTAATAAATATAGAATTTATTTAAGTGACATCTTGAAATGTACTTAGAAAATTTGTTAGTAAGAATATAATTTTCTCCAGAGAATTTTATCAAATTATTTTTCTCAAAAAAGAAGAAAAAAAAAGCGAAAAAACTAATTGACAAATTACTGACTCAAGTGAAAATTAAATAGAGTTAGTAATTTTCAAATAAATATTTACTAAATATAATAATATTACAAAATATCTCCTATCAGCATCCACCACCACCCAATATGAAAATGCCTTAGTTATTTATCATCAATTTCACTTGTGGCTTTCTCATCATTTATAATTGTTATTGATTTTTTTTTATTTTATATCATTGTCAACATTATTATTGTTTATTTTATGTGCAAAAGAAAATATAACCCAACATAAAAAGCAAGTAATAAGAGGAAGAAAGAAAAATAAATTGAAATTGAATTATAAAATGAAAATGAAGAGAATAAAAAAAATAAATATATATTCTTTTAAATTGAAAAGAAAATTCTCTGTGTTGTTGTCAAGTGACATGGCAGCAAATTGAAAAAACTTTTTCCTCTATTTTTATATTTTTCTTTTCCTATCAATGTAATTCTTGTTATTATTATTTTTATTAAATTGCTGAAATTGTAAAATAAAATTTGTTGCTATTTTTTGTTGCTGTTGTTGCGCAAAATGCAAATCGGATTAAATTTACGGATAAAATCGAGAAAATCATCGAGCTTACAAATTAATTTGGATTAAAAAATGGATTATGTATCTGTCAGTTGTTTGTTTTGTATTTAGCGGATCGAATTTTCAATTAATATTCTTTTTTTTTGTTTAAATAAAAATGCGAAAATTTAAAATGTGAACAAACTGGTTAAAATTGTGTTTTTAAAGAAATTTGCTTTAATAAACATAAATTTATGTTTCAAAGAGATTTAGTTTTTTTATATCAATGTAATGACTTTTCTTAAAGGACGAAGAAATCATTTGTAAATATTTCGATTTCCCAGTAACGAAAAACATACAATGGAAAATATTTATTTAAAATAATAATAATGAAAACAATATCTTAAGCAAACATATTAATATTCATTGAGTATAAGATTTTATGTAGAAAAAATAAAAAACAATAAGAAATTATTTAAATAAATATTTTGACCTGAATTTTCCTTACTAAAATTTTCATTTAAATTCTATAAAAAAAAATAAAAAAAATTATTTATAATTTTCATTATTTTTATGCTGGAGTAATAATTGTTTTTCCACGTGCTGTGTGTATTATTATGTTTAATAAAAAGATAGAAAGGAAAACACTGTATTTTCCTTGCCTTTAACTTAAGAAAAATATTATTATTATTTAATTTTTTATTTTATCTATGACCTGACCGCGTATAAGTATTTTCTTTCTTAGTAATTTACTGTATTTCGCATTGCGGTACCAATTTATTCGTTATTTTTTATATAAAAACTTTGTATGTCATTTGAGAAAAAGCAAATATAAACGATTTTTTAATGTAGAAAAAGCATAGTAGAATTTTTTTTTGTTTGAAAAATATTAATAATAATAAAAAGAAAATTGATAGTTTGTGTTGTGTTGATTCGATAAACCGCGGATGCTATTGATGATCATTTATGAATAAAAAAAAATGAAACCAATATGTTTTTATATAGTTTGTGCAATACACTTTATATGAAACGATTATTATTATTACTATATAAAGCTAATGATGTTAAAAAACTCGTCTTGTTGTTGTGTAGTATTATGCTTTAGTTAGAAGCAACAAAGCACAGCATTTAGTTAATAAATAGCAACATAATTAATATTATTTATATAGAAACGTTCTTTATGTAATTGTTTATGATCAACAAAAGATAATAAATATTCTTAATTTAAAAAGTATGGTAAAAAAAAACTACACAAAAACATAGAGGAAACTTTTCCATAAAACACGCATCTTATTCTAACCACCTTTGATGACTTTTATATTGTTCTTGACTTTTCAAAAGAAAAACATCCCAGAAGAAAAAAATAAGAATGAAATTTGTTTTAAGAATCTAATTTCCTGGCTCTATATATATATGTATAAATACTTCATGTGCTACTCGTTATACGCATAAAAACAATAAAAGGGCGGACATTTACCGTTTATAACAAAAACAGAATGAAAAAAAAAGTTTACAACATATTTCGAATATGCGCACATTGCGTTGTTTAGCATAAGAAAAACATAAGATTTTTTTCCGTATTTTTTGTTATGAAAAATGTCTTAAGCGATAAGGAAGAGAATTGTTATAAGAAAAAATAAAATAAATAAATTGTATATATATATGTTGATGCTTAAGATAATATAAGCATAGCCGATATACTGAAATAGCATAAAATGTTGTAACCATCACACAATGATATTTATCTACTAGGTGGCCTTAATTTTTAGCCATTATCCTTTCTACACATCTATCTACTTGAAACATCATCAAGCATCCTGACTTCTTTCATTGCTATAATATGTTTACAGAAACGTACCGAGAACACATATGTGTTTTATGATTATAAATATAAAATGTGTATTTAAGGTTTATGAAACCGAATTTCATTCGTTTGTTTATTTCTTTTTTTATATAAATTTTATTTCTCTTCATTTTGACTTATATTAGTTTTGTCGCGTACCCACGATGGGTAAAAGGGTACACAAAAAAAAAAAAAAAGAAAATAAAAACTGAAGAGATATATTAAAGAAAATTGAATTGAAAAAGAAAAAAAAAAATTAATCAATAACATCATGAAGTGTAAAATAAATGTAAATTTATATATTTTTTATTTCTTGTTTTTAATGCGCGCAAAATATTGAGAACTAACTGCTGCTGTTACCGCCGCTAATGTATAAAAACAGCACAGTGTTTTCTTTTAAGTTCTACACGTGCAATTTCCAATGTTCACCTTTATTTTAATAAATATAAAGTTAAAAAAAAATGTGTAAATAAAATCACGTAAAAAGTATAAGCACAATATTTTTCACTTAGAAATGCATAAATTTATTTTAAAAAAAAAATCGCAAACTTTTTACTTAAAAAATGTCTTAATAGAAAAAAATAAAAAAACATCTTCGATAGAATAGAATTTATTATTATTGTTTTAGCTTAATTTTTTGTTTATTAAGTAAAATGATAGATCAGGCACTTATAATAGATAATAATGAAAATAAACTATCTTGCATTAACATAGAATGAAAATTATGTTAAGAAAATTAGAGCATACAGCATAGCGCAGCAAATTGTTATTTATTAAAAGAATAAATTTTTATTTCCTTTATTGTGCATATACATCACAGTTCATAGTACTTAACACTTCAACAAGCCTTTAAGAGGTCTACAATATTCTGTTTTGTATCGTTATATGTATATAAATGTGTGCTTCTCATGCTTGCAGCATATAATTTTTTTTTCTACATATAAAAAAACAGTGAAACCACTTCACAAAAGTACATTTATGGTTAGTTTATAAAATTTCTATGCTTTACATATCACTACGTTGACATACGTACGTTTTAAACTCAATGAGTTTTTACTTCCTTTATTTCCGTCTCGGCAAAAAAAAAAAACATTGTCATTTCAAGTCATCACTTTGCATCTGTCTTGACTTTATATGTTTATTTTTAATTTATTTTTTTATTTACTGTTTCTGCACAATTTCTTTTCTTTTTAAAGTTTAATTAAATGGTTATCCATCTACCATAGTCTTCTGTTTAGAATTTTGTTTTAATGACGTTTGACTCATTGTTATATGTTCCAGACTGTAGTAGTTCTCAATTATATGTATCAAAAACAACAACAGCAAACTTTACAAAAATAAAAGCTTCCAAACGATAAACTTTTTTATTTTTCGCATTCTTTTTTAAATAAAAAAAAGGTTAAATGGAAATTCAACAACAGTCACTTTCAGAAAAACCACAAATTTCTTTGCAAATGAAAATAAGCATTTAAAATACAAAAATTAAAGAATGAAATTTATCTTTTTTCTTATTCTTATGTTATATAGCGGCGACATTGACAATTCATTTTAATAAGCAGTAAACATCTCTGATATATACAAACAGAGAAAACACTTTGCCAGATGATGTGTTTTACATTGAATTCTGTTTTCTATGTTTTTTTTTTATTCACAATATATAGCCCACACATTATTTGATTTGTTTTTAAATTTTTTAATACTCTTTAGTGTGTTTATGTTTTTTTTTTTTCACATTTATTTCGGTTTTTATTAAAGAGTTTATTTTTTTTTAGTTAGTTCTGATGGGAAATTATAATAAAATTGAAAAAAAAAAACAAAAATCAATGCACTGTTATTCTGAGGATAGAATGAAATTTTTTTTTCTTCTTTGATTATTAGAACACATGTGATATTTTTATCTTATTTTATAACAATATTAGTTGTTTATAGTATTTTTAATTAATTAATAATTGCTAAATAAACAGCTAATTCAAAAAAATTTGAATAGTTTTTTTAAAGTACATTTTTAAAGTGATTATTCAATAAATGATTATTAGGTAATGTTTGCTCTTATGTTTAAGCTTTATTATAGTTATTTGTAAAGATTTATAGAATTAATGTGGTATTGTATAGGACGTTCTTGTAAATATTGTATAATTAGCGACAAAATAAGATTTGTAAATATACTTCTGAATTAACAGGTAGCTTGGATTTTTAGCAAGTCTCACGGTTAAAAAATATAAAACCATAAGCACACTTTTGTAATAGCTGTTAAAAATCGCAAACGTGAAATTAGAGCCTGAAATTATTATTGCACACAGTCGAGCAATGATTCCCCGATACAGATAAAATCTTCAGTTTTTTATAGCGAAAATAATTCTATTTAAATAAATTATAAAATTTCTCGTATAAAATTACAAAAGAAGAAGAAAATTAAATCAATTTTTTAATCGTAAAAAATAATTTATCTAAAAGCACATATAGTTATGTTTTCACTCCTTAAATTAAATCGCATAATCCAATTTAGTGAATTTTCATAGCTTTAAACAAAATAATAATGTAAAATTATAATAATAAAATAATCAAAATTATAAAGCGAAAAGCTTTCTCATTCGATTTATTATCGTCATAGGCAAGACAAAAAAAAATAGCTGAATTATTTTTTATTTAGTTAAATTATTTTCCCTGTATTATTTTGCCAAAAATAGCTAGGGTAAAAAAAAAGTTTATAATTTACCAGAATACCGAAGGAACCAAGAGCAGATATTGAAGAAAATAAATAACAATAGCAAAAGTAATGTAATTGTAATCAGTGAAAAGAAACAGATGATAGAATTAATGACGGGGAGTAGAGTATGATGGTTTGTCGTCAAGAATAGAAAGAATAAAATTGGGGAAAAGTTGAACAGATTTTTACCATCTTATCGTCTTATCATAAATATATATATATACCGTATTTATATATAATTAGTCTGGCCTGGCCACCACATTTATCTTTATTTATTTTTACTTCTTTTAACATTCGTTTAGCCGGTTTTTCAATAGAAAACTATGTACATTTTGTTTGTAAGATTTTGTTATAAATTGTATCAGTTTCAGGTGCGCCAGCCCAAAACTTGTTCCATTGTTTTATTTGTTTTTACATTTATTCATCGTTTTATTCTTGATTATTGTTGTTTCGAGTATTATTATTATTGTTTTAAAATAAAATCGTGATTTCTACTTGTGTCGCGCGTATTTTGTGTTTTTTTTTTCTTGTAATCAATATAAGCGAACGAAAATAAGACAAAAATTAAATAACAACAAATAATAAATTATTTGGCGTCGGTTATCGAAATGTAAGAGACTAGCAAAAAAACAAGAAAATAATGTGATACAACGCGCGCTACTTGTATTACGCACCAAACATGTATATAGATATTTATATTTTACGAGTTTAGTGTCCTTTTTTATTTTTTGGTATATTATACGCTAATGGTAACTGTAGCTGGTTGGCCTGACAAAATAAATCCATACATTACAAGAATATCTTATTTAAAAGAGGATTATCGGTGAACAAAAAATAAATATAAAAACCAAACAAAACTAGAACATCAGCAGCAATAATATTAACAAGAGAGAAAAATTGTGTGTCGTGTGCTGTTTAAGACTTTTTTTTTTGCTTTTTTCTCGGTTGGGCTTGTGCTTTATGCTTTATTTGTACAAACAGCGAAAGCACAATGTAGTTTATTTTTTTGGGAATCAACATGGATAAAAATCCTCGAAAGTTGTCGTTTTAAATATAAGATGAAAAAAATAAATAAAAGTTGCGGATAAGAAATATGACTTTTGGGCGCCGGCTGTTTTATTTATATTTTCATCTCACTGTTGGATTTTCTCGTTTAACAGATGACGACACTGATGGTTTAATTTTTTTCTAGTTCTTCTTCATCTCTGCATTATTTTCTAGAGTAAAAATTATTTATTCGATCCAAATTTCCAAAGTCTATTTTGGTGACGTTTTTTTTTTGTTTGCTTCTTGGCTTTAGCTCTAGTGGTTTTGTGCTTTGCGTTTCACAATTTTTAGATTCATAAATTTGTGAGCTTTAGCCTTTATTTTCTATAATCATAAGTTTTTTTTTCTTTTTAATTTTATTTTCTTGTAAGAAAATAGTTGTCTTAAGTTAAAATCCTTGTTCTAGTGTCTTATAGAAAAAGTTTTTCTTTTTCGTTGTTATATTATTAGAATGATTATAATTTTTCTTTATTTTTATTATTCTTTTTGAACATAAAATGATAAAGTTCACAGTTTTTATCTTATTTCGGTGTTTTTTCTTTTCTTCTTCTATGTTTTCTTATTTCCTCTAAACATTTTTATTAATGCTTTTTAATGGAAATTTATTTCCCATTATTTTATTGTTATTTAACTTCTTTTTTTTTATCTTTTATTATTATTATTATTTTTACTCAACGTTACGTTACTTTACAACATTACGTTTATTTTTCTCCAATTAGAATAACAATCTGTCAAGTTAAGTAAATCTTTTATTTTTATTTTCTTCATTTCTATTCCACTTTATTTCTTTTATTATTATTATTATTTTTAAAATACAGAAAAGAAAATATATATCTTCTTTCTTAAACAATTTATTGATAAAGATGAGATTAGTTTAATTTATATAACCATAAACGAAGAAATTTATATTATTTATCATGAAAATAATGGAGGTTTTTTCGTCTTATTTTCGTCTTGATTTTTTTTTTAATTGATCATAAATTATATTTGTTTAAAAAGAAAAATAGAAATAAATTTACTTTTTAATCGACCAGAATTTTTTAATGACAATTTTTTTTCCTCTAATTTTCATATCAAATTACAATTTTTATTATTTATTGGAAATTAAAATAGTTTTCCTAAAGCACGAGCGTATATTTATTAAAAAATGAAAAATTTTATTATATTTTTAGAAATAAATAATTAATAAATTCTTTTAAATGAATTTGTGCTATTATTATGCTTTGTTTATATCAAAAAATTAAAACCTATAATTGAAGTAGATCGCATTTTAATGCTACAACACAAGAGAGATTCAGTTAATTTTACACCATTTAATCTACTTAACATTATTATTGCAGTAATTTTTCCTGTTTTCCAATTAACCGATGATGTTTAAAGAATTGCTGCATTATACCTTGTGTTTGTCTAAAGAAATGTGTTTCTTTAAAAAAATAAATACGCAAAACGCTTCAATTAACATAAATAGCAAATAATTTGCCAATAAATTACCTTTTTTGTTGTACATGAAAAAGAAAACAATGAGAAAATCACGCAATTCTTTCGTTATTTTATTAAATTATAATTATAGGTCGTTAAATTTGGTCCTTTTACACCTTTGCTGTAATAATAATAATTCTTGTAGTAATGTTTAACGATTAAATTATGATTTTATTTTACTTTTATAATAATAAGAATAATAATATTTGTACTTAAATTATGATTTATTTTCTTTTTATTATAAATAATTAAGAAATTTAATTTTTTCTATTTTTTCTTTTATTAGTTTTACTATTTTTATTAATAATAATTAATATTAAAATATGTTTTGATTATTAAAAATAAATAATAATAAAAAGTAAATAGTAGTTTTAGGGAGGAAAACAAGGTGGAATTTCATTTTCGTCATTAATTTTTCTATACTTAAGGTGAAAAAACGTGATTTTTTTTTTGTTTATTTAAATCAATAGAAAAAATATGAAACACAAATGCTTGAAAAATGTATTTTCTATTTAAATAATAGAAAATAATAAAAAAGAAAAGCCATAAAGTTGCTGCTGGCTGGCCAACAATAAAATTTATTATAATATGAAAAATTATAAAAGAAAATTTATTAAAATAAAAAATCACGCAATATTTTCATTATCGTGTGCTTTTTTTATTTTATTTTCATTAAATTATTAATTTTTTTTTTTTAAACAAAATAAAAACATTTTACTAATTATGTATATTTTTTTTCTTTTCATTACAGGTGAGTTGTACTTTGTTGTATTATTTATGATCGCCTTTAATTAAGAATTGCTGTATACGTACGTAAGCTATTTTATTTATTTTAAATTTGATTTTAAAGTGGTTTTTCCTTTATATTATTTTGTTGGTTGATGAAAAACATTTAATTAAGAATTTTTCTTTGCGAAAACATCAAGAAACAATAAAAAAAAGAAACACAGTTTTAATGTTGGAAATATTTTTAATTAATTTTTTAATTGGGTGGATTTGTAGGTGTTCTCTGTTGAATTATTATTATTTTTATTTTTTAATTAATTAATATATTTTTTTAATTTTTATTGCAAAAACATTGATACTTTTGTTAGGAATATAATTAATTAATTGTTAGGAATTAGATTTTATTCTGCATTCTTAATGGTAACTTGCATGGCTATTCGGGAAAGTATAATGTTTGTTGTGGAAAATTATACAAGAGTAGTTTTTAAGTTATTAAAATTATTCTTAATTCATAGAAAAAACTATTTTTGAATACGCACGCCGCAACATTTATACAAAATTGGTAACTATTTTTAAAAACAACAAAAAACCATTATAAATAACTTAAATTGTTTTGAGTGAAAAACGATACTTTGTGCGTGTTTATTAGTTTATTAAATTCAAGAAAAATTCAAAGCGCAAGAACTAACTCATGATGTTTTGACAAGATAGGTCAAACAGTTTCAAGTTTTATTTTATTTAAAAAAGAATTCACGAATTAAAAATAAAAGAAAAGCATAAATGACATCAAAAAAAAAAAAATGTTTTTTTATTAGCTGATCTGTAATTAAATTGTTTTTTTTTCTCTTTACTTTTGTTATATTTCTCGGTATAGAAATCAATATTTATTTTATTTTTTTTAATACAAATTTTTTGTGCTATTTTCGCTAAACAAACAAAATAGAAAAATTCTCGTTAAAAGATAATAGAAGTGAATTTTTGTGACAGTTTTTTTTTTTGTTATTGCTGGTAGATTCTTCCATGTTTGTCGCCAGTTAATGTTGGTTGAATACAAAAAATAAATAAATAGAATATTCTATGGTAAAATGTTGGCATAAAATGGAAAATCCAATAGTTAGATAGAAAAAAAAAATATATATAAAATATAAAAAGAAACTTTCTTAAAGTCTTACGGTATAGTAGCTAGATATTGAAATTGGACAGATATTTGGATAAAATTACTAAGAAATGTGATAAAGAGACAAGAGAAATTGAAACACACACAAAAAAAGAACAAAAATGATATAATTTATTAAAAATTTAAAAAAAAATCTACATTTTCTATATATGACTTTATTTGCGCATATTTATTCTGCAAAAAGATACAAAATTCAAATTCTCGTTCCCTGAGTGTCTTTTCTTTGCTGTATTACTTTCATTCTAATTTTTTTTTCTTTTTGTTTTTAAATAATTTTTGTTCTTTCTTCTTTTCACCACTTTTATCGAAGAGAAGCAAATTTAAAATAGCAAAAAAAAGAAGAAAATCTTAACGCTAAGGTAAAGTTTCGTGTAGAAAAAAAAAATTGTTGGTACGCTCAAACACCCATAATATCAGTCGAAAAATGTACAGAAATTTCTACTCGAATATACATAAATAAATCAAATGTTTCTTGAATATTTCATGTTCAATTTTCTTTTATACATTTTTATAGTCGTACAAGAAAAGGAGAACGGCCGCGAACGCAAAGAATATATGAATACAAAAAAAAAAAAATGAATGAATATTACCAAATGGAAAATAATAATTTTTCCGTTGATTCATATCAAGAAAAGCCAAAAAAAAAAAAAAAATAAAAGTTATAGTATGGTGGTTTGTTCATTAAAATACAAAAATCCATAAATTAAAGGATCGAATATTATTTTGCCTTCATTTGATCATAATTTATCACAATTTTTATTAACTTTATTACTTTGCAGTGATTACGCCACGGTTAAAATTTCGCAAAGATTTATTTTAAAAAATCAAGAATTTCTCTATAATCATAACCGCATCCTCTAGTTTATAGTAAATATTTCGTCATTTTTCAATCAATTTTTTATGAATATTATGTATCCACTTTGGGTAGAATGAATGTGAAAATAATACTTTATATTAAGGTCAATCAATATCAATATTTATTAATGTCCATGTTGACCTTTTACAACGCGACAGGTATATTAAACAATAACTTTGCGTTTATTGTAGAAAATTCTGCATTAAAAAATCGCTTTATTGAAGATGTTTTTTGAACGCGTTAGAAGTAAATTACAGTACTATATAAACCGTTGTATTTTGGCGTTTTATAACCAATTTACCTGAATTTTATTTGCTATTTTCTTTTTCTTAAAAAAAATATAAACTTTTTGCAGCATTTCAAGAACAATTTGTATGCATTAATACTATTAAAAATCCGTTAAAATTGTCATTAACAATACCATAAATTTATTTAATGAATTATCATTACACACAAATTAAAATTAGACAGCAAAAAATTAAACATTAACAAAGGTAAATTAAGATAACAATCATACATGCTGTGAGAGGTTATTGCAAATATTATTAAAATATAATTTAATTCGTTTTATAAAACATACATTTCGCGTAGTACAGGTGAATTAATAAAAGAAATATTATTATAGTATTCACTCAGCTATGTATTTATGTATATACAAATTCATAAAATTACATAAATAGTGAAAATTAATGAATAAGTTTTTTCCGTCAACTCCTACTCTACTTATGTTGTATATATTTTAAATATTTAATTGGCATTGATATAGACATTATGATAGATATTATAAGGATTATGTAAATAATTACTAATTAAGTAATTTTTATTTATATTCTGTGTGTCTCTTTGAAAGTTTCCCTTTTATTTATATTTTACTAATAAACAAGTATATTGACTATCACTTTTCCAAACTAATATTATTTATTTAACAAATATAAATTATCTTTTATAAGTAATACAAAACGAAAAAATTATTTTATTTGGCACAAAAATAATATATTTTTATGTAATTATAAAAGTTTTTTTTCTGAATTTATTTTAGTTTAGTTTTTACCAAGTTTGATATTATAACTTTTATGTTGTGCCCTGAATGTATTGAATTACATTTATTCAAATGTGTTAATTTATTTTATGTGCTATTTGATAAGTTTGATATAAATTGTAAAGAGTTGTAATCCATAATTATAATATATTGCATATATTTGAAAAAAAATTTTCAAAGCTACAAAGTTGATAAACATTTTTATGCGGAAAATTATTTAAACATAAAAAACAATTCTTTTTTCTATGTTAATTCAGAAATTATTAGATATTTTATCGAATTTAGTTTCATATTTAAAATAATTTCATTATCTTTATTATAACTATTATTTAAAGAATTTACTTTAATAATTCAAACTAAAGCTTTAGTTAGTAGTTTATTTTCAAAAAAAATACATAAATAAGTATAAATGACAAAATTTTATTAATTAATTTATTATTAATTATTATTATTTATAATAAATAAAAAAATTATCTTTAATATAATTAAAACTTGGTTGGTTTAAGAAAATATTTAAATAAAAAAATAACCCACAGAGCAAAGTTTTAATCGAAGCAATGACGATAACTTTAGGGAAATTCTATTTATTGAAATGTATGTATTTATTTTGCAAGAATTAAAATATATGAAAATTATGGATAAACGAACGATAGATAAATCTTTATAAGAAAATATGAATCAAACTATGTTTATTGCTATTGTGAAAAAATTCCATTATATTTATAGAATAATGCAAAAGAGAAAACTAAACTAAACTTAAATCATCATCAAGTCTCTGTGTACTTTATCAACATTTACACTTTGAAATAGTTAATTTTTTTTGTGAAAAGGATTTATCTGTTGCTTAAACTAATCGATAATCTCTCTATTTGACAATTTGTGTTGGTTATTTTATTTGGAACAAAATTTTAAACTTGACTAAAAAGAAAACCCCGGATAAAGTTCTCAAAATTGATTTGGTTGAATAATGAAAAACCACAAACACACTCTTGCTTTACTTTACCATATTCTATTATAGATCCGCTTAAGTACATATTTAGCAGAAAATATAATAGAAAGATTGCATAAAATGGTTACATTTATATATATGTTGTGTGTAATTCAGTAGGTGGTTTGGTTTGGTTGTACTAAAATTCAGTTTGATTTTTATTATTATCGTTGAATAAAAAAGTATCTTTTATATTTCTATTAAACTAAACTTTAAAGACGATGATTTCTGTATGTTTATTACTTCAATAACTTGCAATTTTTGAATGCTTTTTGCATTTTTTTTTATTATCCCGTTTTGTTGTCTGACGTACCGTCAACAAAAATTTTCCAAAAATTGTGTTATTATCACACAATTGCAAAAAGAACAAAAATAAAATGGTTAAAGCTTTTCGTTTACACAATAATAAGGGTGTTTTTTTTTTATAAAAATAAAATTTATTGAAAATGTTAAAAATGTTTAAGCTTTAGAAAACCCTTAACCAAAGTAAACGAAAAAAAAAAATAAATAAAAACTAAAAACAGACAATTACGACGGCAATTTCGTCACATTTTTCGTGAAAATATTTTGTTATATGACAAAAATCTGGTTAAATTTTGACAGAAAATTTTCACTTTAATATTCTTGTTGATAACACAATGTTACGATGGCAAAGAATATAAATAAGAAAAGCATAATAATAACGCGTAGGCTTTACTTTATCTTACCAAATTCAGACGTATTTTAAATATTATACTTCGTTTCTTTTTACCCCTATTATCCATGTAAAGAGTTGACATCGTCTTATTGTGGTTTTATTTTTATTCCCTATTTTTACGTTTGCTTAACATAAAATAATGTGCGAGATGATCACTTTTATCCGCGGGCATAATAAATTTTAACATTTTTACTTACTTCTCTACTTTTTCATATGTATATATATGTATAATTTTACAGGTATATAAGGGATTTGGTTGTTCGTTTTTTTAATATATGTGCAGAAACGTAATGGAAAAGTTTTGCACCAACGACAAGAGTTATGGTTTCGCGGTATGTTTTTATATCTCAGGCTAAATACACCGTACAAACAAGTTTTGTTTTTCCTTTTTGGTTGGCGTCGTTGTATCTTGTTATTTTAGTTTACAAAAAACTATGATAATTATGTTGTTTGCTGATGACATCCATCTTATTAGCGACAATGTGGTTATAATTATCTGAAAGACAAAACGAAAAAAGAAAATATCAATTAAGTAAACAATATCTGGTTGGTTATTAATAACACAATTGGATTTAATTTTTACATTTTTTAAATTATGTTGAATGTGACAACATTTATTGTTGTTCGTGTTGTTATTTTCACTTAGACTTTGATCTTTTAAGCTTCAGGCTGATGAATTTATGATTTTTCTTCCTCTACTATTTTGTGGTTTTAAAATAGCAAGGGAATTATTAAAGTGTGTAGGCAGGCGTGATATCTGAAAAAAAAAAAACAAAAAACTAATTGTCAAGTTAAAGACCTCTTCCACGGATTTTATTTAACATAACAATTTTTCTTACTTACTCTTGTTTAATCTTTACAACAAACACCTGTTATTTTTTTTATAACTTGTGGGAAATTTTCCTGAATTTCTATTTTCTCTCCCTTTGATGTTTTTTTATTCCTTCGTTGTTTTAAATTGATTTTTGATGAAGAAATTAAATTTTAAACATTACTCTGCTTTAACATTGATTTAATGGGGAAAAAGTTATTTCCGTTTTAAGAAGGGACATCAGTTTTTCATCATCATTATTATTATTATTATTATTGTTATTCCTTTTTCCCTATGACAAAATGAAAATAAAAAATTAATAAAATGAAAAACTTTTAATATAAATTTAAAGATGATCATTTTTCATTTATTTATATAAATTTTCTTCTTCAACTTTTATTATTAATAAAAGCATAGTTTTATTTGTTATTATGAAAAACTTACGATAATCATAAAACCACCCCTTAAAAATAAATATATATTTAGTAATAATAAATGGATAAACTAGAGAAAACTTATAACAAAACGAAAAAAAATCTATAATTTTTTGTTATATATGCTGCTGTTGCTGCTTTCACTTTTATTCGATTTCGCCTTTCTTTTAAGAATTATACCATGAAAATGTTTTTCATTTCATTTTACTGTGAGTTTTTCATTTAAAGAATTTTGTTACTTTTATATATGCAGAGCAAAGTTACACAAAGCGACGACGACGACTACGAACAAGTTGATAATTTTTTTGTACGTATTTTTATGTTGAGAAAATATATTTTTGTCACAAAAAACGTAATAATAATAAATAAAATATCAAAGAAGAGGAAATATACTTATAAAATAATAAATATTGCTTATTAGAGAGAAAGAAAATTTCGATATTAATGCTACTACTGACTTCCAATAATAAATACAAAATATAATTATTATTGATTTTTCTATTTTATTGGTTTTGTATTGCTATTATTATTTTCTATTTCTTTTTATGGTAATTAATTTTTCGCAATGTCATTTCATATTTTTCATAATTAATTATTATAACAGTGTTGGTATGATTTATTGGGTTTATACTTAAGTGATTTCCGTTAATAATCAATAGTTGAAGGTTTTCTCTGTGTCCTTTTATATGTATGTTTTGTGGCTTTGTAAGTTGATCAATAAATGGTGTCATTACACCTATAGTTAAAATAATCGGTTGTGATACTATTGCTCTAAGACTATTCTTTATCTTATTTGCATTTTCTTGCAAATATTCTGCAGAAAATATGCAGAAAAAATAATTATAATTTGGCAATCGTGTAGGGCATTTTGCCAAATATTCTGACCAATAAACAATACAGTAACGAGTTAAAATCTTACTGATTTACGAGATGTTATAGCTGATAAAGTATTATATTACTTATTTTACAAACTTATTAAAAATAGATAAATAAAAATGTCTTCGTTATAATAGTTTATCAGATAAAATACATACTTCTGACAAGTATAGTATCCGGGTCTCATTCTTTATCGTTATTACTGTGGGCGAAGAAATTTTATAATACCGTAAATTGGTAAAAAAACATCAAAAGTTTAGAAAAGCTTGTCAAATTGTCTTCTCATAAGCACAATTAGTTAAAACGCGATTTATTTTATTTAGACTTTACTGTTTTGTTTAAAGAAATACATTTATTTTTCGAAATGAAATAGAAAATAAAGAAAAACAAACCAATTAAACTTTAATTAAGTTAACTAGCAAGGTGTTTTCTCCACCTTTATGTATTTTATTCTTTTGCCGCCTATTATTAATTTTTTTTCTTTTTAGGGTTGAATTATTAGCATGTTTTGGTTATTTTTTTTTAAACATATTTATACATATATATAAATATATTTTATTACATTAATAGAGCTTTATGAATAAAAATGTGTCTAGCAAAAGAAATAAAAGTAATAAAAATAAATAGTATAAACATGATAAGAATATAAATTTTTTATTTAAACATTATTATTGTTATTATTTTGTCATATTATTTGTGTTACAACTGTAGTACGCGCATTTTTCTACTTTTCTTATTATTATTATTTAATGTTGCTACCGAAATAATATAACACCACCATAGTTATATATATATGCTTTATTTGCACTTTGCGTATGAAGCTTTAGGTATGAAAATATATAAAAATACCAAGATGAAAATATATAGAGGAATTATTTTTCTTTCGTTTCTTTATTATTATTGTTATATATTTATTTTTTTATTTTTATATATATATATATATGAATTATTAAAAACATATCAACACAATACACAATATAACAAACAAACATACATGTTACCGAAACCGATTTTATTTTTTTGTTACTTTATTCTCACTCTGTGAATGTTTCTTTAATATTATATAACTAGAAATAAGAATCTACTACATAAATGGTATCAGTGGCTGGCTGGCTGGATGGATGGTAGTAAAAAACCATATCATCTTATATAACTTGTTTGTTATTTTGTTGTATTATGGCAAAAAAAAAAGCAGAAGAAGAAGCTGCTGTTATATCTAAAGCTTGATCCCTATGACTTGTTTTATTTTTCCTTTTTTCTTTTATTCGTGCCTTATTTTATTTATATGTTAGTTTGTCCACGAAATGATTTTTATATAGTAATATACCAACAATAACGTCAGAGGAATATAATTCATAAATGACATGGGAGGCTACCAGAATACACAGTACGGCACAAAATACAGCACAATAAACCCATTCATATATATATATATATAGATATAATTTCACATATTGAAGACCTTTTTTTTTTGTTATCATTTTTCTTTTCTTTTTATTTTCCTCTATATTTTTCATCAAAGAAAAAATAAAATAATAAAAACAAGCGAGCATAGTAGTAGCAGCAGCAGCAACAACATACAACAGCATATAATGTAAAATCGAAATAAATTTTACATAGATTACTATACACTAACAAGATGACAAATTTATTATATAATTGGTAATAGTTGGGGCACAATTTGGAATGATTTATTTAAATGGTGTGAAATACGCTAAATGTTTCAAGATACCTTGTACACTTTAAAACAATAAAATTGCATAGTAAAAAGCAATCTAAAAACCATGTATCTCGCGAAAAATGAATAACATTTCTTCAGTAATTCTTTAATAATTTGACAACAAAAATAAAAATATGTCTTCATTCTTCGACATAACATTTTGCATGTGTATTAAAACATGTGTATAAATTTTGCATGTGTATAAATTTCTTTATAAAAGAACTAAATCGATGCGGTTGGTGTCTTGTGTGAAAAGAATAAAAAAATTGGCATCCTTTTGCATAAGAAATGGATTTTTCTAATAGATTTTCTTTTTTATATATTTCTTGTGAATCCTTAACCATTTGACATAATATTTATACATAGAGAGATGTTAAAAGTAGAATTCTTGTTTTTAATTTAACCCTCGTTTTAGAAATTTATTTTCTTTTCATATTTTATCTTTTAAAATATGACAAATTTGTCTTTGCGCGTTCCTAATATTAACTAGTTTTTGTGTTGTACGTACTTAGGGAGATATGGGTGTTATTACTGTATATTTTCTCTAATTTTTATTTACTTTAAACTGTCTTATTTCTCTTAGACAAAATATTTACTGTTGTTAAGGGTAGAAATTAATACACAAAAGGGGTTGATATATACATAATAATAATAAAATCGCATAAAATGTGTATGCTTCTTAACAAAACTTCCCTATCCTAATGAGAAATCTTTTTCTAGTAATATATGTTAACTTGAGTTACTTACTTACTAAAGTACTAAGCAGCTATGTATTAATGGGAAGAAACAACAGTTCTCTAAAGATATTTCTATAGATAAAAATGTATATTAAAAAACGATACAAACGAAAAGTAAAAGTGGAATATAAAACAGTGACACGTGTCATCATCATAAAATAACAAAAATTAAATCACTTGCAAAAAAAAAAAAACATGAAGAAAAACCATTTTCTATCTTTAAACTTAAAAATGAAGATTTTCTCTATTCCACACAACCAACCAACCAACCACCCTAATAACAAATTTGTCGTTTTATGCTGCTGATATACTCCTCATTGTGTGTATCTTTTACATAAATGTATATAAAAAAAAATTAAAACTAAACAATTTAATGCGTTCCGTCCTTTTAAATGTTATTTTGCGTTGTTGTTACGCTATTTGGAAAAACTCTTATATCACCCCTGCTGCCACACATACATAATATTGATGGGCGATGAAAACCTAAATACTTTTTTGCACAAATTTCTTATTGTTTGGATGGATAAAAGTTTATCGATAGATGATTTTGCTATCTAATTTTTAAACAACAACATAGAATCGATGATGCGTTGATGCGTGCCACGTTTCAATAGCATAAAAGGGTAGATAGAGATAAATAGTATTAAGGGAGGTTGGGTTTTGGTTTATTTGAAACAGTTTCGATTTTGTTTAAGCGAAATAATTTTATAATATCTATCCTATCCGTTTATTATTGTTTTTAAGTGTAATATTTATGTAATAATAAATCAAAAACGAAAGAAGAAGCAGAAGAACAAAAAAAATCCACTCTAAAAATTTTAATTCAAAATCGTTAAGGAAAAAAAAACACAACCATAAAGAAAATTTAAATAGACAAATTGAATTATTGGAAAATGAATATTATTATTATTTATTATTGATTTTACTTGAACAAATATATATGTATAAAAAATCACACAAGTCGAGTTGTTGTTACCAAGTGTGGGTGGGTGGTGTTGCTGGGTGGGTAAAATAATATCATTATTTATTTATTTTTTCTTTGATGATAATAATAATAATAAATTTTCTAAATAAATGTCATTTACTTAAATTTTCTTCGTATCGTCGTGTGGTATATATACATATGTATGTTTTGCGCTTCCTCCTTATTTTATAAATATTAATTGGATTCCACACCCAAAAAAAATCGCTTTTAATTTGATTTCAATTTTGTCAACGTATTTTCGTTTGGTTATTTGTATTGAATAAAATTTTCAATTATTTTGATTAAGTTTATTTTGAAAAATAGAAAAACGATTAATTCATTTAAAAGAAAGTAAAAATGTTTTATTGATTTATTTTTCATTGTCTTACTGTTTATTGAGATTAATCGTTGTACAATGATTATGTTGTTATTATTGACGACAAACAATTGTGATTAATGTCTTATTATTAAAATTTGTAACAATATAAATCATTGAGAGTGGAAAATAGGTGGTTTTTTGTAAATATTAAGTACTCTGTGTGTCCTGACATTTGGTTATGTTTTTATTTTTCATTGTTAATGTTTAATGTACGCTGCTATTGATTTAACATAATTAATAAAAAACATATTTATTGTACTTTAATAATCTCCATTATGAGGTTTTATAAATAAACAAAGTAATTTTTCAAACAAAATTCACCTAAAATAATTGATTAAGTTTAAGTAATTTTTTCTTCATCTATTTAAATCATTAATTAAAATTTCTACCTTGAAAAGTAAGAGTACGGCAAAGAGACAAACAAACAACTATAAAACAGTGAGGGTATACTTGGTATCTATTGATTTTCTATTACAAATTAAAATCTTTCATTTAAAACAAATTATATTTTCCTTTCCAAGTGACTTATTGATTTGTTTGTAATAATGTGAAGGGTAGCTAGCTATTCATTATTATTATTGCTTTTTAAAAAAGCTTTATTTAATTATGTTTTGATTATGATTTGAAAAGGTTATATTCTTTGAGAAATTGCAATGGAAAGTACTACGATTCTCCAGTAATTTGGAGTAAGGAGAGCTTTTTCTTTAGAATAACATAAATTCTGTGGGTGGCACATCTAAAGTAATAAATAATCATTCTCATATCTATTGTATTTAAAAGCTTCTCTAATCATTTTTCTGCTTAACTTTGTTAAAATCGCTACTAAATAGAACAGAATTTAAACATTTTATATTTAATTTCTATAAAATATTGTTTTTTTCGTGTCTAACTCTGGACAAAAGTTCGTGGATATTAAACGGTCACGCATTAGTTGTCAATCGATAAACTAAAGTAATTAAGCGGAAAAGTTTTTTAAAAAAAAATTAATGATTTGTAAATAAAATAATCATCATCAGCTGTTTACATTCTAATTATTAAAAAAATCGTATTATTATTTTTTATTTAATTATTAAATAAATACAATCAATAATTAACCAACAGCAGCCCACCTTTGTGCGATATGATTTAACCGCGTTTTTGCATAAAAAAAAGAAAAACACGGTAAATTGTGAATTAAAAAAACGTTTCTATATGTGCAGATTATATGCTGATAAAAAAATTCAAAAAAATAATAATAAAACGCATTTTCAATGGATATATACATACTATGCGGCGATACCGATACACGATACAACAACGATGTGTATATAATTTCAGTTAATTTATTGTAATAAAATTATTTTTTTTTATTTATGTTTTTATCAGTAAATTAATGAGTTTTTTTTCTCTCTTTTTTATTGTCATTAATTTAATTTTTATTTATAGTGTGTAGTATGTATTGAGATATTTTCAATGCATTTATTATTTTTATTTTATTTTATTTTATACCCATTCATAGATTATTGTTTATAACAGATTGCTGCTACTGCATTGCATTTTTTTGTTTGTATTTATTGTAAAAAAAAAATATTTATTTTATGCTTCACGGTAATTAATTAATTTTATTTAAACAAAAAACAATAAAACTTGTAATCTGCTGCGTTACATTATTATATGTAATTGTATTATTCTAACCAAAAAAAAAAAATTCTATGATAATCATGTGATAGGAATTTTATTTTTTTGCTAGCGTGTGTTTTAGTCAAAGTAAATAAAATAATAATGCATTATTTTTACTTTAATTCCTTAAATAAATTCTGTTTTATTAAAAAATCCGGCAAAAATTAGATTAAAAATAAAGGCGGAAACATCAGTAGCAGCAGCAATTTAAGCGAAAAGAATGAAAAATCTTTCTATAATCACAGGTATATAAAGAGAGAATAAATTACTTTTCAAGTGTTTTTATTTTTATATTTTCTCTTCATCATGATCATTATTTCATTTGTTAAAAATAGATAATTTAATTCAATAAATATGTCCAAAAGTGAAATTTTTTGACACATTTTTGTTTTTTCTTTTTATAGCCAATCAAATTAATAATTTTACTTTTTTTCTTTTTGGATAAATTTTATTTTGTTATTTCGACATCCCTCTATTTTGCCAACAATTTTTATTTGCCCTAAGCGAAATTGATAAAAGTTTTGTGAAGAGACGACTTAAATACGAAAAAATAATAATCGAAATGACATTAAAAAGGTAAAAGAGAAAATAATAACAAACCTAAGGCACAACACAATTGACAAAAAAGAAATCATCCACCCACAAAGATAGATATTTTTAGCAAAAACAATTTTTATTCTTTTCGTTCTTCCGGTAAGCTTTTTCCTCCTTTTTTCTTTCTTTATTAGAAATTATTGGATTCGAATTTCATAAATAAACACTCCACCATACGACGGTACGACGAAGACACACTATGGTGTGTTTTTTTTTTTTTTGGCGACAATTGGTTTTCGACGACAACCAACTAAAAATCATTAAACTTGACACACACGCACAAATACATCATCCTGTCAAAAGTTTTTCCTTTTAGTCGGTCCTTTAACCTTTCTTACGTTACAATTTTATTTTATTTTATTTCTTCTTTAAGAATTTTATTTATTTTTCTTTTATGATTGATTTATTTACTACATAGAGTAAGACAATTTACTTCTTGGAATTCTTCTTATAATACTTCAAATAAGGGATAATAATAAATACTTGTAATATCATTCTTGGAATGTTAACGAATAAAAATTAATTAAAATTTATAAAAAAAAATGTTAGACACAGGCGAAAGGAGTTAGAAAATGATTACGCGTAACAAGGCGCCTATTTGGCTTCAATAGAGTATTTTTTATTTTTGATTAAAATATTTATTCAGCTGTATCGGATCGACGACTACATGACACACAATTTATAATAAAATGACCATGAATTTTGTGTGTTTGGTCATAAAAAGCTTCTTCTATTTTGTTGAATATGAGTCGTCGTGACAAAAGCAAGTTTTGTTTGTTTTTATCGCCGTCTGTTATGGATATTATTTTTTATAATTAAAAATACAACGAAGAAGAAAAAGGATTTATTAAATAAAAATTAAAAGTATCTAATTACATTTTGTTAATTTCCTGCAATAAACAAAACAACATACTTTAATGTTTTACCTTACTAGACTAGCTTTTATATAAGTTTTACTTTAAGGATTGGCCAATAATGTGTTATTCTTCTTTGTGGTTTTCAATTTAAAGACATAACGCATCTGTTTGTAAATACGACACTGATATAACTCGTTTCCGTTTGAACGCAGTTCATAATTTGCAGAAAAGTTCAAAAATGCGATTTTTAGAATAATTATTCCGATGTTGAAATATACTTTAGATCGCGATTTTTATAGTAGTTTTTCGCTAAAACACGCATTTAGTTTAACAACGTAGAAATTTTTAAAAGAAAATTGCAGCAGGTGGAGTTTAGTTGTTTATAGAATAATAAAAAATGTTATTAACAACAAAGCAGATATAAATAATTAACCTATTTGACCTAATTTTATTACTGTGATTATTGTAGCAAAGGCATTTTTTTTTTTAGTTATTCAGACCTTAACATATTTTTAGCAAACATTTCTCCTGTATTTTAATAATAATAAAATAAAAAAACAGAGAGAGGTTTAACAAGGGTTCAATGAATAATAATAAAAACGATTATTAAGAAACAGATCAACAGAATTTATATATTATTATATTGTCGTTAAACATGCGACATATATTTAATTTGCAAATACAGAATATTATAATAAATAAACGCATAATGGGGTGATTGGTTAGTAGTAGGTATTGTTTATTCGCTAAAGTATATATTTTTGTTACCATGTGCTACCATTTAACACTTTATTTCCCCTGATTTTATGCTGTTGATATTTTTATTTGCGTTTATTTTCAAGGGTAAAGTGGATTTTTATTTTTAATGAATTGTGGAGGTTTTTGTTTCTTTTCATAAAAAATAAAATAATGTTGAATAATAAATAAATTAGAAGCATTGATTTTCTTTAAATGTATAAAAAATAAAAGAAATATTATTAATTATTGTAAAAGTTATTGTGTTTGTTGTTTAGTAAAGTTTTCTTAAATCTTTCTTTCATTACATTTATTTTATTTATTTTTGTTCCTCTAAGATAGAAGGAATCTTGAAGAATAGAAAAACAAGAAAAGTCATTAAATAATAAAGAAAATAATAATGACACTAATAATAATAATATAAAAAAAGTTTTTCTTTTCTTAACTTTTTTAGTGTTATATTAAAAGCTTATATTCTGACAACAAGGAACCACCTTGTGTGTGTAGTGTTCTTGGCCAATTGTTTATTTTTTTTTACCATAATATTTAGCAAATTGGCTTTATCAGTAGTTTTAAAAGAAAAAAACCCTGTTAATAATTTTAATATTGGTTTTTTTCTTCTGTAAACCAACTGAGCTTTTTAGTTTTAAAATGTGGTGTTTCTACTTGTCTTGTACATTACTTTGTTTAAGAATCCATCCGTATATGTTTAATGTTTAAAAAAATAATTATTTTGCACTGTCATTTTGAATTATGTACACGAGAATGAAGAAGCAAAAAACCACCCCACAATAAAGGAAGGTTCTTAATAAAAGCTCAAATTAACCACAGTTTTTTGTGTTGTTTCGAAAAGAATTTTAAAAAAATACAAGGTGAACGGCGGTTGGGTTCAAGAGTGGTAACGAGCTAAGCTTTAGTGAAAGTTTTCTGGTGACCACATTGTGTGGGTGTTGTTTATTTTTAAGCTTCATTGTCGGTATTTTCTGGTTTCATTATATATATATATAAAATTTTAATACAGAAAATACCATCGTATGATGGTTGGTTGGTTGGTAAATAAAGCAAAAACAAATTTATTAAGATTATTAAAAAAAATAAATAAAAATTCTCTCAACAATAAAAGTTGAAAAAAATTTTCTTTCGCGATTTTTCCGTCAATATTTCTTGGCTGCTGCTTATGTTATCTTTTCTGTTTTTTTTTTATTATGATAATTTGTGATTTTGATAAATTGCAAAAGATTGACAAGTTGTCACTTCCTCTTCATCGTTTTATTTTTTTTGCCTTGTTTGTTGTTGGATAAGAAAACCAGAGTGGTGTTAAAGAATGAAAAATAAATAAATTTATGCTTTCGTAACTTTTTAATAGACAAACAAATGTTGCCTTTATATGTTGTGTGACATTTATTTAAATTTAAATAATTTTTATTTGTAATATTTTCGAGACAAGACAACTTGCTGTAGCACTACTACCCCACAGTTTTCAATTTCTGTAGCGCTTGTTTTGTGTCGTTACCTTTTATTTTTCTATTTTATTGTGGCGCGGTTTCAATGCTTTTTATTTCATTTTTCTGTGTTTTATATTTAATGTTTATTGTTGAGGAGTAAATTATTCTTGCAGACACTGCTGCTGTTACTGCTGGTTGTTATTTTGTTGTTTATAAATTAGGGCGTAATCGATTTTTATTTACTTTTCTTAAGGTTTCCATTCTTTTTTTTTATTTAAATTAATGTAAAAAGTGTTGTATATTTGATTGAAATATACACAAAATAATAATATTAAATCAATTTTATTATTGATTTATGAAAATTAAATTAAAAAACGAAAAAATGATAAACAAAAATTTGTACAAAAGAATTTTATAATAGTTGGAAAACCATCTGAGTCCTGTCTCTTCACTTTGTTTGGTATTTTGTTATTTCTTCTATGTTATATATATTTTTATTTTTCCTCGGGACGTGACAGTTTTCCTTAGAGAACAACACACAGAAAAAATAAAAAAAAACATTATATTTCCTTCCATACTCAAACTACTATTAACCTCGTTATTGTATATGAAAAATAAATAAATACATGTGGAAAAAACTATATAAAACTTTTCTTTGACTTTATAAAACATTAAAAAAAAGAAGAAAATAACGAAAAAATTCCTTAAAACATAAAATAATAATAAAAATTATTTAATAAAGGCAAAGTGCCAATATTGGAAAATAACAACAAGCCAATAAAATGTAGAAAAATAAAAACTTCTTTTTATATGTACAAATATACATATGTATGTTTGTTATTATTGCCAATAAAAGCAGTTTAAAGCGAAAAATAAGCTTTTCTCTTGTTTATTTGCACAAATAATTAATCAATTATTTAAAATTATAATTTAATCCAAGGAAATATATTACAAAAATACATATGCGACTATTTTTTTGGTGTTTTGCTTTTGTGTCAACAGCATAATAACATAATTGAAAATTAATTTTCTATTATAAATTGTTTATTTATGTATCTTCTTCTCATTTGTGACACATAATAAAAGACCAAAGATAAATTACATAAATTAATTATTTATGTTGAATCTAAAATATAACGCCACTCTTTAATTTTTCCCTTTTTTTCGTATCACAACACAAATCTTTTGATTTAATTTTGAAAAATTTATTGACATTAAAATCTAAACGTTTTTTGTAAAAGACACAAAGTAGTAGATTAGATGTAACTATTCAGTAGCTACTGTAACAAAAACACCATAAAAACCATTTTATTAAATCGATAGATACACATAGATATTGTGAAGGGTGGAACACATTAAAAAAGTAGAAGATAATACTTAATAGATGTAAACGCGGAACAAAATAACAAGGTAAAAAATAACACAAGAAGCTGAAACAATTTGTGGTTGAAAATAAAGAATCTCTAAAGATGATAAATGATTTTATTTTTATTTATTATTTAAATCTAGACAATAGATTCTCTGGTTTATTTTTACTATATTATGTAGGCTGCATTAGAGATTTGTTAGTAATTTTTCTTTCGTTGTTAAAGAAATTAAATCTTTGGGTAATAACAAGGAACTTGTTGTTAAAGGGACACGTGTATCTGCTGCTGCTGCTGCTAGACAATTGTAGATAAATCCTTAAGGCTGCGACTACAATTATTATTGTTTATAACATTTCTTAGGGGGACGCATACAATGTAACATTTTAAACTAAATACAATACAATTGTGGCTGTCTTTATGATAAAATGTTTGCAAAAATTATTGTTAAATATGGATAATGACGGCGGCAATACATTTATTGCAATAATGTCGTTGGATTTAGAATAATAATAATGATGATGAAGCGCATTAATGGTTATTTTATTTTGTTGGAAATAAGGGTAAACTGGATGATTAGTTGATCATTGCTGTCATGTTGCACAACTAACTGACTGACTGACTGTATTTATCAAGTAGTTATATAATTTTCTAACTGTATAAGACCACCATCATCACCACCCCATTTTTATAGAAAAACATTTATAACTAAAGATATGATGATGCACTTGTTGTTTATTTTGTTGCTAAATGACATTTTAAGATAAATGTATTTTTTCGATTTTCTGTAAAATTTTTGCTTAAAAAATATAACAGATGTGTGGATAAATGTGGTGATAAGTTTTTTTTGGTGGATAGAGGATACTTTATGCTATATTATGATAATGACATTGAATTTTATCGCTTAATATAATTAAATGAATGGAAAAAGTTAAAAAATCAATTTAATTTATTTCAAAAAGTATAAATCAATGCGCTACCATCAACATCTGGTTTTAATTGATTTTTTTTCTTCTAATTAATTAAACGAAATGAATTAATTCTTGTCATCAGTATTTAAACGAAATTAAATTAAAGTATTTTCCATCATTAAAGAGACGTTTAATTTTTTATTTTTGATGTTTTGCTTGGGCCTACAAAGTCGATACGCAGGACAAAAAGTAAATTGACATGTTCTGTTCTTAGTAGTCAGTCGTTACTAAAAAACCTACTGTATACTTATGTAGTATAAACATTTTTTAATTGAATTTAATTTAAATGAAATTAGTTTAAAGTGTGTAGTGGTGGCGACATCAGGAATACCAAAATTAAATAGAGCAGAAAACACTGTGTGTTGTATATTTACTGTTGTGACAACGTGACACATTCACATTCAGCAATTTTCTTTCTTGTTAATGAAGAAAAATAACAAAATGAAATTTCTTTTTTTATTTTTTGTAATGTAATCAAGAAATTAGGCTGTATTTTGTAGAGGGTGGTGGTGTTTTATCGCTATTTTTTTACTTTGAACGTATAAAAATGTCCAGTCAAGGGTAAGCAACAAAGTGCTAAAGGTCATGATTTTTCTTAAATTAAATCAGTTTTAAAGGAATTTTCTATTTTCTCGTTGCTTATTTAGAAAATAAATCAATCTTTCGTTTTATTTAATTCAAGTAGACTTAATGGCACCAATTTGACTAGTCATTATTACGCAAAGAAATGTAAAAAAATAAAAATCCACTTTTTGTGTTCGTTGATTTTTTCTCAACAATTGCGTCATTGGCGTCAGTAGATTTGTGTGTGTTTGTTTTTCCGTCTTAAATAGTAAAAATTTTCCTCAAAGTGGTGTTTATGGTAAAAATAATAATATTTGTTTTATTTTTTTAATGTAGAAAAATAAAACAAAGTAATAAATTATTGTGTTTAGTATTTTTATGAATTATTTTTTATTATTATTACTTCTATCGCAATCGTCAGGAAAATCAGATGATAATAAAAATTGCTGGAAAATGGTTTTTCTTTTAATTATAATAAATCATCTTTAAATGTTTAAGATTTTTGTATAAGAAACTGTAGTTAAATCTATGGTAGTAACTAGACGATGACGACGACTTTACTGTTTTATTTTCTCTTTCATTTACATTATAATTAAGATGTTGTGAATAATATAAAAAATTGTATAACCGCAAGGTAACATAATTCATGTTAGATTAGATTAAAACATGATGATACACCAAGAATACAATCTTATTAATTTATACTCATGTATTGTTTTTGCTTAAATAAATTATTCTCTTTCTCGTTATGTTTTATTATTCTTTTAAATACATGTATTCCCCCCTGTTGAATAATTGAATATTATCATTAATTATTATTATCATCGATAAACTATTAGATAACTATATACTTTGCCTATTAAAAATATAGAAAAATCTACATAAATATTCATTAGTATATATGCTGCTGTTAGATTTTATGTTTAAATAAGAAATTATTTAAAGAAAAATCAATAAAACTAGAAACTAGGTAACAACACGAAATGTGATGTTTTATCGATTCAATTTAACGTTTTAAACAACATTTCGTGTTGATTAATGTAAATAAATTGAACGAAGCTTTTTCGTATGTACATTATGTTTTTATTAGCAATAGGAGAGTTTTTTTCTTTAGTTAAAAATAAAGGTAGTAAAACGTTTTCGCGGATCTTATTTTGTTACTGTAGACTAGAATATTTTTTTAAATAAAATTCTATTATTTAATCTTTTGTGTAAATGAATACTTAATAAGAAAATATTGAATTTCTTTAGAGAATTAAAATTGTCATAGAATTATTCTCCTTATTGTTGTTGATTTAAATCTTAATTGAAAAACACTTTGTTATTAAAATGTTATAACTCTTTAGTAGCTTAGCTTCTTCTGTTATTGACGATAATGATAATGTCTTATAAAATTTACATTAAAATGAAAAATATATATTTATTTTATGTATATGATGATGATGATGATTAAATGAACATTAGAAACATGAAATTCCCATAGAGTATACAATAACATACAAACAAAATCATAATATTTATCATTTAAAGTCAATTCTCTTATGATTCTATATTGTTTTATTCCTTTATGATAATATTTTGTGCATAAAATGAATTTAATGAAATTTATGTAAAATGTCTAAACATAAATTGTTTTCAAAAGAAAATAAATCTTTTATGCTATTTTATTTATTTGATTGTTTTGTATTGTTCTTCCTATTTGCATTCTATAATAATTATTATTATTATGTTTTTTGCCATTAATGGCTATTATTATTTTAATAATAAATATGTTTTTTAATTATGAATCATCAAACGTTATGTTACATTTTTTCTGCTATCTGTTTTATCATAATAAATTCCACTACCTTATATACTTTAGTAGAAATTTTTACAAAATTATGCTGTGATGATTTGTGGATTTTTTTTTTGCCAAATTTAAAATGCGATGAAATTTCTATCATTGTAGAAAATTAAATCATTAAAAAGTCATTGGTCGTGGTGTTGAGTCACAACTAAATTTATCAAAATGTTTTAACATTAAATAAAGAAAATAGTCAGTTGCGATCAGTAATTAACACTTTATTTATAAACTTTGATCTAATGCGAAAATAGATGAAAAACACCCAGAGTTTTGTTTATTATTATTTGCAAAAATGCGATACAAATTTTATTTTATAATAATAAAAATATTTGTTTTTAATTTAATTTTAATAATTTTTATTTCTTTAATTACAGGTGAGTTACAAATCCCCCAATGATTGCCCAGCAGTGTAATCAACCGCGCATAATGGCAATAATGTTAAAATACAATAGGCTACCCCGTTCGGAAACATCTTGATCATCTTCATGAACGGGATAATAAAAAAGGGGAAAAAAAGATATTAGTAGATAAAAATAATCCTTAATCAGAACATCATAAATAAGCGTATAATTTTAAATTATATTTTTTAATTAATTTATTTAATATTACATTAACACATTACAATTAATTAACAATGTTAATTAATAATTACATTATTAATTAACATTGTTAATAATTACATTATTAATGTTAATTAATAATTACATTGTTAATAATTACATTATTAATTAACATTATTAATAATTACATTATTAATTAACATTGTTAATAATTACATTATTAATTAACATTGTTAATTAATAATTACATTATTAATTAACATTGTTAATAATTACATTATTAATTAACATTGTTAATAATTACATTGTTAATAATTAACATTGTTAATAATTAACATTATTAATGTTAATTAATAATTAACATTATTATTAATTAACATTGTTAATTAATAATTACATTATTAATGTTAATAATTAAATTATATTAATAATTACATTATTAATGTTAATTAATAATTACATTATTAATAATTACATTATTAATTAACATTGTTAATAATGTAATTATTAATTAACATTGTTAATAATTACATTATTAATGTTAATTAATAATTACATTATTAATGTTAATTAATAATTACATTATTAATGTTAATTAATAATTACATTGTTAATAATTACATTATTAATGTTAATTAATAATTACATTGTTAATAATTACATTATTAATGTTAATTAATAATTACATTGTTAATAATTACATTATTAATGTTAATTAATAATTACATTATTAATTAACATTGTTAATAATTACATTATTAATGTTAATTAATAATTACATTATTAATGTTAATTAATAATTACATTGTTAATTAACATTGTTAATTAATAATTACATTATTAATGTTAATTAATAATTACATTATTAATGTTAATTAATAATTACATTATTAATTAACATTGTTAATATTTACATTATTAATAATTACAGTATTAATTAACATTGTTAATAATTACATTATTAATTAACATTGTTAATAATTACATTATTAATGTTAATTAATAATTACATTATTAATGTTAATTAATAATTACATTGTTAATTAATATTGTTAATAATTACATTATTAATGTTAATTAATAATTACATTATTAATGTTAATTAATAATTACATTGTTAATAATTACATTATTATTAATTAACATTGTTATTAATTAACATTGTTAATAATTACATTATTAATAATTAACATTGTTAATAATTAACATTGTTAATAATTAACATTGTTAATAATTAACATTATTAATGTTAATTAATAATTAACATTATTATTTATTAACATTGTTAATAATTACATTACATTATTAATGTTAATTAATAATTACATTATTAATGTTAATTAATAATTACATTGTTAATAATTACATTATTAATGTTAATTAATAATTACATTATTAATGTTAATTAATAATTACATTATTAATAATTACATTATTAATGTTAATTAATAATTACATTGTTAATAATTACATTATTAATGTTAATTAATAATTACATTATTAATTAACATTGTTAATAATTACATTATTATTGTTAATTAATAATTACATTATTAATGTTAATTAATAATTACATTATTAATGTTAATTAATAATTACATTATTAATGTTAATTAATAATTACATTGTTAATTAACATTGTTAATTAATAATTACATTATTAATGTTAATTAATAATTACATTATTAATAATTACATTATTAATGTTAATTAATAATTACATTATTAATGTTAATTAATAATTACATTGTTAATTAACATTGTTAATAATTACATTATTAATGTTAATTAATAATTACATTATTAATGTTAATTAATAATTACATTGTTAATAATTACATTATTAATAATTAACATTATTATTAATTAACATTGTTATTAATTAACATTGTTAATAATTACATTATTAATTAACATTGTTAATAATTACATTATTAATAATTAACATTGTTAATAATTAACATTGTTAATAATTAACATTATTAATGTTAATTAATAATTAACATTATTATTAATTAACATTGTTAATTAATAATTACATTATTAATGTTAATTAATAATTACATTATTAATGTTAATTAATAATTACATTATTAATGTTAATTAATAATTACATTATTAATGTTAATTAATAATTACATTGTTAATTAACATTGTTAATAATTACATTATTAATGTTAATTAATAATTACATTATTAATGTTAATTAATAATTACATTATTAATAATTACATTATTAATGTTAATTAATAATTACATTATTAATTAACATTGTTAATAATTACATTATTATTGTTAATTAATAATTACATTATTAATGTTAATTAATAATTACATTGTTAATAATTACATTATTAATGTTAATTAATAATTACATTATTAATGTTAATTAATAATTACATTATTAATGTTAATTAATAATTAACATTATTATTATATTAATGTTAATATAATAATGTTAATTAATAATTAACATTATTATTAATTAACATTGTTATTAATTAACATTGTTAATAATTAACATTGTTAATGTTAATTAATAATTAACATTGTTAATAATTACATTATTAATTAACATTGTTAATAATTACATTATTAATGTTAATTAATAATTACATTATTAATGTTAATTAATAATTACATTGTTAATTAATATTGTTAATAATTACATTATTAATGTTAATTAATAATTACATTATTAATGTTAATTAATAATTACATTGTTAATAATTACATTATTATTAATTAACATTGTTATTAATTAACATTGTTAATAATTACATTATTAATAATTAACATTGTTAATAATTAACATTGTTAATAATTAACATTGTTAATAATTAACATTATTAATGTTAATTAATAATTAACATTATTATTTATTAACATTGTTAATAATTACATTACATTATTAATGTTAATTAATAATTACATTATTAATGTTAATTAATAATTACATTGTTAATAATTACATTATTAATGTTAATTAATAATTACATTATTAATGTTAATTAATAATTACATTATTAATAATTACATTATTAATGTTAATTAATAATTACATTGTTAATAATTACATTATTAATGTTAATTAATAATTACATTATTAATTAACATTGTTAATAATTACATTATTATTGTTAATTAATAATTACATTATTAATGTTAATTAATAATTACATTATTAATGTTAATTAATAATTACATTATTAATGTTAATTAATAATTACATTGTTAATAATTACATTATTAATGTTAATTAATAATTACATTATTAATGTTAATTAATAATTACATTATTAATGTTAATTAATAATTAACATTATTATTATATTAATGTTAATATAATAATGTTAATTAATAATTAACATTATTATTAATTAACATTGTTATTAATTAACATTGTTAATAATTAACATTGTTAATGTTAATTAATAATTAACATTGTTAATAATTACATTATTAATTAACATTGTTAATAATTACATTATTATTGTTAATTAATAATTACATTATTAATTAACATTGTTAATAATTACATTATTATTGTTAATTAATAATTACATTATTAATGTTAATTAATAATTACATTGTTAATAATTACATTATTAATGTTAATTAATAATTACATTATTAATGTTAATTAATAATTACATTATTAATGTTAATTAATAATTACATTGTTAATAATTACATTATTAATGTTAATTAATAATTACATTGTTAATAATTACATTATTAATGTTAATTAATAATTACATTGTTAATAATTACATTATTAATGTTAATTAATAATTACATTATTAATTAACATTGTTAATAATTACATTATTAATGTTAATTAATAATTACATTATTAATGTTAATTAATAATTACATTGTTAATTAACATTGTTAATTAATAATTACATTATTAATGTTAATTAATAATTACATTATTAATGTTAATTAATAATTACATTATTAATTAACATTGTTAATATTTACATTATTAATAATTACAGTATTAATTAACATTGTTAATAATTACATTATTAATTAACATTGTTAATAATTACATTATTAATGTTAATTAATAATTACATTATTAATGTTAATTAATAATTACATTGTTAATTAATATTGTTAATAATTACATTATTAATGTTAATTAATAATTACATTATTAATGTTAATTAATAATTACATTGTTAATAATTACATTATTATTAATTAACATTGTTATTAATTAACATTGTTAATAATTACATTATTAATAATTAACATTGTTAATAATTAACATTGTTAATAATTAACATTGTTAATAATTAACATTATTAATGTTAATTAATAATTAACATTATTATTTATTAACATTGTTAATAATTACATTACATTATTAATGTTAATTAATAATTACATTATTAATGTTAATTAATAATTACATTGTTAATAATTACATTATTAATGTTAATTAATAATTACATTATTAATGTTAATTAATAATTACATTATTAATAATTACATTATTAATGTTAATTAATAATTACATTGTTAATAATTACATTATTAATGTTAATTAATAATTACATTATTAATTAACATTGTTAATAATTACATTATTATTGTTAATTAATAATTACATTGTTAATTAACATTGTTAATTAATAATTACATTATTAATGTTAATTAATAATTACATTATTAATAATTACATTATTAATGTTAATTAATAATTACATTATTAATGTTAATTAATAATTACATTGTTAATTAACATTGTTAATAATTACATTATTAATGTTAATTAATAATTACATTATTAATGTTAATTAATAATTACATTGTTAATAATTACATTATTAATAATTAACATTATTATTAATTAACATTGTTATTAATTAACATTGTTAATAATTACATTATTAATTAACATTGTTAATAATTACATTATTAATAATTAACATTGTTAATAATTAACATTATTAATGTTAATTAATAATTAACATTATTATTAATTAACATTGTTAATTAATAATTACATTATTAATGTTAATTAATAATTACATTATTAATGTTAATTAATAATTACATTATTAATGTTAATTAATAATTAACATTATTATTATATTAATGTTAATATAATAATGTTAATTAATAATTAACATTATTATTAATTAACATTGTTATTAATTAACATTGTTAATGTTAATTAATAATTAACATTGTTAATAATTACATTATTAATTAACATTGTTAATAATTACATTATTATTGTTAATTAATAATTACATTATTAATTAACATTGTTAATAATTACATTATTAATTAACATTGTTAATAATTACATTATTATTGTTAATTAATAATTACATTGTTAATAATTACATTATTAATGTTAATTAATAATTACATTGTTAATAATTACATTATTAATGTTAATTAATAATTAACATTATTATTAATTAACATTGTTATTAATTAACATTGTTATTAATTAACATTGTTAATAATTAACATTGTTAATGTTAATAATTAACATTATTAATGTTAATTAATAATTAACATTGTTAATTAATAATTACATTATTAATGTTAATTAATAATTACATTATTAATTAACATTGTTAATTACATTATTAATGTTAATTAATAATTACATTATTAATGTTAATTAATAATTACATTATTAATGTTAATTAATAATTACATTATTAATGTTAATTAATAATTACATTATTAATAATTACATTATTAATGTTAATTAATAATTACATTGTTAATTAACATTGTTAATAATTACATTATTAATGTTAATTAATAATTACATTGTTAATTAACATTGTTAATTAATAATTACATTATTAATGTTAATTAATAATTACATTATTAATGTTAATTAATAATTACATTATTAATAATTACATTATTAATGTTAATTAATAATTACATTGTTAATTAACATTGTTAATTAATAATTACATTATTAATGTTAATTAATAATTACATTATTAATGTTAATTAATAATTACATTGTTAATTAACATTGTTAATTAATAATTACATTATTAATGTTAATTAATAATTACATTATTAATGTTAATTAATAATTACATTGTTAATTAACATTGTTAATTAATAATTACATTATTAATGTTAATTAATAATTACATTATTAATAATTACATTATTAATGTTAATTAATAATTACATTGTTAATTAACATTGTTAATAATTACATTATTAATGTTAATTAATAATTACATTATTAATGTTAATTAATAATTACATTGTTAATAATTACATTATTAATGTTAATTAATAATTACATTATTAATGTTAATAAATATTGTTAGTTAATTATTATATTGTTAATAATTACATTATTATGTAAAATTGTTGTTAGTAATTATTGTTATTTATTACCAATGGGATTCCGGCCCGTCCGCGAATTCTTTCTCTTCACTGTTACAGTGTATATTTCTCTTTCTCTTCCTTACACCATAAATAAAGTCGATGGACATAACTAGAAGAAAACAAAAAAGATTAAATACAGATTAAATAATTTTAATGTTTATCACGTAGATTGCGTGCGTGAATAATAATATAATCATAAACAAACACAAATAAAATTAAATTAATGTTTTATGTGTTAACACTTGACTTGTATTGTGTTGTTAGTACATAAGTTACAAATTAAATGATAATAATTCTATTCTATAAGATTAAAAAAATATTTTTAAATTAATGTAAAAGAGATATCTATCCACTTGCAACATGATTAAAAGCGTTGAAACATAAATGTCATTAATTTTAATGTCAGATAATTATTTTATGTCTTGATTTTTGTCATTCTTTTAAATAATATTATAAATGTAGAGACGAAGAAATAAAAAACAAATTTTTGACAAGCATCAAAAGGTGAAAAACGATTTGTTATTATTGTTACAGCACATTGTGGGTGGTATTATTATGATTGAAATTGAAGAAAATAAAATTTTATATATAAACAATGTGAGTGACATTTATCAATGTATATAAGTGAAAAAATAATCACACGTCACTGGCTAATCATCATCATATTTCGTTGATTAATTAATTTACTGCACAAGCGTGTAGTAGGTAGGCACAGTGGCACATTTGAATTTATAAAAATATGTGTGAATGCAGAGTTAACAACTGTACGTTACCGTTCGACTATTTTATTCTAAATATAATTAAATATACTATCCAAGTAGAGCATAGCATTTCTTACTTTTTAATGATTTTTCTTAGAAAACAAAAAAATAAAAGAAAAAGTTTCTAAAATCATAAAATTATCATTAATTTGTTAAAATTTTATCACACATTGGTAATTTCTCTTCTAATTTATTGTCACTCGAATTTTCATTCACAAATTAAATATAATTTTAAATTTTCTTTTTGCATGCACATATAGAAAGTGTTGATTGATAAATTAATTTCTGTTTATAATTATTATTATTTTCGCGGTTAAAAATCTTTCTATTTTATTTTAAATATAAATTAATAACTCTGTGCTGTTGTCAACACCTTATGGATTTAAGTCAACGCGATACTTTGTACCAGAAGAATTCACATAATTGTATGTCCTTCGCGCTAGTAAAATATTTTCTACACAAGTTTATTTACATTAACACCGTCTCTATCGTTCGTTTGAGAAAGACATTTTTTTCAAGCATATGTTTTTACAACTATGGGAAAAATGATTAAAAAATGATATAAAGAGAAAATGAAATTTTTTTATAAACCAAGAGAAGCAACATAAACATTTCTACAATCAACATAATAAATGTATATTCTAATTTATTTTTCTTTATTATTATTCTGTTTACAAATTTTACATACTTAACGGGTGGTCAAAAGAAAAGAAAAGAAATAAAAAAATTGTTACATTAAAGGAGAATTATAAAAATAAGCAAAACATATAAATAGCTATACAGAAAGAAAAAATAAATCCCCCCCCAGAGTTTAAGTGCATGGAAAATATATTCAAGTAAAATTACACACTTAGTAAGGCATTTGTAGGCAGGCGGCAATACGTCGGAAAAGTTATTTTTAATTCTTTTTTTTTTTATCTTGTTTAAATTGTGGTGGAAAATGTAAAGCATAAATTGCACGCAAATAAAATGCATACACGCTAGACTAGACAGTGGTGGCGGCATTTATTTGTTAATGCAAAAAAATAATATAGAAAACATAACCTGTTAGAGAAAAGCAAAGTTAAGTAAAGTAATGCAAAGTGGATTTTTATTTATTTATCCACCAACATTACCATCACAGACTAGACTGAGAATTTCTTTTCGTGATAAAACTACTGCAGTTTTTGCTTAAATTCATCTTTATTATTATTTTTATTTTATATAAATTATGTAGACGCATTAAATCGACTGAAATTCAACGTACCGTACGCCACCACCTAAGTTTGTTTTACCATCATTTATGGTGTTTGTTTTATTTTATTCACGTTGACACGTTTAGTTTTAAGAAAAACTTTTTTAATTCATGTTTGCTGCTGTAAATGAGTTATGAATTTTGTGGACGCCCACAAGTGACTAGCCACAGATGCTGTTCTCTCTAAATGAAATTATATTATTGCATCTAGTAGTCGTTTACTCTCACGTACCGGTTGTAATTTAAGCAATTTGTATTAATTCTTTATAAAAAAAAATACATGGTGGTTGGGTTTTTGTTTCTAAAGCGAAAATAGACGAAAATAATAACTAAAGCTAAACTATATAAATAATGAAATGAGTAACAGTTACTTGTTTTTTTTTGTTTCTCAAGGTGGTTTAAATAACCCACAAGTCACCTACCGTCCATATCAAAGTTGACTTTAATGTATAATCATCCGCACGAGACATCATACATAGCTCTATACTGCAGTTTTATTTTCATTTTTATATACAAACAGAAAATAAATTGAGAATAAAACTGAAAACTAAAAATGAAAATAACAGACAAAAAAGATCGTGCCTGGTGACGGTGGTGGTGAATGTTTATGGCAATTGTCCGCGTCGTCACATAACATAAATAACAAATATATATATGAAAAATTGAGAATAACAAAACGAACGACGACCAAACCAACAAACTTTATTATATTTTTCGTGTGTTACGACGATGGAATAAAAGTATTTTTGTTTTCTGTTTTTATTGTCTATGAAGTCGCCGGTATTCCCTTATTTTCTTTGTTTTTATTTAATAAAAAAAGCTCCAACAACTCTGACATGACACCACACACAAAATACATCACATGTAATAAAATTATTGTACTGCTGCTGCTGTTGTTGCTGTTTGAAACGCGAATATATAAAAGTCTCGACATGGCGTCAGCATTTTTATATGATTTTATTTTATATGTAACAAATGCCCATTCCCTAGTACTAGTAGTTTATGATTATATATTTTGTAATTTACGAAAAAGTATTGATATAACCAAGTTAAGGGATGCCTAAATCTAACAAAATAATGAAATGACGATCATTTATAATAAGAGTAGTCGCGATTGTTGATTGAACATCATTTTTTAGGGTGTCTTTATGTAGATAGTTTAAATGAAATTAAACAAACATCAAAGTGACAAAAGTTTTTTATTGAATAGGGGAAAAGAAACAAAACCTCAATATTATTGATGGTAGAAAATTGCATTATTATTCTTTGAAATACCAACGAATCTATATATATTTATTATTTATATTACAGTAAAAAGCATAAATAATATTGGAATTTTAATTTAAAAATAATAATAAAATACATTTTATAAGCGAGATAATGTAGTGAATTTATATATTTGTGATAATAATCCCACTACTATCTATGCAATCATTCAAGAAAAGAAAATTAAAGTTAAAGAAATACCATGGAATCACCAACAAAACACAACAATAATAATCACAAATGGAAAAATTGCAAAAATAAAAAAGCAGCCATAAATATCGTCTGGAATTTTAAGAAAAATAAAAATACAATTTCAAATAGTAAAAAGAGAGATATTGTTTGAGTTTTTCATTTATGTTTAAATAAACAAAAAAAAAAATTGTATGTAAGCCAGCCACCACAACAACAATCAACCAACAACCAACCCTTATATATCATACATTTGATTCTAAGAGACAGAAATGAGTTAGTTTTATTATAACAGAACGAGTAAAATGAACCTGCTGAATGGTTCTTGTTTTTCGTTTGCATTTTTTGGATTAAAAACGTGCAATTTTTTTTATCTTTCATCATTGATATTATTATAACAAGAATTTTTTGCTACTTTATAATCAGTAAACGTATGTCGGGGTTTTGTTTAAAATGAATCAAAATTGCCAAGTATGCAGAAATAGTGAATGCAACACTACATAGTAACGTTTAATAGTAATAATAATAATCAGAGTGTACAACGTATACAGCATAGTTATGCTATGTTATTCATAAAATGAAAAAGAATTTCTATAGCTATTTGTGTATTTTTCTTAATTTATCCAATGCAAAAAGGTGTGTGTGTGTTTTTTTTTTTTTTACTAGCACTAAAGACGTTTAAATCGGTTAAGCAGCATAAAAACTACTGCTGCTACTGTGTTGTTGCTAAAATGATGATGATGAAGAAATAAAAGTCAGTTATTTTTTTCTTCGTCTTCTTCTTTAAAGCATGCATTCATTACACCACTTTGAATATTTGAAAAAATCCAACCAAATGATTATTTAGAAAAAATGTTTCTATTTTTCTTATTATTATGATTATCAAAATAAAGTCTCAGCACAATGCAACATCAAAACACAATGTAACAAATTTTTACACAATATTGTATTCGTCATCTATGATGTTTTATTTTTGTTTTTGTTAATACTTTTTAATCCAACAAACGTGATTTTGTTTTTAAATTCTGCAAACTTTGCTCATTCATTGTGAATATTTTACTTTTTTTATAATCAAAATAATAACTTATAGAAAAATAAATAAATATTTATGTAAAACGGAGAAAACATAAGTATTTTTGTAATAAATCAGTCTGAGCAGTAGCAATAGCAGCAATAAAGCTTAAAAAAGAAACTTTTTTTTTTCTACCGAAAATAATGATTAAATTTATATTTCCATGGGCAGCAGTAGCAGGCAGAGAGAGAGAAAATTGAATTGTTATGTTTAAAGGCAAAAGGAAAACAATTTTTAAAGAATTTCTTGTAAAATGAAGAGCACAAAACCGGGCGAAATAAATGTAAAACTCATAAACGTTAAAAAAAAAAAGATCTTAAAGCATAAACTAAGGAAATAAGAAAGAACGCATATAAATATGTATATCCATCCAAAGAACGACCCACCAAACCATTAAATAATATGTCAACAATCATAACAACCACCCACTTTATATTAACACAGATACACTTTGTTTATCATAAAATTTATTAGAACTTCAAAAGAATATGTTGGAAAATTCTCATCGGTGTTTTTTTTTTTTGTATTTATGTTGATCTTATTTCCTTGCCATGCAGTTATATAAGAAACAAAATATTTAAAAATAACAGCAAATAAATAAACTTTGTCTTTCGTATGCATATATATATATACATATTTGGTAATAAGCAGCTTTTCATAAAACATATTATTATGTTTAATAATAAATATTTTTCTAAATTTTATATATCAAAAAAGCGTTACAAAGTGTAACAACAACTAAACGAAAATCACTTTGTCTTCTATATATCATGTATCTCGACACATAGACTGAAAATAATTTCAATCATGAAAAATGAAAATGTTTTCTTTATCTACATTAGCATATATAAAATTTTTACATAATTAAATATGCATAATTATTATTAAAAAGTTAATCAAATCATTTTTTTTTTATTAACCAGACAAAGTTTGTAATTTTAATTGAAGATTATGCAAAAAAAAAAAAAACGTCTTATACTCAACACATTGCGAAACTCTTTATAATGAGTTTGACTAGCGGTGTCGCATTGTTTTTTTTATCAATATTAGAGATCCTAGCTAGAGTCATTCAATGTGACTCTCGACAAGCCTTTTACTATCTTTAAATGTCAGTTAAATTAAAAGCTGCGACATTTGTCGAAAGCTGCTGCTTTGCTAGCTATTTTAGTTTTATTTAATTAATTCTCAACCAGCATACCGAACATTTTTTTCCAATATGTTTTTAAAGGTTTTTTGATTTTATAAAAGAGAAATTTCTACAACATATTATATCGTTTAACAAACTTGATGAATACTCATGAATCATATTTTAACTGGCTACAGATTCGTCCTTTATTCGCGAAGAAGTTTTAACGGTTCTCGTGTATATACATGTTTTATGATTTAATAAGTTTTTGCTTAAGCAAAATATAATGCACAACAGGACAACAGTATAACTTGGTTAATTAAATTTAAGTTAATCTAATGGCTTTTTTGTTAATAAGCTTTATGATGGAAAAAATATTGCTTAAAAGCATTTAAAATTAAAATATAGGAAATTCCTAGCATAATTTAATTTTTCTATTAAACTTTATTATAGTCAACAAATACAAAATCCCTATAAAAGTTACTCAAATTTCCTTATAGACGACACACACACATAACTCTAGTTGATTTTTCAAAATTTTATTATAAAACATTAAATATTTTCCTAAGCATCATACATATATTTTTATGACTTATATACGATTTCATGTAATATTTTAGCATAAAACATTTATATGTAAAAAAAAAACACAAAATATTTAAATAATAAGATTGATGTGGTTAGAAATAGAAGATTTGCTGCTGCTTCTGGTTATTATAATCTTTTCTTATTTTTAAAGAGAAATTCTTCCATCTTAGAAATTAACAATAATAAAGCTTAAAGTAGTGTACATCTGTGTGCTTTTCACGTGGTCTGGAGAAATTTATTCTTTATTCTAAAGTTTTTGTTTTTCTTTTATTAAATTATTAACAAACTACTTAAAACATGTGTTTTTAGAAAAATTTTCTTTCTTTTATTAAATATTATTAAATAGTAATAATTATTTAACACTTAATTATTCAATCGGCAAATTATGATAATTTGTATTATTATTATTATTTATATAATAATATAATTAATTAAACACAGTCTAGTCATGTTAATATTAATATGTTTTTCCAACATATATGTATAAAATAATTATTTATGCTGTTAATTAAGCTATCTAAGCGACAAAAAATTAATAAAAGCCCATTTCAGAGTAATTAAACAAAGAAAAACCACTAAATTTTTTAGAGTCGTTTTTTCTTTCTTTCTTTCTTTATTCGATAATAAAGAAATCAATCATTATTAATACTTCTTAATAATAATAATAAAAAAAATTAGAAAATGCATTAAATTTTAAGCAGTAGCAGCAGCGGCGGCGGCAAATAACAGCAAAAATCAATAAAAAATAAAGCAAGTCATACTTTAGCTACAATATTATTGTTGTAACAACAGCTACTACTGTATGCTGCATTCATTATATTTTTTTTTGTAGCAACATATTAAGTCAATAGTTAATAAAATATTATAGAAATATGTTTTCACTTCACTTAAGATGAAAAATAAAAAAAAACAGAAATATAGAAAATTGCTTGTAATAATATAATGATGATGATGATGTTTGTTGTTGGTGCTACTTCTAGTGCTACCATTAACACTTCAAATGTCATTCAGAAAAATTTTATTTTTTAACAAATAGAAAAATCAGTTTTTTCATTCTTTAATAATGCAAACGTTGTGTGGTGGTTATACATACCAATAGCAAACATAACAAATTTGTTTTTTAAACACTAAAGTGCATTTTTCCTTATTATTATTATTTAAAAATAAAAAAATATGTTTGTAAACGTTTTTCTTAGTTTTTTTTTTTTAACAACAATTATGGCAAACAAATAAACAGCGAATAGAGAATATACACGGTACGCGGTATACAAAATGTTTTTCTGCTTTTGTTACTTCAGCGGCCAACATCATTTAAAGTGTTGATTTTAACACAATGTACATACTTGTGTTTAATAAAATCGTCGTTGTTTATAAACTTGTAACCATTTTAATTATTATGTTATGACTGGCTAGGTATCGTCAACGGTATAATATTTCGTGTTACACACTTTTGCCAAATAATAATTATAGAATTATACAGAAATAAGCAAATAATTATCAGTTGCTGAATTTTTCTTTGCACAAACAGCGACAGCTCTAACATAATTAAGAAATTTTTCATTACAAGAAAATAAAGAAGAAACATCGCGTTGGTGGTTAAGATTTAAACAAGTTATTTTCATAAACTTAAAACTATACAGCACTATTATTAATCTATTAATTAAGTCAAATTATTAGTATTGTTGCATATAAATATGCAAATTGTAATTTTTATTGCAGAAATTCCAATACTCTATAGCATTGATTGGCGGGCCGGCTGATTGATTTATTTATTTAAATATTTTCTTCACTAGAAGCATAACTTTATGTAACAAAATAAAATAAACCACATAATGTAATGCAAACTTTATATGCTGCGTTATAATAACATTTTGTTACAAATTCAGTATATGATGGTGGTAAGAACACTTTTGACGCGACAAATAGAAATAAACACACACTTGAAAAATAACCAAGTGGAAATTGTTGTTTTCCTTATATATATATTTTGTTAAATGTAAGCCGCATAATGGTGTTAAAAAACATTAAAATTAATTGGAACAAACATGTTTATAGTTTTTTTTTTTTTTGTATTATTTTCTCTGTTATAAAAATAATAATAATAATTATAATGTGTCAAAATGAGAAGCAAAAAAAAATTAAGAGAGAAAAATAAGAAGAAAAACAAGCATATACATAAAATGTACAATTAAAATATCTTTGGTTACATATTAACTGCAGAACATACGGTTTATGTTTACATTAACTAGCAAAAGCATACAGAAAATGAATTTAATTCATTTTCATCATCATCACTCAAAAATATATATGTTGGTTTTTTTTTTCACTCTACTAAATCAACCAATAAAATTGATCAAAATTAAAAATTATGTAAACAAAGAATGTGTGTGCGTGTGATGATGATGTGAACAGAAAAAAAGAAGAATTTCATTCATTTTTTGTAAACAAAAAGTTGTTTTTTTTTTGTTATGGAAAGAAATGACATCCTGTTTGGTAATGTTGCTTCATTCAGATGAATCTTAATGTCTGCTGCTTGTGATTAAATTTTAAGACAACTGCTATTAAAAAATGATGAAAAATATAATTATTTGGAAATTCGTGTTTAGACTACGGAAAATGCTATACACAGTACAGATAAATCTGCAAAATTGTTGACACACATTCTTGCTATAATAAGATGCATAAATTTACGTTATTTTAATAGGACTTTATGCTGGCTGAAATGCGGTGTTTAAAATCGACAATTTATAATCTTTATCTGCTATGCAGTTTTCAAAGAATAAATACAAATCAATGAAAATGTATTAAAAATCCTAAGTCTATTTTCTTTAATTAAAACATAATGACTGTGTGAAGTTGTTGTGTTTTTCTGTCTGTAAAGAAAACTTTATAAATAATTTTCTTTTAAAAAATTACCATTAATCCACCCCTTTTAATAATCAAATCTGATTTTAGCTTTTAATTTATCAACAAATGTAAATTGGTAAAACTCTACTGATTTTGTCTTTATTCTAAGCACAACATAATAATAATAATAATTTGTATAATAATCGATGAAAATTTTTCATAACATTTATGTAACTTTATATGTATGTACACATGTATGTATGTTGTTATAGCAGCACACGTTTACGGAAACAACATTAAAAGTTACTTTGAAAAACAACAAGAAAGTTTTTTATTTATATTTTTCATAATTTATTCCGACCACCACCTTTTTGTCTGTTTTTTTTTTCTTTATTTCAAACATTAACTTTTAAAGCTTTATCAATGAGCTTTTAATGGATGTATATTATGCTTTTTTGTTTTTGTTTATTTCTAAAACTTGTGCTCTGCTGCTGTTTGTCTCTTTTTCTCTATAATGTAATTTATTAAAATATATTTTAATTAATTAAAAATTAACTTTTACATTGTTTTTTTTTTTTTTTTTAGTTTTTCCAAGTATTTTTCTGTTATATTTTTGCTTCCAGCATAACAATTTTCACATTACTTTTATTATTATAATTTTCTTCTTCTTTTTTCCAAGTATTTTGAATATGTTTTTCATTTATCATATGTGGTGTCTCATCGCCTTTTTCGTCTCTATATAAGCCACATTTTTCCCTTTGTCATAAAATTTTCTCTAGTTAATAATATTAATTAAATAATACTTTTCTTTTTCGTGTTTTTCACTTATTTTTTCCTCAATTCTATACATTTAAACAGAAAATCACGTTTTTCTACTTTAAAATTAAAATAATATTCGAGTAAAATTTATATGAAAATTTTCGCCAGTCTTTAATAAAGTGGAAAAGACTTCTTCTATTTTTTTTTGCATTTAATGCATACACATTGTTAAAAACAAACAATTTTAATTAATTATTCAAAGTATAACGACTAAATAGAAAATGTAAAAATAAAATTCAAAATATGTTTTCATTTTAATTTCTGCGTATTGAATTATTAATTTTTATTTATTTTGTTTTTGTTGACTTTAAAGTAAGTTTGGTCGTTTGGTGTTACAACGCTGATATATGCTGGAAAATATTAATACTCAGAATTGTCGCTCTCTCTACCAATCAATCAAATCATCAATTTTCGGGATTATTCCTTTAAAAAGTTATTCTATTGGAAATAAGCTAAATCAGCAAAATGTAAAAGCGCAAACACTAAGAAAATATCCAGGTATTTCATTAAAATCTTACAACTAATTTCATGCACCCAGATTTGTCTTTATACAGTGACCAATGAGCAAACACTAAAGTAACATGAGATAAGCATTCAGCAATAAAAATAATTATTTTTAAGATTTACACAGAAGGATTAAGTAATCTGGTTACAAAATTTAAAAATATTTATTTTACTACAAATTTATGATAAATTGGCAGAATTTAATCTAAAGATATGTCATTCAGACATCACCCGTGCGTGATTATTTAATTTTTTTTCAACATTACTCAGCACTAAATTGTGCATTCAATGTTGCAGCATGTACTATATAACTCAGTGACCGCACTTAAAAACTTGCAACTAGAAATTTTTGTATTTTGATTATAAGCTATCACTTTATCTATATACATTTTGCCAAAGATTTATTTTTAAACATCTTCTATTTTTTCTATGCTGTACAAAGTGTTTTTTTTGTATTTTTATGTATATATATATGCTTGCCAGTTAAGCACTCACATCTATATAAAAGTCTCATAAAGTACATATCTTGACACAAACAAACGTTCCTTTGACATTTTTTTAAATCAGTTCAAATACTGATTTTTTGAAATTATTTTCTTTTGCCTTGATTTAAGTTTAAATATTCATAAAAAAGAAAATACTATAGTTGGATTTCTTGTTATGGATTTGAAGAGAGTTTAATAAGATACAATTTTGAATGGCAACAGTGTTTATTGTTTGTATTATTCATTAATAATAAACACAAGAAGAAGACAAGAAAAAATAAAAACATAAAGAATATGTTACTGATTTTAAGACAAATAACTTTATTCTTTTACTTGCTTCATCATTGTAGTTGTTAAAATCATTATAATAATTACTGCTATTGTAATATCTTCTACAAATATGTATATTTATAAAACTATAAAGAGTTTTAATTTAAAATGTAAACGAAACATTTAAAATGATGACAAAAACTAGGTTTCTTTTAAACATAAAGAAGAAAGTGAATTATTTAAAAAAAAGAACCAACAAAGAAAAAAAATCTAATTTTGTGCATGGGTGGTTTATTTATTATAAAGATTTTTCGATTATTTTATTTCTTCTTTTTAACGTATGTACATATATAAATATATATAGACGGATTATGGGTGGTGATGGCGATATTCATGTCCAATGAATAGTAAATTTATTCGTATTTGCATTTGTGTTTCTTATTAATTTCAAATAAAATTCTCTCTACTTTCTAGAAAGTAATTTTAGAAGAAGAGATGCAAAAAAAATTACAAAAAGGATTGATATTATTTGATTGATCAACAAAGTAACGTTATTTCACCAAATAGAATACATTAAAATGCAAGAAAGAAATTTTATCTTTTCATAAAATGCACATTGGGTGTGCTGTGTGGGTACCAACCACTATTTTGCTAGAAATGTATTAATTTTATTTTTATTTAGATAATATTGTTTACTTTAAAATTTTTTATGCTGCCTTTTAAGTGCTTAAATATGTACATAATTGTTTGTGAATATTAATTTTTTATTTATTTCTAATTTACAAGTGTTTATTCTATATATGGTTGTGATGGTAAATGCTAAAGGAAATTTATAATAATTATATAAACAATGAAAACAATTAATTATTTTTTAAATAAGAAGTTTAGTTTGACAAAATAAATAATTAATTATCATACCAAAAAAAAAAAAGACCAAACACATGTATTTTATTCTCAAAACCAAGTAGTTTCTTCAATATTTTTTTTTTGGTAAATGACAGACAACAGTCACCACCATTATTCTATCGATTAACAATTTGATTGAAATAATCAGAGTTTTTTATTTTATGCTATGCTATGCTCTTGCTGCTGCTGCAATTGTCATTGACGCTAAACATATTTATCTTTCGTTTGTTTATCGTGTAGTAATTATTTTTGTGGTTGATTATCATAGGTTGGATAAATTTATTTTAATTAAAAAAAAAAAGAAAAAAACTTCTAAAAACTCGAAATGGGAAAATTGAAATAAAATTAATTACATAAAAACCACAAATATGTCTCCTTTTTTTATATTCATGGTGTTTTGTTAGTTAAGCTAGTTGAGAAATTCTTATATGAATACCACTATGCAGACACTGGCTTCAGTATTTTTATCCTATTTTTGTTTATTTATTTTTTGGTAATACAACAACAAGACTAAAAAACTCTATTCAATATGAAAATTTCATTAAAAATCTCAATTTCTCACTTTCCATCAACTGTTGTTGTGTGTCTGTTTGGTTATTTTCTTTTTCCCCTTTTTTTATTTATTATTATAACTGTTTATTGCTTATATGTTTATTTTCTGTGTCTACATATTGGGTAACATTTAATAAAAAGAAATGAAAATATTACCATTCTGATCGACAACAAGGATAACACAGAGTGGTGGAGTAACATCAATGATTTAATTTTATTTTCTAAAAACAAAGCTATGGTAACCACCAAAGGAACAAAAAACTGAAATTTATTTTATTTATAAATTGAATGATTTTCTTTTCCTTGTACGAACAACAAACAATACGCCGCCACCAAACATCCAACCGACTAGTTATTTACTCTCTCGTCTAGTCTTTATATTTATTATTATTGAATTGAAATTGTGGGTGGGTTGGTTGGATGGTTCGTTGCGATGACACTGTGTCTTTTATATTTTATTCATCATGTTGTCAACATCGAAATAAGTAACGAAAGCAGTCAACAAACCAAACCAGAAAATAAATCACCCAAAGAGAAAAAAAAAAGCCAAAGTACATACAATCGAAATAAAATAGATAATGCTGAAATTTGGGGGTGGTGGTACTACTTAACAAAAAGAAAAAGGTTTAAACTCAAATTAATATTAAAGAAATAAATAAAATTGTCTGCTGTATGTACCACAACGATATCGTAGGTCTAGTTATTTCGCAAAAAATATAATCTTTGCACTATGATTGATAAGGAAATATTTCGCCACACAACCAACCATCTTTTCAGAAATAATAATTTAACCATAAACGAATATTTCCATCATTTGATAAACTAAATGACAAACCATAACCCTGATAAAAGAAAATATATTTATAAATTCTCCTAGCAAATGCTCTTAATCTAGAGACCAGACACAGACTAAACAGTTTTAGGAAAGAAAAGAAATTTTTATAGCAAGACAAATATAATCAATTTTTGATGATTTCTTTGGAATTTTTAAAATTAAATTTTAAATAAAAATATTAATTAATAATCGCCGTTTTCTTAGTTTGTTTAATATTAGTATTAGTTTATTAATAATAATTTATAATTACTTGTTCTTGTAAACAAACATTAAATTTTTTTTTTTGTTTATTTCTTAGTGATGGGGCATGTTAGTGATGATGAAATTTAAATAAATAAAATTATTTCTCTGATAGACAACTTGTTATAATAATTATTATTATTTTTGGTTATAATAATAATATTACTTCATAATGTACATTACATTGTTGATATATTTATGATTTTTAATTATATAAATTAATTTTGTTTAATTTGAAAAATGCTTTTTCTTTATCGTTGCTTAAATAACGACGAATAAGAGAATTTAATTAATGTCATCAACTCATTGTTATTATTATCATTGCTTTATCTCTTTAATAAAACGTTTCGAGTCTGTTTTAATTGTAAATTTTTTAATTAATTTGTTTAATATTTATGCTTAAAAAATAATTCGTGACTACAAAGATCATCTTGTATCAGTTTTGTCGTTGAGTTTTAAAGGTGTTATCACAGGTTAAATTAATCAAAAACGTTAAAAGCTATGATTAAGTCATTACAGAATTTACTGTTGTAGTAATTAGAGGTTAGCACAGTAAAGATTTTTTAAAAACAAAATTAAAGTTTAATAAAGTGCTATGCTATGTTTTTAACATATTTTTTAATGGATCCTGCTAGAATTATTTGCTTTAAATTAAACTAATGGTTGACAAACAGCTTAAAGTTTTATTTAAAATCAAAGCAAAAAAACCAATTACTAAAGCAGACTAAAGTCGTCATATAAAACAGCATCAGTAGCCAATTATCAGTGATCACAACATTAATGATTGCGAAAACACTTTACATAAATAACAATTAATTAACTTGTGTACGATAAAATTACAATCTTTATGATTATTATTAATTATTTAAAAAAAAAATATTTTCATTTACTTAGGAAAAAGTGTGAAAGAATATTTTCTTTTTTTTTTTACTAAATCTAAAAAGTTTTTCTGAAAATCAATCAATAAGAAATTTGGAAATTAATTTCAGTTTTTGCTTTTTGCTATAAAAAACGAAATCAAACAACAATTTTTTGATAAATTATCTATTTAAGATGCAGCCGCCGCTGCCTTTATATGTTTGATTTTTCTTTTCATAATCATAAATATCTCCTCACTGCCTGCTTGCTGCTATTAAATCAATAATGGAAGCAAAAAAAAAAAAAATATAAAATTGATTTCGGTTTTTCTCTATTTATTTTAGTTTTTTCATTTTTTTTTTTAATGTTATCAGTGTTTGTTTTTTTTTTGTTAAATTTCTTTATGAAATTATATTTTTTTTTTGTAATTTTTGATGAAAATGAGGAATAAAAAAAACTAATCTGCAATCAATTGATTGGAAAAATCATTGAAAACTACTAACAATGTGTGTACTGTTCAATGGAGTTTTTTATTATTATTATTATTATATTTTTTTTTCATTATTTAATCCCTCTAATCGTAATCTCTCCCTTTATATAATTTTCTTTTCTTTTTTTTTTATTAAAAAGGATTTCAAAATTTTTATTTCTTTTCGCTGTGTTTGGATAACAAAAGTGATGGTTATATGACCTAATGAATTGTGAAATTTATTTATTTTGATTAATTTCAATGGTGTATTTTTGTACTTGCTTGATTTGCTTTGTGGTTTTTCTTTCTTTTTGTTTTGTCAAATTGCAAAAGCAATAATTAATTATGTTTTATGATTTGCATATATTATGGTATAAAAACTAATATGTTTAATAAAAAATAAATTTATATTGTCTTGTAATTCTATTCGCGAATATTGTTTTTAAGTAATAAGTAACAGACAAATAGTATATTTTATAAATAATTTACATAAATTAGGATCAATGGTACGCGTAATTACGAGCCATCCTTACCTAACAAGTGTCTATAAATATTGACAAACTCAAATTTATCTATGCTTGAGAATAACAACATTTATGTCTAAGTTCCTACATATTTCTCTCAAATTTTAATTAGAAAACTAAAGCTTTTATTGACCAAATGTTCTCAGTTATGAATTTAATTTTTGTACGTTTTAAAGAAAAGATTTGATATACAAAATATTTTTACCAGATTAATTAATTTATTAAATAAAAAAAATGCATTTTTCTATAAGCAACAAAATTTCTATTAATACTTTGATAAAAATCAACAATTCTAAACAACTAAAACCCCTCCTAACAACAATGCAATAATTGATAAAAACAAAAATTGTATGATCTATCAGCCATTACCTAACAACTTGAAATCCTTTAATATACGCTTGATTATTGGATATTAATTAAAACAAAAAAAAATAATTTCACGTACCTTATAATGCTTCATCGGGATGATGGTTGAATAGAGATGTTGCTGCTCTGCCTAATCGCTACCCCGGTGCTGATTTTTTCCTTCTCCTTTTCCATAAATCTGCATCGTTTATGCCAAAATACATTTGGAATCTAAAATTAAATTTTTTATTTATAAATTAATTTTTTAATCAGGAAAACTATACTATATTTACTTACATTGGTAAAATAATTTTTCTTTGTGATGGAATGAAAAATTGCATTCAAGAAAACATCCGGATCTATTCTGGCATCTACTACTGCTGTAATGTTAGATCTTTGGTTATGTTTATTTCTAAAACAATAAAAACATATTTATTATTATGATAATTATTATTAAAAACTATTAACATACATAATTGAAATCAAATTCATTTTTCGTCAGCGATTTGAAGTGTCACAATTAAAAAATACTATCAGGCACATGGTCAATATTGACAGCTGAACGCTATTGATACGGTACATTTAGAGATGGGGAAATAATTCTAGGGGCAAAGAAAAAAATTTATTAAATAATTTAATTTTATTAACAGAGGCGTAGTCACTTCCTTGTATAGAATATGGTTGGGATATTAAAATATTTTTAATATATTATTATATAGAAAGGATTTCTGATAATCATTTTGTGGATGAACCCATGTGGGATCAATAGATTTAAAAACAAGATAAATTTTATATGGATGATTTGGAAGTAAATTGTCTTACTTGATATATAAAATGATGTTTTGTTCCGACGACGCCAAAAGTCCCCACAGATAAGTCTTCTCTTCTGTTCTGATGTGATGATTCTGAAGGGATGATGGCAGCTGCTACTGCTGTGATGGTTATGTTTTCCCTAAAACACCAAAAAATAATTAATAATAATTATTATTAATAAAAACTAATAACTTACCTAATTTAAAATTTAATTATTTATTACGAATCAAAGTATCAGCTACATGTCCATATTGGCAGTCGGTCAATAATTCTATGGACAAAGAAAAAAAATATCTATTAAAAAATTTAATTTTATTTGCAGTGGCGTAGTCACATTTTATATGGGATATGATGGGGTTTGGGTAAAAAATTATTTTTATATACCAAAAGATTTCTGATAATAATTATTTTGTGGAACACACATGTGGGTCAATGGATTTGGAACAATATTTATTTTATATGGATGAAAAAATATTATAGAATTAAAATTTTTACTTGAAATTAAAATGATGTTTTGTGATCCCGCGCGACTTCCCTCTACACACATGTGTGGTTTTCTTTTTTAATGTGACGATATAAATTAATTACAACAACTTTATTGATAATATTAAACAATAATTATTTCTCCGGTTTGGTGTGTAACGGCTGATGGTCAACAGGCAAATGAACGAGAAACGCTAAAGACTTCTTTTATTTTCTCATGTATGTGACGGAGGGAGACAACAACAAACTACACACACGTGTTCGTTTTCTCCATCCCCGATACTTTTATAATTTTTTTTATTATTATTTATTTATTTATATTATTTAATTGATTAACAATAGAATACCCCATCCCCTAGTCACTTTTTGATCAATTTTGTGCACATTTATCCTAACGGTACTTTCAACAGCGGAGCGGGCCTACCCCCCCGTGAAATAGACCCGCTTATTGTTTAGTAAAACTAAACATAAAGAAACTGTATAAAAGACTCTGCCTCCCTCGAGGCCACGTACAGGAGATCGAAACGTGGGGTCTCTCCCTATTGCACGTGGCCAGAGGGGCGCAGTTTTATACCCGCAACTTTTGTACATTTCGACGCTAGACACCCTATTAATACGAACCCCACTCGACTTATTATAGCAATAAGCATGGAGCAGTAATACGACTTATGCACGCTGCTCACGGGACAGCAAGAGTTTTAGATAAAAATTTTGTATATATAGCACGTAGTACAAACTTTATTCTTGTGTTCTTTAAAAATTGTAAAACGCCGACATCTATTGATAGCCAATTGCGTAATATTTGCTTAATTATTTTATTGAAAATTTTACTTTAAAAACATTTAATTATAATTAAATAGTTAATTTTTTATGCGGAAATAGGTAATTAAAGAAAACCAAAACATTATTGCAAAATTTATGGAATATTTTTATGCAAAATAATTCATTTATTTGAATAAAAAATTAAACGAAATCTCTGATGGATAAAAGGATCAACAAACATTTTTGTATTGAGTTACTTATTAATTCTATATCTACTAATCCACTTCTGTGAGTGGATGACAATCCCAGGTTATAATTTTGGATGAGCGACAAATACTACTGTGAAATTGTAGACTTTAAAAAATCATCCATAATGTATCCAAGTTACGTTAATATTTAATATACTTTAAACACCATACGATGGACCATCTTTATTGCATCATTTATGGATTAATCTAAAATTATACAGTTTTTCAAATTTTATTTAAATACTGAGAATTTAAATAATCGCATCAATCGATGTTCCTTCAAGAATATACAATTTCCATTAGATGATCCTACTCTCAATTGTAAAATAAAAATAGTTTTCTTTAATACAAAATTAATACACAAAAAATACACACCTAATTTTACCTGAAGTAAGGTTTTAACATAACATTATTATTTTTTCTTTTATAATTAATTGAACTAATAAAAACCATAAATAAATTAATAATAAGCTCAGCAATTGGTGTTTGTTGATTAATCCAAAAATTGCACGTTGCTTTTAAAAATTACAACATTTATATCAAATAAACCGTCGTGCCAATTTTTTGTATTTTGTTGGAATCTACAAAGAACGTTTATTTATAAATAAAACAAATATTATATTTTAATTACTTAAAACTAAGAAAACTATACAATAGTTTAGCAGTTGCATTATTGATGGAATTCACAAATATCCATCAAATTATGTATCTTTCTCTAGATAATAAGTGAATGTTATGTAAAAAATTTACATTTTAGTAAAGAACACTCATATAAATAAATTAATAATAAGCTCAGAAATAGACGATTGCTGCTTAACTTATTTGATGAATCAATCCTTAGTGCCAAATTGTAAAATTTACTTTTTTTGTTGGAATCTACAATGAACGTTAACTAATTAATGAATAAAATAGAATATTATATTTTACTTACTCAGGAAGAGTATTCGATGCTCTATATCTTCTATTGGCTCCAAAAAAATAATATCAATTATAATTAACTCATCAAATGTATGTAGTTTTCATTAGATCATAAGTGAATATTATGTAAAAAATTAACATTCGTATTAATAACACCTTAAGTAAATGAATAATAGCGCAGCAATAGGTGACTGTTGCTTAACTATTTTATCAAAAATATCAACATTTAAATGGTTAGCATTTGATGATTCAATCCTTGGTGCCAAATTGTAAAACTTATTTCATTTTTTTTTGTTGGAATCTACAATAAACTTTAATTAATTAATGAATAAAATAAAATATTATATTTTACTTACTTAGAAATTGGAAGATAATACATTATTCTAGCTCTTGCATTGTTAATTTTCTCCATAAATATCTTGATAATAATTATTTACTCATCAAATTTCTGTACTTTCCACTAAAAAATAAGTGAATACTATGTAAATAATTACACTGAAAGTAAATGAATATTATGAGCAGCAATAGGTGATTGTTGCTTAATTATTTTATGAAAAATAACAACATTGAGATGGTGAGCATTTGATGAATCAATCCTTGGTGCCAAGTTGTAAAACTTAATTCAGAATTTTAGTTGGAAGCTACAAAGAACGTTAATTAATTAATGAATAAAATAAAATATTATATTTTATTTACTTACTTGAATAGGAAGAGTAATATTTCCGGTACATCAAATTACTAAACGTCTGGGGATACCGCATGACACATTGCTTAAGATCTGTCAATAATAGTTTTGTTTTTTAATTATTAAGTAACTAGTGTAAACTATATTCGACAAAATTAACTTTTAATTTAATAACGAATTGAATTAAATTAAATAATTTTAATTAATAAAATTAATTTAATTAAAATTAAATAATCAATTTAAGTAATTTAAATAAAAGCTTAAACTTCAAACTTACATAGTAGAATTAAATATTTTCATGGCATAGCCAAATGCATTCATAGCCAAGTTACAAATTTTGTGCCACAATTTGGTTTACTGCTGGTTGATCCACTTTTATACTTAATCAAAAGCACTGACTTAATATCCTTAGTGTTTCTGTAAAAATTAAAAATAATTTAAATAAAAATTAATTAATTATAATTTTAAATAAAATTTTATTTAAAAAATTATCTTAAAAATTTAAATTCAAAATTATCATAGAAATTGTTTTCACATAAAAATTATGTGTAGAGTTTTTATACAAAAATTATTAAATTTTATTAATTGTTAAAAACATTAAAAAAAAAAAGAAGTTTTGTAACTTTTGTGTAAAAGCTTTTATTTATAATCATTAAATGGTTATTTTTTTATTTAATAAATTCTTATGTACTTTTCTACTTAAGAAGAGAAGAATGTATTTTTTGTTTTAACAGAAAAAAATCCTTAATTAAGCATACTTTTCTCGTTTTTTTTTTTTTTTTTTGGTTGTTATTGAATAATTAATTTCTTATTCTTCTTCTTTATTTAACGTTAAATTAACGATTTTTATTCGCATAAAGTAAAAAGCAGTAAAAGTTATAAGCTTTCTTGTTGTTTTTGATTTCGTTTTTTTTATCTTTTCTTGCTTTGTTTTATTCTTGAAAACGGACAGTGTTTTTTTCTTTTATTTTATTTTCTTTGTTTAAAGAACTCATGATCCCTCTAATTACGATTTTGTCTTAAGAAATTTATTTTGCTACTACGTGAATAACAATAAAATTATAATGAATATTAATAATTAAACATTAACTAAGTATAAAGATGCTTCTGTTACTTGATTTTTTGAAAATCTGATTAGCATAATTTCTTTAATTCTAGAGTATAACTTGGTGCAACTTTAAAGGATTTACACTGGATGTAAATGTAACCCAAGAGTGTCTTATCAGTATTGCACAGATTAACTAGCGCTACTGCATATAAATTGTTTCTTTCTTATTTAAATAAATAAAATTTCTTTTCTTAACAATAGAAAACTGTAAAAGGAATATTTAAATATTTCACTTGAAACAATAAAAATTCTTAAAATAAAATTAATAGAGAGACAAAAAAATAAATATGTTAAATGAAATTTTTCCATAAAATTTTTCATTCTTAACATTTTATTGATTTCTAAAGAATTTTTATCATATTTTATGTTTATTTATATTTACTAAACATTGGTTTAGTTTATTTACGAGTAAATATTGTGAGATTTTATATGCAATAGAAATTACAAAAAAATAATAATAAAGTATAGAGGGCAGTTTATCGATTTATTGATAAAAAGCTCAAACTTTTTAAAAGTTTAAATATTTAAATAAATAATAAATTTCTATTAATAATTATTAACAACATTTGATTATCATTAAGATCAAAGATTTAAACTATTCATCGTCGTAACAAGTGTATTAGTCTATTTACTATAGAAGCTTTTGATATAAATTAATTTGTGGTAAAGATTTTTATTTGTTTCTGATAGTTTTTTTCTCTTTGTTTATTAATTTAATTTCATTACAAAGCTTTCGTCTCAGTTTAAATGAGAAAATTTTAATTATTTCTTATAAACAATTTTTCTTATTGTTAATTTAATTTAATTTTTTCTTTTATTAATTATTAAATACCTTTAATATTCAACACAAAATAAATAAAATTATTAAATAAGATTTAATAACATAAAAAAGCTTTAAAGAAACTTAGAGAAAAAACATTGCTTTTCAGTGTGTTTATTAAGCTAAACATTATTTCATTTTTTTACATTACTAAAGCTAACTTTAGTAAAAGCACTTTATTTGACCTTTCTTTAATTATTTATTTTTATTCCACATATTTGATTATTATAAACTTGTAAATGTAATTTATATTTATTGTGGTTTTATGCATTTATTCTTAATGTTTATAAACGAAGAGATATGCTTTAAAAAATAAAATAAAATAAAAATAGTGGTGACCTGACCACAAAATAGAACAACAACGATTATTATTATAATAAATAAATCTTAAGCAACAACAATGAAAAATGATAGAAAATTGTGTGCGATTTTTTTCTATTTATTTTTGACTATTTACTATGTAGTGTATAAGCAACATATAAGTGGTTTAACTTATTTTCTTTTTTATATACATATACATATATATTCCTTGAGAAACCACGTTTTATATTTAGAAGAAAACACAACACTTCTGCAATGAAATAGATTTTAAAGACAAATTTAACAATTGCTATGTACTAAGGAGATGGTATATTGAAATAAAAATACCTTAAATCCGCTATATATGGGTTTTTTTTTTTTGGTTTAAGGTTTTTATTTTTTCACTTTGACGTTAAGAAAAAAAAAAGTCAAGGATACAAGTTGCCTTTTCACTTTGGCAGTAAATAATTGTATACATATAAAGCTATCTGACACTGGCATGTTGTAACATTTAACGACTTATAAATGTTTATTTGAGATTATCCTAGAAGTTTCTTGTTGTTATTATTATTATTATTATTATTCGCTTCATCCTACCTTTTTCTACTACTACTACTTACTGCTACTTCTACACTTCTAACAACATTAATTTTATATACTTCTTGTGTGCGGTTTTACTTTTCTATTTCTATAATCTCGCATGTTTTATATAATATTATTATATTTTTCTTATTTATTAATAAATAAAACAAAAAATTATCTTACTTTATATGTTTATTTATGTAAAAAGACTTTGTGTGTGCGTTTCTTTTAATTTTTTGGTTATTAAAAGTACAAGGAAAAACCGAAATAAGTAGAAATGATAAAAATTAAATGAATTTATTTAAAGAAATGAAAAGAAAAATAAATAACAAAGCTTTTTTCGCATGTTTATAAGCTTTATTTTGTTAAATTGTGGTGGTATTTCTTTTTTTATTATAAATTTTCCTTTTAATAAACAAAACTTTATTAAATACAACCAGAGAGTAACTTTTTTCATCTTTCGTTTATTGTATTAGAAAGACAACAATTTTGTTGGAAATAATGCCAATAAAAAAAAGAAAGAATGAAGATTCAATCCGGGTGGGTATATTGCCTCTAGTAACAGGATTTTTTATTTTTAATAAAAAAACTCGATTTATTTAAAAAGAAAAGGTTTAACTACGTGCTTTATTATCTTATTTAAAAATCGATTCTGTGGTTTATTAAAATTATTAATAATTTCAAATTGAAATCAATCTACATTTAGAAGTTCATTAATTAATCCTTTTTTTTTAATATCCGTTTAATAACTTTTGTTAATAGATAAAAAAAAAAGAAAATAATTTCATTTGATTTATTTATGAATCATTTAATATTTTATTATTGACTATTAGAAGAAGAATAATAGAAAAGTTACAAAAAAAAAAAAATCTATTTTAATGACAAACGTAATCTTTTTCTGTTATTTCCTGACTAAAAATATAGAAAATTTATTAATACATATACTTGCTATGTACACTCACATATATTTGTTATGACTTGAATCAAAAAAAAAAAACATAACTAATATAAACTATAATTTCCCGTTTATAGGATCAAATTTCCGCTATTATTGTTTAATGTTTTTCCTATTTTATTTCGCATCATTTTTGTTCTTTTCTTCGTGTAACTTTTCAACAATTTGCTATTTTAATCTCGTTGATAATACATAGCTTAGTATATAATGCAAAATAAATTATAATGATCATTTTTTAATTGTAAATTAAAATTAACATAGTTTAAAAAAGAAAACCAGAAGCAGTTTTATTCTTTTCATTAGAAAAATTAATATCTCATTGTTATGCTTTGTTAAAGCATAACGACTGCATACTCAGGGTTCTTTATAATGAAACTAAAGAATAGTATTTAGTAGTAAGCTTATTTTTTTTTTACAACAATTATTAACAAAAGCTTATAGAAAATGACTTAACTTTAGTATTGTGCTGTGTTTAATACAACAACAAAAAAAACCAACAAGTATTATACTGGGTGGAATAGTTCTCCTTTCTTTATTGTGTAGAGTTTTTACTTAGTTTTTGGTATAAAAGCGAAAAACTATTCTCATTGTTATAAAGCACCAACTGTGTTATATTTACGATAAACACGTAACAAGTAATCATTTATTAAGATTTATAATATTTATTGGAATGTAACAATCTGCAACAAATAAATTAAATCTAGGTGCAACAAAAAAAAAGAGAGAAGAAATTGCATTTAGTTCATTTTAAAAGCTTTTAGTTTTCTAATCCCAAATTTTTTTTTGCACTATTATTTTCCTAGGTATTAAAACTTTAAAAGTTTTATAAACATTATTTATTTAATTTGTAAACATAATAATAATATGTCGAGAGCATAAGTTCGACTTTAAAGAGATCAAACTGTGTTGTAAAACCAAGTAAACAAGGAAAAGACAACAATTTTTTTTTTTTTTTAACCATATATCATATATAACAGGGAAGAACACTAGCTATTGTGGCAGGTACCAGTAGTAGCATAACCATAACCAGCATATAATAGTATTATTATAATTTTTTTTTCTGTTTTTCGCCTTTTACCTTAATAAAATAAAACTTTTGTACGCATCGTAGAACATCAAATAATAACAATAGTAAAAGCATAAGCATGGTAATAATAACAACAACAAAAGCACAAATACGTATCCAAAGATAGAAGAAATATGTATATAGTAACGTTTATCTTGTATATAAATAGATAACAAGTGTAAAAAAGCTCATCTATACACGCGGTTTTGTTCACATATTACTTTTGACAAAAAAAAAGGAAATAAAAGAAGAACAAAAATTATTCTACCGAAAAAAAAAGCACAAAGAGAATTTTTTCTTTCTTTTTTTTTTTTGCAAAAGAACAAAATGTTTCAGTTTTTTATCCATCTTTTCGCACCGCAAGTACGATAAAAAAAAATACCAAAAACCTTTTTCCTAACCATTTTGTCGATTCGTTTCATTTTGCTAGTCTCGGTGTTATGCTCTTCTATATAACTTATTTAATAAAAATAATTTTTGTAAAATTTTGTTGCTTTTTATTATTATTATTATTTAGATCAAAAATAATAATAATTTTTTACCGAGAGATAGTTTTTTTCAATTTTTGAACAATTTTCTTCTTTTTTTGTTGTTCGGTTTTAGCTTAAAATAATTTGAATATATATTTGCAACTTTCAATGAGAATAAGCTTTGAAAAATTATTGATTATTTATTTATGATGAGATTAGAAAAAGTTTTTTACAATGTTTGCAATAATAGCACAGTAGATATTTCTTTATTTCTAGTGGATTTTAATAATAATAACAACAAATTGGACAATTGTTTTAAGAAGTGAAACTATTGTAGTATTTTTAAAAACTTTCGTAACACTTTATTGTTTCAACGAAAAATATGTTTTATAAAAATTTTTCCTGGATGTAAATTTATTTATAATAAAATGTACACTTTGTCGGTTTGTTTTGATAGAGAATTTGGACACATTATAGTCGATATTAAAGTAATATACTCTTTACGCAGAAGTTTATCATTGAGTTATGCTTAATGAAACTAAATTTTTATTATTAAAGCTCAATGAAATATTCTAGGATAATAGTTATTACAATCTAAAAGCCCCACATTATAATGCACATAGAAAAATTTATTAAAACAACAAATATAAAAATAATATTAAAATCCGATAAAAAGTTTAAGAATCTTAAAATAAAAGTAAAAAAAGCAAAATAAATAGTTAAATTTAATTAAATAGGGGAAAAAAATCCAACTAACTTAACAATAACGACAATAGCAAAAAATGAAAAACAATTTTCCTTATCGATTTTTATTATCTCTTTTAAAAAAATATGACGAAAAGTTTTCCTTCAAACTTGCAAAAAAAAACAACTTGAAATAGCAACAAACTTATCAAATAAAAATTAATTATTTTTCTATTTATTTCGCATATAGAAATTTATGATTATATATAAAAAAAGCATAAAAGTCTTAAGAATTTATTTGTTTCTTTCCTTACATTATTATTATTATTATTTAAAAATTATACAGAAAGCACATCTTCAAAATGAAGAAAGAAATAATAACAAACACAAAACTAGACGCGAATTTATTTGGCAATTTTTATTGCTGTAGCATAAGCTAAACGTGCCTTTAAAGTTTACCATGATTTTTAATTTAATTTATATTTATTTTTTGATAAATAAATATTTATAACTTTTTATACTTATTTTTCTGTGCTTTCAAGAATGCTTTTTTTCATTTTTTTTTTGTAAATATAATTTTCATTTATATTTATTTCCGTATAAACTAAAAAATATGATAAAATGTAATCAAAGAGGATAAACAAACCAAGGAAGTAATAAAACGTGAAAACAAGTTTTTAAATGATTTCTTGATCAAACAGAAAATTAAAATTAACTTGTTATGAAAAAAGCTTCCTTTTTTATTTGTTTGTTATGCTTTTTGTTTCTTTGAAAAATATATTTTTTAATTAAAGTAATAAATTATTTTAATTAAAAAGAGATTTCTTAATTATTTTGAGATTGACAGAGTCCTATAGGAGCATTCATGAGCTTTTACACATAAGCGTCTTTAATTATGTTTCTCTATTTATAAGAAATAATTTTTAATTAATTTATTTATTTAACAAACGCTAAGTAATAATAAGACATATAGTGCAGCAACTACAATCCATCATTTCATTAATTTTTTACACAATACTACAGGTCGACTGCAAGGTGAATTTTTAATAAAATAAGCTTTTAGTCAGAATTCTTCTTGTTACAACACTACTTCGACACTTTTGTCTATACATAAAATATTAAACGAAAAGTCAATTCTATAAATTATTTCCTATTGAAAAAAAGAAGCTTATTTACTTCGCGCCTATTATTCAAAATATCACTACCGCAATTTAATCCAATATAAAATGAAACAGTTTAAGCTAAAAGTCAGTTTAAAAAAAGAAGCTTATTTGCTTGAAGATAAAACAAATATAAAAAAAAATCACGGTTTATTGTAAAAAAGAACAAAAATTTATGATTTACTTTCTTTTTTTTCAACATATTTTGTACCACTGTGTTTACATGAGAAATTCATTGCATAGCTCAGCCCAGCCGAGTACCAAATGACAATAAAGTCTCTAAAGTAAATAGATACAAAAAAAAAAAAATATTCTAACAATTTATTTAGCATAATATTATTATTTATTTTTTTCTCAGAAATAAAATCGAATTACAAAAAAAAAAAAAATAAATAAATAAATAAAACCACAATAGATGAGGAATGGTAAAAGAAAAAAATTTATATAACTGCGACAAATCGAAACATCTGAGACATTATACCGCTGTATCATCATTACCTTTTCTGTTCAAAAAAAAATTTATTCAAAAAATACAAAAATGTGTATGTGCTTTTATTATTGTTAAAACAAAAACAAAACAAAAGCACAGAAAATATTTTATTTAAAATAAAAATAAGACTTAGACGAAAGTGAAACAACAACCACTTGTAAAAATGACGCACTTATAGCATAGAACCAATGTTTCATGTTCATATTATTTCTTTATTCTAATTTTTATGTTATATTACATTTGCCAATGGAATATACATATGTATATATAAATATATATATATCAAAAATATGACAAAATGAAATATAAAAATATATATATAAATAAGAGGAAATATAAAGGCAGTACAAATTTTTTATTATTATTATTTTAATACATAAATTTCGGAAGAAAATTCAAGAAAAATACCAACCAACGCAAAAGAGACAAGAAAATTTATTTATTTTGTTAAAAGAATGTGTCGTTTTTGGTGTTTTTTTTTACTACATATCGATGCGGTTGTTAAATAAGCTTTTTTTAATGGGTCTTTGTTAAGTACAATAACATAAAAAGCTTCATTTCCATGCATTTAATTATTTTATAATTTATTCCACTTGTTACACTTTTTAACGATTATTTACCAATTTATGAGGTTTTTTGTTTGTGTTCAAGCCCTCAGGTGACTTGTATAGTTTGGTTGTCTTGTTACTAGTGCTGTGATATTTCTTCTTCATCTTCTTTTATTTATGCTTTCTCAAAAACACATATTATTGTTTGTTTTTTTCTATTTAACGCCTACAATCTACAGGTTTCAATATATTATTCCATTTTTATATAAATTATTCTATTCTATTCAATTGTATTGTTATAAAAATAATTTACAACATCATCATCATACGATTATTACGTCAAATCTTATGCAATGTAATGTATTTTTGGTGTTTTTTAATATATATATATATATTTTACCTGATTAATAATTTCATTATTACAAGCATTATTGTTTAGAATATATTTTTTTTAAATTACCTCAGCGTGTGCCATCAATTTAATCATGACATTTAATCGTAATTGAACGGTGTTTATAGTGGGCGCCATACAAGTTACATATTCAAAAAATATATGTAAATATTTTTTAAAAGAATGAAAAATATATTTGATTTCATCAAGATTTTACAGGTTTGATTTTAATTTAAAGATGATAATCAAATAAAAATAAAGTCTTTAAATTTATAGAAAATAATTTATTTCTTTCTTTGATTAAATTTATTCATCGTCTGTCCTCAGCATTGATCGTAATCTCTATCTCGTACAGTATTTTAATATAATTATACATTATGATTGTTCATCAAAATTAAAACTTTTTGTATTTTATTTACTAAATCACCGCTACAAAGTACAAATAGAGCATTGATTCTTAAAATCAGTGCTAAGAAGTAGCATAGAAATGTCTCAAATGGTATTAATGCCAAAAAAAGTAACAAAAATCTAATAAAATTAAATCATTTTACATTGTGATTGCTCCTACTAATGTTACATAAACTTTCGTGTTCACCCCATATATATATATATATATTTGGTTATACATATAAGAAATCATTTACTATTAAAGATACTACAACCATGTATAAGTGGTTTACCTGTCGCAAATATAACTCGCCTACCAAATAAACAATGAAAAATAAAATAGAATATATGAAATGAATGTAAAATAATCCTTCAATTATCATCATGATGTTTAAACCTATGCAATGGTGACAACGACAAAATAGTAGAAATGTTATTTGAAACTTTTGACATAATGTAATTGTTTTATGATGGTAACGTTACATAAGATAGATCATCATTAACATCAGCATATTTCCTATGATCTACACTACAATAAAAATCTTTATTTAAAATTACTCTAGTCTGTAATATGATGTTCTTGAGTGTTGATGAAATGAAATTTATGCTTAGAAAATAAATCTTTTGTAATATGAGAATTTCTCTATTTTATTAATATCCTTGGCAAATACATATATACACTTATATATAGCAGGTGAATAAAATTAATAGAAAATACAAATGAGATAAAAGAAAAGAAAAGATTTTTTTGTTTCTTATTTTTAAGACATGAATTTCTTGAGACATGCGAGATAACAAACAAGATTTAATCACTTAAATGAAACTGATTTTCGCTTTTTTTCTATTATCACCTACTTTTATTCATTTTGTTTAGTTTTTGGTAACGCAAAATAGGCTTTTCTATTCGTTGATTTGTCAACCTCAATTTTACTTAATGTTTTTATTTGATTTTTCTTTTTTCGTTATATCCTCATTTCTTAAAATCATCTAATTTATATATGTATGTTTGCAAATAAATTACATAAACAGACTTTTTAGAATAGAAATGTTCTGATTTTTCCTAATGTATCTGATGATTAACGGCAATAAAATGAATGTGATTTAATATTTGCGAAAAAAAGAACACACATAGAGATTTATTATTTGACTTAATTTTTGCATTTTTTATTTAAATCTAAAAATATAACTAAAGTTTAACATTGTTTTCTTGAAGAACAAATAAAATAAATTATTTATTAATTGAAATAATATTTTAGAAAATAGCGTAGAATTTCATTTATTAAATCAATTTTCATGAATTCTTTATTTAACATTTTTGTTTTTCCACGGTTTTGTTTAACTCGCGCAAACGTAACGTAAAAAAGAAAAGAAAGAAAAATGTATTTATTTGTTTGGCAAATTAAATAAATAAATTCAATAAGGAATAAAGAATTTACTCTGTGCAAAAAAAAAAAAAAAATAATACAGATATACAGCGAAAAAGAATAATGATTTTGTAATTCGATGTTAGATGTAAGTAAGGTATAAAGGAAAATTGAAGAAAAAATATATATAAAAAAAACCATTCAAACGATAAGAGGAAATCTCTTGTGCAAAAGTGTGCAAAAAAAAAAGAAAATTATGACGAAAAAGAAAAACAAGTACGTAAAGAGAAGCAGAGAGTAGAAAAAACAAAAACGTAATATATAGGATGTAATGAAAGTGAAATAGAGTTTGAAATGAAGCGAAAAAAGAAAATACACAGTGTGAAGATGACAAGGACGTTTTGTGGTATGGATGAATGCGCTTTATGGTGTTAAAACACAAAAAAAAATATTATTATTATTCTAGAAAAGTGAAATGATTGTATTTTTCTTCTGTTAATTTTCCTTTATTTTTTGTGGTAATGAAGCAAATTAGAGAAGAAACACAATAAGTGTATGTGAATACAACAACACGAATTTATCCGAATTGATTTTATGATTTTTTTTTAAATAAAGAAAATTTTCTATATAAATTAAGAAATTTTCATCAAATTTTAAAGTATTCTCACTTTAAACATTTCACTATAATTTATAATTTTTATAATATTATTAAATAGGAAAATGATGATTGCGATAAGAAAATAATATACGGTTGACTAAAGCATAATATTTAAGTGGATGTATAGATAGATGATATTCTCTACCGTCGTTATCATCTACGTATAAAGTATAGCATAGTCACTGTGTATTCTAATATTAAAATGTTCCTATAGTGAATTATTAGTCATTTTAAATCGATTACATTTTATACGTTATAAAATTATTCTTTCTTTTTTTATTTCCTAATATAAATTTAACAAAGTAAATCATTGTTCGTTCCTTTTAAAACATAAATATATGTATATGGATATACACTTTGACAACATTAATATCTTTTCTACATACATAAGTGGTATGATTTTATAATAGAAAATTATATACGGCCCAATATATAAACCTAACAGAAAATTTATTTTACTAGAACAATATCAAAAGTGGCGTATATTGTTTAAAACTTTCTTCATTTTGCCTTTTATCGTCGTTATGACAGCGATCTTAATTTTATTTATTAAAAGTTTAATGCAAAAAATTAAAAACGTCTATAAATAGTTTATTGGAATTTCTATATGACAGAGACACGATATTATTTTAATTTTTTAATAAAATTAACGTTTAAAGTGCATAAAGTATGGTAAAATTTAAAAAAAAGTCATACGAATAACACACTTTGTGTGACGTCTGGCTTTCTATAATATAATTTTCTTTGTTTGATTTTATCATAGTTTTTATTAGTTTAATTAATTAATATATGATAAGGGGATATGTCTTCTTTTCTATTTATTTAATTTATTTTCCACTAAATGAAAAAAAAGGGTTTTCCATAAGAGATAATTTTCTAATTTTAATCAAATGGATGTGGTTTTTATAGGCATATTATTATTTTATCTTATAAATCATGGGATACGGATGTTTTATTAGTTATTATTATTATTATTTAAAGTTAATAAATTAAAATTTTCTTTAATTAAATCCAAACAAAAAAAAAAAAACAAAAAAGGAAAAACTTTTTATATTATTAAAATTTTTTTTTTTTTAAATTATTTTCAGGTGTAGCCACATGTGTTGAGGTACATTTTGAAAATTCAGATAGTGGATTCTTTTTAAAGCATTCACCACGTCAACCGGTGAGTCCGTCTGCTGATATAGCAATGAGTCAAGGGCGTACAAAATCTAGTCAAGATTCAATATTATCATTGGATCGTTTTACTGTTATACAAACAACACAGCCAGTATCAATACGTGCCAGTTATGGTCCATTTTCGACAAAACAAACAGTTCCGGCACGTTATATTGTACCGGATGTTGTTGAAACCCAACCGGATCATGGTCAAAATGCGTCTGCCGCTCTATTAGATATGCAACAATCAAATTTACATTTGGATATATCGGCACATCTGGTGCGATCATCAATACCAAGGGATTCGCCAGTGTTACGTGTGTTATTTCATGCTGGCGCCGATCCAGGAGGACACTTACAACGGCAAAAAATCTGTGTTTTATTACATGTATCAATGGGTACAAAAATTCCATTGAAAGGACGTTGCATGCCTGAGGGAGAGGATGGCGTTTGTGTGGCTGAGGTTAATACATTTTTAATTCTTTAATAAAATTAATTGACTTTAAATAAGCTAAGTTAATAAATTTTTTCTTAAAACTTAGGTAATAATTCCGTCAAACTGGTGGCCACCATTACCACCGCCAGACAAAGACGGACGTGGTAATTTACCACCAAAAGTACCGCAACGTTTAGTACAAGTATCATACAGTGTTTTTGAACCACCGTCACGCAATCCAGAACAATGTGAACCAAAAGTTCAAATACAACCATTGACACCGTTCGCTCAGGTAAAGAAGAAAATTTTTAATTATTTATTTAGAACAAAATTAATTAAATTTTCTTTTCTTTTTGTATATATAATGTTTAAGGTGCCGCTTGCTCCTGCCGTAGCCGCATATAAAGAATTAAGAGCTGATGATACCCTAACAATGCTCATACCACATCAGCCACTATTTCCAATGTCGAAAATTCACGTACCCGTATTTCTACAGCAACAACCTGGACAAAATATTGCTGTCTTCATTGTACGGTAAGTTATTTGATGTGCAAAAAAAAAAAATTAAATTAAAATCGATTTTAAAAAATTTCTTTGGTATGTTACAAAAAGAAACGAAAAGAAAAACCCGGAAGAAAATTCATATTGTAATTTAAAACGGAAACGTTAAAAATAGTGGCTGCTTTACTATTAAATTAATATCATTTAAACATTACTACGTTAAGGAAATGTGGTAAAATTTATGAATTAAATAAAAATAATTGTAATCGCGTGTGTGTATTTGTTAAATAAGCTTATGTTTAAAATTCGAAAAAAAAGTAAACTTTCTTATTTGCATTAAAAAGAAAAAAAAATAAGAAAAGTTTTCATTTCTTTTCCTAATCCAATAAAAGTTTTAGATTTATTTCAGTATTATTATTGTGGAATTTTCTTTCAATTTTATGGTAAAGATTTTGACACTTTTTTTCAAATAAAAATGAATAAATAATATTATTATAAGAGCTTAAAGATAATAGAAAATAAATCTAATAATATTAAGACAAATTTTCTTCTTATTATTTTAATAAATTAATAAATAATTAACTATCTATTTCTAGTTATAAAAAAATCTAATTAAAAATTTAATTTTAATATTTTACTAACATAGGGTAAAATAATAACGCTAATATTGTTTATCATATAAATAATTATAATTATTATTATTTAATTAACTATTAACCATATGCATATTTCGCTTTATTATAATAATAATAATAATAATAATCACTATGAGCTTTTATTGCTGTTGATTAGTCAAAACTAAGCAAATTAAATTTATAAATAATTACCAAAAACTGCATGCAATTGTAGTAACAAAAAAAAATACTACATTTATTTTTAATTAAATAATAATAAAACTTTTGGTTATAGAAAATCAATTTATAATTAAATAAAATAATATAATTGCGATTTTTTTTTTTATTTAAATTTACATAGAAAACCATTAAAATTCCCATATGCATATAAATATTGTAAAGTAAAATTTTCCACTAAATTTCATAATCAATTTTAATGTTTGTTGGTTATTTGACTGCATATAATTTTATAAAGCAAAATCATATACTTAATTGAATTACCATATATGATGGAAATCACATTTGCTAATAAACGTGAATTATGTATGCGAATGGAGAAATATACAAATAAATAATTAAATAAATCTTAAGAAAATTATTCGGATACTTTTTTTACTTGATTAAAGGAAGAAAAAAAATCTTTCCTTGTGGATTAAAAATTAATTACATTCTTCTATAAATCGTTGGAAATGGGACTTTTCTTTCTACTAAAATAGAAAATATATTTTCATGAAAATTTTTTCTAGTTTTTTAATTAAAAAATTAATTTCGCAGGGCACGTGTTAAAGCAGGAATGCGAATACTTGGCGCTAGTGCATCATCAGATGAATGGAATGTGTCTGTTGAAAAGGAAAATCCAAAGCATACAGTGGCCAGAGTGACAGCATTTCGTAAAGATCAAGATCCAGATAGTCAAACGACAAAAGACGATGATAATACGAATGCAAATAATAAGTAAGTTTTTCTTTTTTTTATTGGATTGCTTATTCAAAAGCTCGAAAAGCTTTTAAAAATAATTTATATAAAAAAAATAGCAACAACTTAAATTTCTATATAAAACTTTTTAAATTAGTTACTGATTGTAATTTTTTTTTTCGTTTTATAAATAAAACAAAAAAAAAAGCTTTTAGCCACGCTTTTTCAATTAAAAACTATTTTAAAAAAATAAAAATTCAAACGAATTTTCATTGTTGGTAAAAAGAAAATGTATATTAACAAGTTTCGAATTTAATTATTTACTATAAATTGATTGCATTTATATAAGATTTATAAAGTTTTATTACAAAAAAAAAAAAAACGATAAAAAATCTCTGATGAAAATTAATTTTCTATTGAATTTTTAAAGTTTTTTCATGAAAATAAAAAAATTTATTTGTCAACAGAATCGTTGAAGTATTTTCTTGGTTGCTTGAGGTCGCCAACGATACAAAAGAACATTGGGATGGTGGCCGTATTATATGGTCGGTTAGCTATGTCAACGATGGTCCAAAGATGCGAGATACATCTGGTGAAACAGTTGGTGGTATTAGTAATAGTGGAACAGGGCCACCAGAGGAGACACGACGAAAATTGGTTGCAAAATTAGAAATACAAAAGGACGATATACAAGCTGTCCTACCAATATCGAAGGTTTGTTTAACAAAAATAAAAAAATATTATATCTGCATAGTAGTGTAGTGGTTGGTTTGTTTTACCACACAAATATCACCCTTTTTCTTATATTTTTTCTAACAATATACAAATATTAATCCCGTGGGTCATATATACAAAACAAAGAAAGCTAGATTTTTTGTTTGTCGTTGATATTTTTCTTTATAAATTTTACTTCCTTTATTTTTTTTTTTTTGTGTCTTTAATTCTTATTATAACTTTTATTATTATTATTATAATTTTTTTTATTCTTATAAATATATAGAATTGGGAACTTATGAACACAGCTGTATTAACCGGACGTCAAGTATCACAAGCAATGAAAGTTTTTATTGTATCACAAGCTGGTAAAGTAGCTGATGTTACATTACAGAGTTCATGTCATGCCGAAGATGAAAGTGTTATTAAGGTAAAATTAAATTAATTATTTATTAATTATTATTATATGTTGTTAAAGAAAAAAATTATTAATGTAAATATACATTGATTGTCCAGTAGTTATAGTTTTTTTTATCATTATTATTAAATTATATATGTGAAAAAAGTTTAAAAACTACACAAATCTAATAAGACCACAAAATTTAAATTTATATTGGGGTTTATGGTTTAGTTTTATAATTTTATTCAATCATTATTATTATAATTACTATAATAATAATGCATAATTATCATAAAAATGTCTATGCTAAAAATATGTCACACAAGTCCTTCTATCATTGTTTTATTCTGTGAAAACCCCTAATTCTATTAAACACTGGTGCACAGTAGGTGGCATATATAAAATTCAACAATAACCACAATTTTGTTATAATTTATTTTCAACATAAATGTGATTTTTATTTAATGTTGTTAAATAATGTTTATGTTATTAAAAGCTTTATTTGGTTAAGTTAGTCAAATCGATAGAGAAGTTTAAATACATTCGTATTTGGTAATAAATTGATACCTCGTTTAAGGCTATAGAGCGTTATAATGAGCAACAGCGGTAAAACGACACCATTTAAATGTATTTTTCATATTTCAAAAACGTTATTAAAAGCCAAAAAAAAACTCTAAATAATTCTGCAAAAGTAAAGAAGAAATTTAAAGATTGTTGGTTTTTTTTGTTGCCAAAAAAAAAAAAAATTAAGTTATTTCATAATAAATAATTAACCCCAAACAAATATAATAAAAAATTTAAAAGATTATAATCTCATATGCAAATTGACCACAAATTTTTGTTTATTTTTATTAAAAGCACAACACACTGATGACAAACATAAAACTTAAAAAAGAAAAACACTGTAAATGGCAATGTCAAACATTGTATAATATTGCTGCCCATTTAAAAAACAACCAGGATATTTTTGAAAGTTTTTAATAATCTTCTTAAAAATAGACACAATATTTTTGTTGTCCAAGTATAGCAGAATGCAAAAGAAAAAACGCAAACCTCCAATGGATTATTAAAAAAAAAAAAAAAAAAAACAAAAAAGTAAAACCAAGAAAATATAGAAAAAAGCACAAAACTTTGTTTACATTTTGTCAAAAGTTTCTTTCATTTGAATAAAAATTATTCTTTTTTTCGCTTTTAAACGGTGGTAACAATAGCAACCAACCCAAATTTTACAATGGGTGATCTGTATGTTTTATTTTTTTGCACATCTTTATCGTTGTACTTTGTGCTGTTTTTTTTTTATTCCTTTTTTATTATTATTATACTGATTTGGGTGTGTCACTTATGGTAATTTTTATCATTCTTTATACTATATATCTACCTTTTGCAGTACGTGGTTTAACCACTTTTTTAAATCTACAATACACAACACTTGATATTTATTTTATTTAAGTAAATTAATATTATAATAAACAGAAATGAATTTCTTTTTATTTTAATAGAATTATCAAAATAATTTGTAATGATTTGATTGTTTTTATTTTTCTATATTCCTATTTATATTATTATTATCATAATTAAGTTCACTTTTACCCCAAACATTTTCTGATTAGTATTATTATTAAACAACATCAAAAGGGTGGTTTTTATCTCATTATTTTACTAAACAAAAGCATAACCTCAAACAGTTTCATTTTTATTTGCTATTTTATTACGCTTTATGCATATATATATATATATATATATGTTGATTTTTTTCTTATAAGGGGATAACTACTATTCCGCCTAACAATAACAATATTATATCTAAATTAACACTGAACAACATCATACAATGGAATTATATTAATTTTATTTTATATTTCTATTTTTTTTAGACAATTTTTAAGATTATCAGTCGTAGTTAAATCTCTGTGTTTGCACTTAATAAACTCAGTATATAATTTCAATAATTATATTTGATTTATAATTTTTTTTATGATTATATTTTTAAAAAAATCATTAAACTGATGTTGTGTGTAGAGAATTTTCTTTTTTTTAGTGAATAATAATCTACTGTTGATAAAACTTTTTTTTAACGTTTAATGATTCTGTTTGTTAGCGTTAACGTTAACGTAAATATTAATGTTGACGTTAACGTTTATGATAATGTTTTTATTTATACATTTGGTAAGTGGAATGCCACACAAAATGAAATGGTAACAAAATTGTTTACAGAAATAATATTTTCAACAATGAAAATGAATTTTTTTTTTATATATTTGCTTAGCTTGTCTGCTACTTTATTTAGAGTTCTATTTACTTAGAAGAGTTTAATAAGGGGAGATTAAGTTAAAAATTAGTTATTGAAAGGAAACTAGGGGATACACACGTAAAAAAAGCATATTAAGGTGTGAATTTAACATAGAAAAACTTATGAAAATATAGTTCATAGAAAAGCACAGAAAGCTTAGTGGTGTTTTATTTTCAGCTTTCAATTTTAAACACTATTTTGGAGAAATTTTTTAACTTCTGGGGAATTTCGTTTCTACCACGTAGAAATGTATTAAAAATATAGAAAATTAGAGCACAATAACAACAAATAACAATATAATCAATTTATTTCTATTGCACATTAAATAATGTGATAAAAATATATATAATTCTCCTATTTTTTCCTTTTTTATTTATTCTATTGTAAATGTAATTGACACACCATCGATACACGACCCCAAATTGATGTATTTATTTATTTATTTATTATTACATGCCCTTAATGTTACTTCCTTAAATTTAATGGTTTAATGTTAATAAAATACGGAAAAAAATAATAATAAATATACGTTTTTATTAGGTGTCATGTTTTGGTGATCAGTTTTACTCGTTCAAATGTTACATTACCATCAATAGCCAAAAAGAAATAAATATTACGTAGCAAAAGAAAATCAATAAAATACGAATGTTTTATGTAAAAAGCTTTCTCTAGTGCTTTATGTACATTGTTAATTGTTTATTAAAATATACAAATATATAATTTTCACTAACCGTATGATTTTATTAGTCGTTATGTTGTACTTAATAATAATCTGTATACAGTTTTTATATTTATTAAGTTGATTTCTACGAATTATAAATTTATTTTAATGCAGTGACTACTGTGAAACTACTGTGGACGAATCACACCCAACACAAGCTTTAATTTAAGCTTTTAAAAATTATAAATATTTAAGCTTAACGCTGCTCTTAACATGTTCATTAAAACAAAAATACAACATAATTTATGTGTCAACAAATTTTGATGATAGAATTTCATGAAATGAAACTTTTCAATTCTTAATTAATGTTTTCATTTTGCCCGTTCATTTTAATAACAAAAATTTTAATTGCAAAAAAAAAACAATTTTTAATAAATAAACTTAAAGTTTCTTTAATTAATTTTAATGTTTAATGTTTAAAGTTTTTAATGCTTTATAAAAAAAAAAAAACACAGTAATAATAATAAAATAAACAAATAATAATTATAATAATAAAGATTTTCATCAGCTAACAATTAATTACGATGTGGTTTGTCACTTGTGTTAAAGAATTAAGCCATTAAAAAATCTCTATAAAAATAATGTTTTATTAAATTAAAATAAAGTTTTTAATGTTTTGAAATTAAAATTAAAATTGAAAAATAAAAATAGGTAAAGCAAAAAAAAAACATTAAACCCTTTGGCATTTCTTCTACATGTTTCATTAATGTTTCACCTACGTTTCATCTATGTTTCATTACATACTTTTATTTATTATTCGTTTTTTACTTATTTCTTTATGCTAGCTACTTAATTAGAACATTAAAATATATTTTTTGAATTTTTCACTTTGTTTCTATAGCAAACGTTACCGTAACATTATTTTATGCTGCTTTGGTTCAATTTTATTTATATTATTGTTTAGATAAAGGACAAAATATAGTAGTTTTGTTTATTTTATGACAAAAATTTAAAAAGATAAAACAGTCAACAATATAAACAAACCATTAAAACTAATTAATTTAGGTTTATTATTATTATTTTATATTATTTGTCTTATCACCTTTAATTTAATGACTTTTAAACGAATGTATTTTTTACCCCCGCATATTACCAACAGGAAAAAATATCCAATTATTATCTAATATATTTAGAAAAAAACGAAAAATTAATGACAACAAATAAACACTAACATTTCCGGATATACTGAGATTTATTTATTTATATTCTTTTATATATATATATATATGATTTTATTGTCATTGAAAATCAGTTCAATCAACTAGATTAGCTATTACTATACCAATCAGAATAGAAAATTAATGAGAAACGAAAATTAAGCAAGATTCAGTTAAACCGGAAAATAATACCAAAAATTCATTGTTTAATGGTTTGCGGTGTTTTTGCTTTTCTTTGTACATCCTTTAATAGAGAAATTAAAAAAAAAAAAAGATTAATAAAAACAAGGAAAAATCGAGACATAAAAGGGAGGAAAAACAACAACTTTTAACAAATAGTTTATTATTATTTTTGTTGCTTTTCTATTTGTTCGCTTTTCATTTTAATTAATTATTATCTTTGCTTGATTTCTTCACTCTTGAAATTGTTTTTTATTTATTAAGTTTATTAATTTAACTAAAAGGATTTAATTAAAAAATTAAAATGACTTTTAAAGTTTGTTCTAAAGCTTTTAAATAGGGATTTTTAAATAAATAGTTTAAGACTTTTTATGGCACACATTTTTATGCTTTTGTTGTTAACTATAATTAGAAAAATAGACATGCTAGTGGGCTAGAATAGTTGATAAATGAAATAGTATAATCGCTGGGTAGTGGGTGGAAACAATACAACAAATACTAAAAAATTTATTATATTTATTTTTTACTATAATATCCTGACTGGATAGTGGGTGGTTAATTGATTATTTTTCTTTACTATTATATGCCTGCCAACACATTAATAATTTTTAACTTATAAAAGCTCAATAAAGAAATTTGTGACAACAATTTAAAGTTTTCTTTATGCGATATTTATTGTATTGCCACTCTTGTATTGTACCATATTCTATCTATACCATACTACTCTTATGTGTTATTTTTATGGGAGTCAACCATAAACATTTCCTTTTTTATTGGCATTTTTTCTTCCGTTTTTACAGTGTTGTTGATATTTTTTTGGCTTAGAAAATTGCGTAACACAATTTTGCATCAGCGAAACAATCATCATTTTTTTATATCGTCGTGAGCTTTATTTTATTTTTATTTTTTATGTAAAATTCGTTGAATTATTTTTATTCTTTTAAACGTTGTAAAAAAAAAAAAAGAAAAGAAAAACAATAACAATAAAGTAGCTTTCACTACTTGGCTCTGCCACAAAGTGTCTATTAAAGAAAAAAAAATAAACAGAAGAAAAATAACGAAAAATGTCGGTCCAACAAACTAAACTAACCACTAAATTGCCAAGGGTTTTTGTCATATTTTATTTTAATATTCGAAGTTTGTCTTCAACGATCCTTCATATTTAAAGAATGAACAAATCAACTTGTCTTGTCCTTGTTCGTTCGTTTTTTTTTTTAATTTTTTCGTCTTTATCGCTTATTATGTACTATGTCTAAGCAGTTTTTCATTTTTTTTTTACTATGTCAAAAAACGAAGTAAAATGTAAAGAATTCAACTCACGTGATGACATTTTATTTTTCGTTTAAACTTATTTTCCCGTTGTGTCATTACTCCTAGCAAATTATACTTTCATTTAAGGATAATTTTTCTTTATTATATGTGCTTTTATTTTTTTTTTTTGCTGTCAATTTTATACTTGTTTAAAAATTTTTACTTAAGTCTATAAAGTCATTATAATTTTTCCTTTTTTGTTTAATGATTTATGTCCTTTTTGTAGTTATTTATATTTTTCTTTTCTTTTCTTTGTGTATATTTTTAACGTTGTGTTGCTTATAAAAATGAAAAATAAATTGGTATGAGAGAAAATAAAGCGGAATTAATGATGATTAAAATGAAAATATGTAAATTTATGTTAGAAATACCGGTAAGAAGTGTAACTTAATAATAGTAATAAAGAAAGAAAAAAAAAACCCTTTAACAGATTTTTATTTATATTTCTTAAGCTTTTTGTCAAAATTACTTTACTTTGTTCAATTTTGTTAATAATTTGTTTTTTTTTTTTTAATTTTTGTATGCAAAATTCTTTAGACTTTTACCTCTGTTTATTTAACTTAAACAATAACACTTTTTTATTAGATTAAATTTTAAAGAATAAAAAACATCTAAAGCTCAAAATATAAAATAATAAAAAAAAGCTCGTTCGTTAAATCTTACAAAAAAATAAATAAATAAAATTAACATTTTAAATGATTTTTTAATCGATGTTTATGTAAATAGGATAAATACTTTTTTATTATTATTGCTTATGCACTGAATATACTAAATTTAAATTAATATAATTAAATGGTCAATTTGTGTGTCGTTGCTTTAAACATTACTTGCAGTAACGATTTAATAACGATTTACAAATGTATATATATAAATTAATTAATAGTTTTGCTATCTATAGTCTTTTTTTTTTCTTATGTAATTGAACACAAACTGCAAAAAATAAATGATTGAGAATCGATCGAATAAAATTGTGCAACGATAAAACTATTTCTGTACTATTATGGGATTTTTCTTTCGTTATTCATTTAAATGATATACGTATTTGCTATAAATGTTGATAACTAACCAATTTAATGATTGTAATTAAGTTGCGTGATAATTGAGTTTTCCATTTAAAGATAATTAAAAAATAAAAAAATTATTTAGCAAATAAATGGTTAAATTTTTTTACTATCGATTATTACTAGTTTCTATTCACTCATGATGATCACGTTTAAATAATGTTTTTACTTCCTTTATTTTATTGATTATACAAGCATATGTGGTTAGATAACTAAATTCTATGTGCATGTAAATGATTATATTAATATTCGATAAGAATTTTAAGTAAATGATTAAATTTTGTATAATTAAGTATAAATTTTTTGTTAAAATGATAACGAAGAAGAAAGCTTTTGTAATCAAAAATGTGTGTTGTTTTGTTTCAACTAATGTTTTCCTACAGATTTATACTACTTTTATGTTGTTGTTTTTTCTCACAGGAAATGTATTACATAAATTTATTTCATCAATGATAACTAAAAAACTTTGATTAATCGTGCATGTGGCAGTAGTCCTTATATTATTTGGTGTGATAAACTTTTAAGATAATAATAGCTGTAAAATTTTGTAAAAATTAAATAAAATAAAGGAAAACTTCACAACACGATGAAATCAATACTGAGAATAATAATTAACTAACGAAAAATAGGCGAAAATATTTTTTCAATTTTAATGAAAAATTACTTTAAACGATTTTCTTTCTTTTTTTTCGTTTCGTTTCATTATAAATTGAATATTGAAAAGTTTACAAAGCTCACGTATAGATAGATGGGAAAAATGGGCGAAAAAAAAATTTTCAGCAAACCTTTTTTTTTATTTTTCGGTTGTTATGTGCGCGAGTGTATTTGTGCGTGTTTGTTTGAACATTACATTATATCCTTTTGAGCTTTTCAATATCTGTTTCACAATCTAAATCTCATCATGGATCATCTACTCAGTAATTTTGTTTCACTTCGATTATTTTTTTTTTTCTTTATTCCTATGCGTCCTTTTTGCTACTTCTTTTCTGGTTTGGTTTTAGTTGCTTCTGCCTGCTTGGTGCTTTTCTTATTTATATATTTTTTTTTTTTTCGGATGTTAAAGAAGCACAACAGCAACAGCCAAAAAAAATCAGTAAAAAAGGTAAATAAATACACGCAGTCGTCTCTCAAACATCCTGGTGTGTGTAGGCGGTTGGTTGTTTAAATTTTTTTATATATACGCTGAAAGCTTTAGATTTAACTTCCTTTATTTGTTTTTTTTTTGCTGATATTTGATTATCCTTAGGATCGATTATCAGTTTAACCAGAATTCAGCTTCTTTTTTTTTCTATCTTTGCGATGAGAATCGAAAATCAGATGAGAATATTACCATCTTTAGGTTCATTTGATTTCACTGCTCTAACACCTAATTTGATACCGTTTATTTATTTATTTACTTTTTTCTTATTAAAATTTAAGTAAACTTTCTTTTCACGTAAGTAGTAGTATCTTTATCTTAAAATTATCACTATGTAGATGATAAGGAAACGTAAAGCTCGAAGGTTTTTTTTTTATTCTTCCAATTTATTATTTTCTATTTCTTAGGTCAAGAGCATTATTGTTTTTGTTTTTTATTTATGTGAAAATAGGAAAATTATTTTCTTTTCCATTTTTTTATTTAATTAAAATTAATGACATATTCTAAGTGCTTTTAAAGCTCTTAAATAATGTTAAAATTATTACAATATTTTTTATGTATTAAAAAACGAATCATTAAACTGTTTTATATAAAAAAAAAAATTGGTTTCTACCTTTGCGTGTACACTGGGGTTTTATGTTTACTGCAAAAAAAAAATCCTCAACGTTTAACACAACGGTATACATTTTATTAATGTTAAACATTCCGTCACATTTTCTTTATTTATTTCTATTAACTATTTTCTGTGTGCAAATATTCAATACGTGTTAAAATGTTTATTTATTTGAATGCTTTTAAGCTTTTTATTTTTTTTCCAACTGAATGTATGTATAATGACAGCTTAAGAAAAATTGTTTGTAAATAATTTTTCCGTATTTCGATGTTTTTCACAACCAACATTAATAAGCAGCCAACAACGAATAAGGTTTTATTTTTTTAATAAGAAATAATAATAATAATAATAGTATAACCTAACCTAGTTTATGTTATGCTCCTTGTTTATTTTTTACTTTTTCTCTTCATTTTTTTGCCGTTTTACTCTTTTTATTTCATTTAATTCTTTATTGCAAAATACAGTTGTTGTTTGTTAGAAATATTTCACCCTTATTTATTTAACTTAAAATCGATTTGCCTTTTATTTTCCATGTCAAACTATATACATTTTTTTTTTTAAATATAAAACACAAAAAAGCAGCATAGAAATGGAAACTTTTTTTTTTTAATTTTATTAAATTTTTGTTATGGAATTTATTCATTTGAATGACGCAACAATTATGTTACTATAGTAATGTTATTTTACGCGTTTTATATAAATATGCTGTAGATTCCGCTTAATCGAAACACATTTATACTAGTGTACCGATTAAGCGGCAGTAACGATTAGCTGGTGTCCCGATTAAGCGGAATCTACTGTATACGCAATTCGCTACGATGAGGAAACAAGCTCTTTTTAAAGCTTTATTTAAAATTATTTATTACTGGGCAACTAGTGCAGTGCAACTGAGTGATGAGCATTTTTTATTTTACAAAAAAAAATTCTATGCAAAAAATCAAACTATGTACGCTGGTGATAGATAATGAAATGGTTTTTTAACTGTTATCAGTAGCGACTATGTAACGCTAGGTATTTGTGATAATTTTCTGTTGTCAAGTAAATAAAATTACGTTAAATTACGCTAAATAATTATGAACAGTGGAAAAAAATTTATTTATATTTATTTTATTCGATGTAGTGTAACGAAATTAACGTATATTTTTTTGTTTTCATTTAATATTTTCACATTTTTATCATATAAAATAAATTGCAGCATACATAGTATTATGTTAAGAACAATTTATTTAAAATATTAAATTTTAATAAAAAAAATGTATTTACTTTTGTAATATTAGTTATTAACGTTATTCTTATTTGCAAATGCACGTTTTGTCACTTAAGAAAAAAATATATTTATTATAATTAAAATGTTTTGTAATAATAATATCTAACATTTGGGGATAAATAAATAATCCGTTTTTTTTTTCCTTTTGTTGATAATAATAATAATAATTACACAAATAATAAATGTTTTGTCTTAATTTGTTATAAAATTAAGAAAACATTAACAGTGAATAAGTTATAAAGTCTCCTCATCCAACCATATAAAATCGTAGTAAAATTGTTAGCAAAAATTTTGTTTTTCTTTTTATTGGTGGTTTAGAAGCAAAACACAAGTAGAGAAAAAAATGTTTCTGTTTTTAGTTTTTCAGTTATTTCCTTTAAGTTTAAGGAAGCTTTATTTATTTTTCTTGTGGGTGGTTTTTTTTTGCTCCATTCTTTTTCTTTTTTCGTGTTCGTTTTTCTTCGCTCTTTATTTATTTTAACTTATTTGTAGCTACTTTGAAGGGTGGTTTAACAGCATATAATATTCAAACATACATCTATAGTAAAAGAAAAGTAAAAAAAATAACGCAACGAAGAAGAAAAAGGAGTCTTACGTGATGATAATAAGCACGTGATCCAATTATTACTACAAACAAAAGTTAAGAAGAGATAGGAAAAGAAGAGGATTTTTGCTGGCAATTTTCGTGTTGTCGTTGAATATATTTTTTCCCTTATTATTTAAGATGGACGCGATGGGTGTTGTTTCGTATTATTTTCTCCTTGGAAAACTAGAAAATATCATTTCTTGGTTGTTGTTTGTTTATTTATGTATTATTTGCCTTAACGCGGTTGACAACTTTTCTACAAGAATATATATATTTTTTGGTAAATGAAGGTGTACAAAATAATATAGTAATTTTAGTTAGTTACTTTTTTTGATACTAATACGAAATGTAATGAATCTATTTTCTACGTTTTATGAATACATAATTGTTATCTTATTTTTCTCATGTATATATATATATATGTATATATTTTAATTTCTAATATTGCTTACAATTTTCTTAAATCGTTAAATCTATTTCCAATTAACTGTGTTTAATAGTCATTTATATATTTCTAACAAATAACAAAAATATTTCGTTTTTTTTTTGCAATAAGAAATGTATAAATCGATATAAGTTTTCTTTTTTCTTAGCGAAAATTTCCTTTTTTTTATTTTTCTGCTGACAGGTTATTATTTTTTTGGGGCTCTGTGTTATTATTCTGTGATTATCTGCGATTTTTAAAGATTTTTTTTTTTTTGATTGAAATTAAGCTCAAAATTCAATCAATTTATTGATTGAATGATATTTGAGTGAAGAAGACAGTTTAGTATTTGTAAGTAGATTATTTAAGAAGTTAAAACACGTCAATGATTTGTTATAAGACGTCAGAAATTTGGTAATAAAATATGCTCAGCTAAGTAACTATTCAAAAATGCTTATCTACTAAAACGCACTAATAGTGAAATCGAAACAAAGAAAAGAAAATATATAAGCTAATCTGCTAACATCGTACTTAATTTTAATATAAAAAGAAACAAATAACGTATAAAAGACATAATAGCATAACTGTATTGTTTGCCATAATCATCATAATTATATTCCTTTTTTTTTTTGGAAATTCTCCTCTAAAGTATTCTTCTGCTGATGATGATGCTGTTGCTAAATTTTTTCATTTTTTCGTTTTTCTTTTCTGATAATTTTTTATTCAAACAATTAGCGGGATTGTTTCGTTTTTTTTTTTGTAAAAAAATATGCAAAATAACAAAAAGCTTAATAAATGAATTTTTCAACAAAAGAATGTGAAAAAAAAGAACAAGACAAGAAAAGCTCACAAGTACAATAAAGAAAGTCTTAACAGTACCATTACGGTTTATTGTTTAGAAAATAAACAATATCTATTTCTACATTATCTTATTATTAATTAATATTTTCCTTGTTTTTATTTTATGAATGAAAATTATGAATGAATTAAATAATAATTATTATTATTAAACAGGTATCATCATCATGTAGTTCAGTTTATGTGGACGGTTCAGAGGCACGTGGCTCATCGAATGCCTCGATTTTAGTTAAATATGGTACATATGTTGGTCGTGCACGTTTTATCGTATGGATGCCAGAATTTCCATTAGAAGTATCTGTTGCTGATTTTCGTTTATCACAAATTAAGGGTTGGAAAATTCCTGACGATCATAATCAGTAAGTTTTCCCCAATCACATATAGTTATATAATAATAATAATTATTATTATTGTTATTATTTTTCAAGTGTTAATGCTAAAATAAGACGTCGTAAACGTGCTTATGGATGGAATCATCATACAGATGATTTTGTTAATGGTGTTGGTCCAGACAGGAATACATGTCGGGCACGTTATCAACAGAGTCCAGTTGAAGTATTTGCTAGATTTTTGGCTGTTGATCAGGTGAACATTTCTTAATTAATGTAAATTTTATTCTATGTATATAATACTTGTATTTTGTATTAGGATTCGGGACGTGTTAGCTATTTAATATCAAGACGTACTGGATTGCGTGTCACAGATTTAGTACAACCTTTACTAAGGGTTGCCGATCCAAAAATAGCAACACTGCGTGGACGAATGCTGCAAGGTAGAGCTATGGGTCGTACCGATGTACAGGTAAAAATTAAAATCACTGTTAATCTTTAGTTTTATACCATTCGATTTGCATAATAATTACATTTATGTATAAATTTTTCTTAATAAACTAGGTGCTGTCACCAATTACTGGTCGTGTTATTGGTGCAAAAGAGATTCGTGTGGGTAGCGACAAAGTTAGTATAACAAGATTAATTGTACGTGTCGTATCCGGATTGCAATTGACAATAACACCAGATAGTGCCATTGAAAATGGTTATATAGCTGAGACATCAGTTACACGACGTTTAACAGCACAATACCAGGAAGGTTTATTGGATATCGATTTAGAATTTTCGGATGGTGCTCGCACACCATTACGGTTAGTTATCGTTTTATTTCTATTGGAAAAACTTTTTGATTTTTTTGCAAAAATAAAATTCTCAACAACAACGATTAATTTTTTTTTTTCATTTATATTTTTAGTGACATCTCTGTTGATGATTACTTCCTATTAGTGGAAAGTTTAGATACAGAAGTGGTCGCGTTTGCACCCATGTTAGCATCACACCATCCACGTGTGATTGCCGTTGGTGAGGGTAACGGTGACTTGTTACGAGTCACCCTTTTATTATCTGAAGAATGTCGTCTACGTCGTAATGTGCCACTGTCCAAACAGGTAATTTTTACCTAATTTAAATTCTCTTTTAATTTATTCAGTTGGGTCAGCAATTTTAATCTGATCTTAAATTTGTCTTTCTTTATATAAATAATAAGGGTCCAAAACCAACACCAGGACCACTAGCAAGTGCTTTGGCTTCTGTGCAGGTAGATTTTAGTGCACCGGATATACAAGGCAGACCGGATACAGTTCAAAATGATGGTATCTCAGGACGTGAACGTAAAAGTGGAAGAGATATGAGTGATTTAGCTGACATACTCATTGGTTAGTCTCTTCTTCTTTTTTGTCTTTTGGTTTTAATAAATAATTAAAATGTTATAAAAATTAACTTTATTATTTTATAGGAATACCATTAAAAGACGACCATAACCATGAGCCGACCGTTCAAGCGAGACAACATCGTGGTGGAATTAATCCAATTGTTGGCGGAATTGCAACTCAACATAAACGACATCCACATGGTGATGTCACATCATTAGAAATCGGCATGTATGTCTTGTTAACAGCTTTCTGTTTTGCAATTGTCGTATTTGTGGTCTCATGTGTTGTGTACGCATCAAAATTCCGACCAATTGCCGGTATTGATTCTGGTTTAACGCTTGGTGATAATAATGGTAACGTGAGTGCAAGTTTAATAAATGGCAATGTTAAGGAAGTGACAACTGCTGGACTGGGCATAATTAGAGAACCGCGTAGACCACGCGAGTCTACAACAAATGCACATGATTGGGTATGGTTGGGTAGATCAACTCTTGATCAATCTACAGCAGCAGCGGCGGCGGCCGCCTCAGCAGCTGCAGCTACCGCCGCAGCTAATCAACAACTTGATGCAGCCAATGGTAATATTGTTATTTTGGATAACCAAAGAGGTAACGTAATTAAATAAATTCCAATTCATTGAACAATTATAATTGATTTTAACTTTTTCTAACTTAATAACGAACAAAAGATTCCAGAATTCGCATCACAAACAACCCAATTAATTTAAACTATTCAGATCCTGATGATGCAATTATGCAAGCGACCAGTTTCGATAATCCTAATCACATACAATTGCCTGCAACATCTGGACCAGGAGGAGCACAACGTATTATCGATTCATCTACATACAGTAAACGCGAACGTCGCAGTCGCCAAATGTACGTATATTTAGACCAAAAAAAAAAAAAATAAATCTTAAGCTAATCAAATTAACAAAATAAAAACAAAACCATAAAAAACTAATCCACTTTTTAGTGATGAAGAGACTCCACCACCATTACCACCACACGGTCTTCCGATTATTCAAAATGGTAACAATGGTAATGGCAATAATAACAATAACAATAATAATAATAACAATAACAATAATGGTGTTGAATATCGACCACCGGTTCCACCACATCGTAACATTGGCGTCACAGCTAATTTTGTTAATCCAAATAATCATAATGGAAATACAAATAGGGTAAACAAAATTTTAGTTTATTGAAATAATTTTTATTTTTCCGTTAATCTGTTAATGATCAAATTAAATGCGCTATTTTATTAAATTTTGAAAGAATTAAACAACAAAATAAAACCTATTAATTTATTTACAGGCAATTCCAGAAGCTGTAATACCACCAAAACGACATCATCATCATGGGAAGCATCATCGTAATGCTAGTGGTGGGCAACAACAACAACAACAATTATACAGAAGGTCACTCGGCAATAATAATAATAACAATATAAACAATAATAATGTAAATTGTAATCAGCAACAACAACAACAACAGCAACAGCAGCAGCAAATACAGCAACATCAACAACCAGAACATAATATACCAATGCAATTAATGACAGCTGCAGCGGTTGTTGGTAATATAAATGGTGGTCCCCCAGCAGCAATAGTCAATCCAAATACAAGTCATAATTTAAATTTAACGCAACAGCATATAAATGCTGCATTATTTAATGTAAATTCACCACCGCATGGTTATTCGCCACATCCTCAATTAATACCTGTACCAATGATGCGTAGCCCCAAAACACCTGTACCAAGTACAACAGTAGTTGCTGCGGCTGCGGCAGTATTAATGAATGAAAATCATAAAAATCATAATCATCACCATCAGCAACAGCAGCAATTAAATCAGCGTAATCCAACTGAATTACATATGGCTGAGAAATTAGTGGAAAGTGCAGCCCAACAACAAAAGAGCGCTTTTCAATTTGATACAGATACACCAAAACGTGGTGTTTTATCATCATCGTCTGCAGCAGCACAACAACAGCAGCAACCGCCTGAAGACACATCAGCATTAACATCACCATCTAGTAGCGGTTTGGGCGATATTAATAATAAAACCGAAAGTATTTCTAGTGTAGACGCTATGCTAGACTCTGGCATTGGTAAATTTTATATTAATGAATTTTCCTTTTTCACAAATACAATTAATTAAATAAAATTAATTTTAGGCTTATCAGAGGTTCAAATGCGACATAAAAATAAAACTGAACAACAGAAAACAACGGGCACAACAGAGGCGGACGATAAAGGTGGTTTTATAACACCACCGGGCGGTGGTGATACACGTTCAGCTAGTCAGTTACAAGTGAAACGGGCAACAGTTGTTGGTAATCCAATGTTTTCAAATAGTCCAGATAGTGAATTGGGTCCCGGCGAAAGTCTTGGCTTAGACGATTTGGATATGGATTATGAACAAATCATGCACTACTTCGATAATCTCAAGGTAAATTAAAAGATGAAATAAAGAATAGATTCTCCAAAAGAAAAGGAGAATGTTTTTATTGTTTCTTCTTCTTCTTAAAAATTTCTTATTAAGAGAAATTTAATTTACTTTATTATTCGAAAAAAATTTAAATTAATAAAAGCTTAAAAGCATTTTAAAAAAAAAACAAAATTAAAAAGCAGCAAAAATAAGTAAATTTTAAGAAAGAAATATAAATTTTAATTAATTAATTAATTATTAATTAAATCAAAGAATTAGTAATTTTTTTTTTGTTGTTTTTGTTTTATCACCTCTATTTTATAAATATATAAAAATGAAACAAAACTAATTTATTTCAGGAATCAAATGCCTGAGTACAAGAGATCATTGCAAAGATACGCGAAATATTGTCGACATTTCAACAACAGTATAGAAATGTAGCATTATCACCTACAACGTCTAGTAGTCCTACCAACATACCTGGTATTAATGATCCGAATTTTGAATATTTTTTTGAACATTTAAGCGAATCATATGCTTAAAAATATATATATAATGTATATGTTTTAATTTAAAAAATACCGGATTAAATTAAAATAAAAAAAAAAAATAATAGGAACTACAAAAACGAATTGTAAAAATAATTTTAATTAAATATTATTGAAAAAACAAAACTAATTAATTAAAATCAAGCAAAAAAACAATGTGCAGATATTTAACAACAATAACAACAACATCAACCAACTAACAACAACACCATCAACAACTAATTTCTACATCTAAACAACAACAAGAACAGACCAACAAATCAAATTAACTTCTTTTTTTTATAATTATTATTATTTATATAAATTTGTTTAATTAACAAATTAATTAATGATCTCAATAAAGTCTAATTTATTTGAAATAATTTATTATTATTGTTTTTAAATGAACTAATCATTCAATAATTAAAAAATTAAACAAACACAAGAAAACCGTTAAAAAATTATTAATTAATTAATTACTTTTAATTAATAATTTATAAGAAATAAATTTTATTTAAATTAAACGAAAATATTTGTACATTTGTTGATAATGTTGAAATCGACAAGAATGAAACACCTTTTAATTAATTAATTAATAACCATCAAAGAAACATAAAAAACAACAACCTAAATTTAAATTAAAATAAAATAAAAATTAATTAATTAATACAACGTACACAGTGTGGTACTGTAATGTTTTAATTAATTAATTAACTAGCAAAATGATGATAAAGATAAAAATTAAATATTAAAAAATAAAATAAAATATAATTAACAAATTATAAATGGTTAACAGATGCTAATAATTTTATAGAAAAATTAATAAATAAAGCAACAAAAAAAATACAAAAAATATGTCAATCAATCATCAAACAATAAGAAAATAAAAATTTAAATTTCGCAACATAATTAATTAATTAAAATTAAAGAAAAAATAAGAAAATTTTGCTAAATTAAAATGCGACTTTGCAGTGATCGAAAAAATAAATATAAATAAACCAAAATTATTATTATTATTATTAAAATAAATAAATAAATAATAATTATATAAAATATATATATAAAAAATAATTAATTAATTAATTAAAGTAATTTAAAACGTCTAATAATTAATTATAATAGTTTTAAGTTAAAAATTAAATAAATTAAAATTAACCAAAAAAAAAGAAAAACTATATATAATAAAAGAAAATTAATTTTCATTAAATAAAATATATAATTAAAAATAATTAATTAATGACAGATTAAAAGGATTTAATAGCAGCACAGAGATTTTTTATGTTTTTCAAAATTTAATCATTTTAATTAAATTCATTAAAGTTTTTATTTATTAATTAGAAAGGTTATTTACAGCAATTACATTTATTGAAACATTGAAAAGTGTAATTAAATTAATAAAAAAAAGAAAGATTTATTTAAATAATTAAAAAACGAGCTAGTAAAATGTCTCAATAAATTAATAATTAATTGATTATTCCATCAATTTAATGTAAAACTGCTTAAGCTACTTTATTTTTTTATATATAATTAATTACAGCCAGTATATAAGTTAAATAAATAATCATAATAAATATATATATATATATAGAAAATGCGTGAAATTATAACATTCACGTATTGATAAAGTAGCAGCAAATAATAATCGTTAATAAAAATTGTACGTTAATGCAGTAAAAACGTTTAAATATCTAAAAAAAAAATGCTTGTAAATAACCACTAAAACGCGTTAAAAAATTAATTATCAATGAAAATAAATTCAATTATTATTTAATAATAAATTATAAAGTTTAAAACAAACAATGTACAGTAATGAATAACCATCACTTGCAATCATCATAATTATTAATAATTATCGCTGTCATTAATTTTCCATTAATTAAAATTACAAAAATGTAATTGTAATGTATAATAAATGTATTTATTAATTTAAAGAAAAAAAAAATGAAAGAAAGAAAGAAAATTGTAATTAAAACCAAAAAAAAAAATTATTAATAATAATTAAAGAAACGTTTAAAAAAATTAAATTAAAGTAGAAGAAGCAGCAGCGCAAAATAATGAAAAGAAAATAATAAATAATTAAATTAAAAATAAGCTAAAGTAAAAGAGAAAATTATTCAATTTAATTAAATAATAATTAACAATATTTAATAAAATTAATGAAAAAGAAACTTTTTTTTTTGTTCGATTAGTATAACAAAGTGACAAGTAGATGTTAAAACACACAAAATGCATGGAGAATATAATTTAACAATTGTTGCGGTTTATTTATTAATCAGAATAAACATTAGAAATTATAATTTTTCATCTCATTAATCACTCAACGTTAATACATACGCTTAATTTTATGCGGTTTGAACAGATAAACATCCGGAATAAAATAGAAAACTATTCTCTATTCTTATCACTTTACTATTGATGTTATTACCGCTAAGTTTCTAAGAAGAACATAATTTAAACGACATTATTAATTTGAAAAATTAAACCATTTCAATACTTTTCTTATAATGAAATAAAATCTGGGTTCTTAATTGGTAGCTTTTCGCTAATTTTATAAAATCTTTAAAACTATTTTATCGCATTAGAATATATAACTAAGCATAAATATCGAGTAATATAAATAACCCATGGAGAAGCATTCATATAACAAAATATTTAAATCGCAATAATTTTAACAATTCTCTATAATTAAACAAAAACAAATAAAAAATCATTATAATTAATTAAAATGAAAAAATAAGAAAAAAACTAATTAAATGTATACAAGAATAAAGAAAATTAATAAATAAATAATTTCATTTAAAATTAATGAAAAATACTCAGTAAAATTAATATTAAAATTGAAAATTTGTATATCTCTGTTGAAAAATAATTAATTAAATTAACTTAAAAAAAAAAACAAAGAAATAAAACGCTATAAAAATTCTAAACATAAATTAAAAAAGAAAAACATAATAACAATAATTAATTAATTAATTAAAAGCTAAAATATAATTAATCGTTTATACAAAAAAAAAAAAAGAATTAAATAATTAAAATTAATTAACTATATGAACTCTAATCATTAATTAATAATTTAATAAATTTATAATTAAGATAAAAATATATATTTAATTAAATATTTAAATTAATTAATTAACACATATTAATTATTAATATTTATAAAACTAATCTAGTCATCCAACATATAATTAATTTAAATATTATAGTTTTAAATAAATCCTATATTTAAGCCATAAATCCAGCTAAAATTATAATTTTTTATTAATTAAATAAAGAGTTTTTTTTTATTTTTATTTAATAAATATAAATTCAGAAAAAAAAAATACAATGACAGCGAAACAGCTTTAACAGTAATTTTATTTTGAATTAATTTTTATAAGAAAAATTATGATTTTTAATTTGCTAATGATAGTAGAGTGCTAGCTAAGAAGCAGCAATGAATTTTTGCACATTTTTTTTTTTCATTTTTCTAAAGGTAAATAAAATATTATTGAGTTATTTTAGTGATTAAGAGATTTATTATGTGATTTTATGTAATAATAACTTCACAGAGGTATCAGATTGCTTGAAGATGTTTCTTGACGCAGACAACAAATCTATCTCTGTGTTTATCAAATAAACAAGCCTAGATAAATCGATAAAAAATACAATACAATACAAAGCATCTTTTTTTAGCAAATGATATGTTTGCTTTTAAATAAAATGTTGCATTTATTGTAATTTATACATTTAAATATAAATCAGTAGCTCAAGCTACTGTCACACTGTAACCAAATCTTTATATTCTTGACAATCGATAACTTCAATATTACAAAAAATCACTCATATATACTAAACATCAGAATAAAAGTGTAATAATAACCATTTAATACACTTTACCAACTATTTAATTATTATTAATTATTATTAATAATAATGATACTAATTAACTATATTAATTAACCAAAAAAATAACAATGAAATAAAGAAAACTCAATAAAAAAAATACTCAAAATTTCACTCAAATTACTTCTTTCTTTTTTCTTTACGGAAAAATCATGATTTTTCTATTTTTATTAAAACATTTTTTAATTTCTTTTAGCTAATTTTGTATATAATTAATAATTTTTTAAATAATTTATACTAATTAAAAGCTGTTTAAAGAGGAAATATTGTTTTGATTTGTGATAATCAGAGTCTTTGCAATATACAAAACGTCATACAAATATTTGATTTCAGTAAAATCGTATAGTATTATCCTAGGATCAGTATTGTCAAACATATAAATTTCGAACAAAATAAATCTCTTATTATCGTTAAAATAATTTGTATAATTTATTATTAATTGCACAAATTTAAAGTTTACAAAGTTTATTTGTAAAGTAAAAAAAATTCAGGCTAAAAAGAACTCAATTATTGCTTGCTATATGCTACTCAAAAGCAAAGCACAAACATAATTAATTCTTTTTTTGTATTTAATTAAATTTTCCTTTTAATTTATTTTAATTTTTACAAAAAGTTATGAAGAAAAAAAATATGAATAAATAAATAAAAATATCATATCAAAAAAAAAGTAATTATTTAATTAGAGAATGATGATTATAAGATTGAAATTAAACAATAAAATATAAGAAATGTAAGAATGTATTTATTTTTTTTTGCAATTTAGCAGTTAAACCTTGATTATATGAATTATTTTTCGATTGTTTAAATTGAAATAAATAAACAAAAAACACCATGTTATTGCTTAGCATTTATACTGTTTCTTTATGTATTTTATGCAATAAATATTTATCATTTAAAGAGTACACAGTGTACGTACTTTTAAACACATAAATATACAGAAATATTATAAGAATCTGCAAGATATTTTTTTTTTAAAAAATTAAACAAGGTTATGCCTGTATTTGGCGGCTTATTATTTAAATTTTTTAAATAAAATTCTTTATAATTATAATTGGTAAAATAATTAATTAATGAATAATAATAAAAAAATAAATTAATTTTAATAAATAAATAAATACGTAAAGCAAAGTAAATTAATATTCGTATTGAAATTACTATTCTTATCTATTAAAATATTTGCATAAAACAAGAAAAATAATAATAATAAAAACGTATAATATCCATTAATTTCTTATAATTTTGTAAATGTAATCTTAAATGAAAATGCTGTTTTTTTTTTTTTTCAAAAAAATTTATTCGTATTTTTTTGATTTTAATAATATTATTATTATTTTTTTTTATTGTTGTTGAAATTATTAATTGGAAAACGATAGAAACGACAGCATGCCACTGCCTGGTTGATTAACAAAAATAAAATAAATAAATAAAAGTTTATTAAAATAAATAAATTATGTATAGAAAATAAATATGTAGAAAATGTCCGACAATGAACAGAATTAAATATGTACTATGTATGAAAATTTATATAATTTAATTAAATTTTATTCATTGGAAATTTCTTAATTTCTTAATTAAAAAATTATATATCAAAAAAGAACATTTGAAAGGTTTTGATATTATTATTCTCAATAATAATAATAATAACTATTTAAATATACTTTATAATGAATTAATATAATTTACAATTATTTATTTTTTCTACTATTAATTAACATTTTTGTATATTTAATTATTATTTAATTAATTAAAATAATAATAGAATAATAAGAAAACAAAACAAAAAAATCAAAGAAATCACCTAAATGTATGCAATCACCTAAAGTAGAATATTTTTAGTTTATCGTCTTCATTACCTACATAAACAATTTAAATAAAAAACACTGCAAATATGCTTAGAACCTAATGAATACCAAATATAAAAATATGTACAGTAGATATTGTTTAATAATATAATATAATTAACATGAAACATAATTGCAATATTTTTTATTTATAAAAGTTTTGTTTTTTTTTGTCTATGTAATGTATTTTCAACGGGGAAAAAAACCATCGCATTAAAGCTAAGCAGCTTAGCTTATACTACTAACAAATGCTTATAAAAAACATAATAACGCTTAAAGAAAAAACTAAACATTTTATCATTCCTTAATCTTATCCATTAAAAAAAAAACTTTCTTATTGTTAATTAATTTCGTTATTACATAAATAAACATAAATCAACAATATCTACTGTATATGTTAAACTAAAATAGTTTTTAATTAATTTATTTATTTATATTATATAATGATAAACTATTTAATTATTATTATTTTTCATTAAAATGTAAAATTTAATGTTAATTTGTTAATATAAAATAAAATGAAATAAACATAATTTTCATTAATGAAATTAATATTTTTAAATATAATAAATAATGGAAAATAATAAATTAATTATTTATAAATGGAAAATATATAATAAATTATTTATTAATAATTGTATAAATAATAATAAATAATAAATCAAATTATGAAATTAATATTAATAAATGAATAAATAATGTAAACTAATATACATATTAATTATGAAAATAAATAAATAAATGATAATGAAAAATAAATAATTATTTAAATAGATGATGTTAAATTAAATTTAAATAATAATAAACTATAAATGAATAATTATAAATAACAACAAGAACAAATAAATAATTAAACAATTAATTTAATTAATTATTTAGCTTATAATGAATTTATAAATGTGAATATACAAAAAAAAAAAAAAAAAACAGAAAGAAAGAAAAAAAAAACACATTTCACTGGTGTTTTTTATTATTTTTAATTTTATTATTAAGTCCACATAAATTTCCTAATTAATTTAGTAACGCGGTTTTAGTTTACTTTTTTTTCTATAGGAAAGACTATAACGCTGCTTTATTTAGGATTGAAACAATAACCAAGGTGCACATAGGTTCACAAAGGCGAGTTTTAGTGAATTTCTCCTTACTTTCTCAAATAAAGTAATAACAACTCAATAATTAGTACATTATCCCACATAAAACTGTATGATACTTTTCTTTGGGAAGTTGTTTTAAGCCAGATAATACTAAAATATTCTTTAGTCACAAAAAAACCTTACAATTGTTACTTTATATTTACGTATAGAATACTGCAAAGAAATGGATGGCGTTACCACTCAAGCCTATTCCCAAACCCCAAATCTATTAGAAACTCCACATTTCTTTAAAGCTAATGTCCACAAATACTTTCAACCCCAAATTGACATAATAGCAAAAACTATTTATAACACGTTGTAAATCTTAAACATGTCAATTTCTTAACTAACAAAACTTGCTAAAACATTACAAATTTCAAAACTGTATACCAGTTTAACCTAACTGTATAATGTTATAATCTTGTTTATCTCTTTATAATCATAAGTATATATAAAAATACAATTAAATAGGTCTGCGCACTTACCTTAAAATATGTAACAAAGCTTCTTCCATCATTAAACCGTAATCCATAAAATTACTTAAGGCAAGCAAGTTTATCACAATCAAAGACGTGCATATTTCAACAATTGTCCCGATTCAGATGATAATCTGCAGCCTTTTGAAAAAAATAAAAAGAAAAAAAAAATTGCTTATATATACTGAACATTTTTTCTTTCTTCTTATTTTCAATTATTTTTTAAAACAAATTTAATTAAATTACAATATTGATATTTAAATTTATTTATTTATCACAAAAAATAAAAAAATATGAAAATAGAAAAATAAAAAGATATAATTACATCGTTCGGAAAAACTAAATCATATCGTCGAAATTTAAACCAATTTTCTTTTTATAAAACGGATGTATAGGGCTGGGCATTAAGTTCGGTTTTAATAAACCTTTAGTTGGCTTCTTATCAGCATCGTATGGTGTTTGTGGTGAATTTCGTACTTGTTTTATGTATTCGCTGGTATCCTGTGATTGATTTTTCGTTAAAACAATTTTTACACGTTTTTCAGCAGATAATGTGTTACTACTGAGTGCGGTTTTCTGGTCATCATGTTTTGTACCCTTTCCACGTAATGCGCTTTTTGGAGTTTTTATGTTGTCCTTTGATAATTTTTTTGCAAATGGATTAATAACAAGTGTTGTCTCTTTTTTCGTTTTTTTAGCAGTACTTGTTGTTGGATCCGCTTCTTCGGACAAGCTTTTGTTAATTTCTTCCAATTTCTTTTTACGTGAGGGCATAAATATTTCCACTTCCCCATCCTGCAGCGGTTTTGCCCATTCATCTTCACAATTATTTAACATTTTCTTCGATTCTTTTTTGTTTACTTTTAATTTCTCATTCTCTTCCGTTTCCAGTGAACCATTCTCAATATGTTTATCGATATTTTCAGTAAAAGTTTTATTCTTTTTCAATAACTTTTTCTTATCTTTTGTTTTTAATTTTTTTATATTGCCATTTTCAGTATTGCTTGTTTGTTTGCGTTTCTTAGCGGGAACTTCTAGATCATCATCTGAATCAGCATTAGCGACAGCCGCCGAATAAGTGAATTCGTTTGGATTAAAATCTTCATTTATTTCCTCTTCTTTCCATTCATTCTGTGAATTTTGTTTATTTCCGGAAACACTTGGCATTTCCATGTCTCCATAAATTATTTTCTTACGTTTTTTCTTATTTACTTTTTTCAGCACATTTGTATCTTTTAATAATGTTTTAGAATATTTCAATAAATCTTTAGCCTTTGCGTCTATATCTATATCGTCATCTTCTAAGCGGGGCATCTTATGAAGACCTAATGGGAATATTCCATTTGCAAATTTATTTAATTTCATCATTATTCCACGCATTGCTGTTCGACTATTTTTATTTGTAAATGGTTTATACAAATATTGTTCAAATAATTTAATTAATTCCATTGGATCAAATTTTATTTCAGGAATAACAACATCCACACGACCAGCACGTAAATCCAACTCTTTTTTAGTTTTCTTCCGTTGTGTATCATTATCATCATCCATTTCACTATCATCATTTTTCTCCTCATCGTCACTTAATTCATGTTGTATTAATTTCTTTTCTTCTTCATCTAATTCATCAGGATTTACTTCTTCTATGTCATCTATTGTACCAGGAAAACCCATCTAAAATAACATATTAAATTAATCAAACAAAAATAAATTAATAAAAAATATAAACTTACGCTAGCCCAAACATTATATTTTTCACGGTATATTCTACCTAAATCACTCTGCTGTATTAAATGATGGAATATATTATCTCTAATATGATTCAATAAGCGTCTATCATTTTGTTTTGCCATACTTTCAACAAACGGTTTAAATATCAACGCCATTTTTCTGCTGTCAATATCACCTTCCAATATCTTTAGAAAAAAGGAAATTAATTATTTCTTTCAGTCTGAAGACTGAATATTATTTATACCTTTGCAAATTCTTCGGGATAAATATCAATAAAATGCATTGTTAATCCACACGAGCAGCTTTTATTCAAAACCGATTTAAACAAATGCTCTTCTAGCTCAGCTAGTAGTTCAGTATCCCAATCGTTATTTTGTAAAAATATAAAAAGTTGACGAGTACATCGTCTAACCAGCTGAATAACATAAACAATTCATTGTTATTTGAAATTTTATTAACTTTTGGATTTACTAATTACCATCATAAATTTATCCATCCTCCATTGATCAAGACCAAACCACTCGTTTGACATCACTTTTAAGAAAGCACCGAAAAATTGTATACCAAACTCAACTCCTTCGAAGCAATGAATTAATTTACTTATGTCCTCTGCCAGTGCTTCTTGTATTAAGGGTTTATCTGACATCCACATGCAATAAAAGAGTCCTTTCCATAGCCTTAAAAAATCGTCGTAGCTGAATGCTGTTGAAAAGATGAAGTATTTTACATAACCTTACTTTATATTCACTGTTTTTTTAAAACTTTTAATTAATAAAAAACTTACGATATGAACTTGTAGATCTTAAATGTAACCATTTTTTTAAATTTTTTAATACTTTGCGTCGTGTTTTGGGATCATTGCCGGCTAATGATTGTGCGAACTTAAGTTCTTGTGCCAATAAATGAACTTTTGTATCAGCAACATTTTCAATTACATGAGGATTATTTTCTTCACTATCACCATTGGTACTAATATTTTCTATATCACTAGTTTCTTTTTCTTTTGGTTTTTTATGAAATTTATTAACACGTGGTGCTTTCATTGCTAATATTAAAAAAGAATTATGTTGATCAAACAGAAGAAAACAAACGACTGTCTCTAAAACACACGTGAGTTTAATTGTCAAATAATTTAGCCGATTGGTATCCAGAGGCATGACGCTCATCATTAACTGCAGAGACCTCTTTAATATTTATTCTTAAGCTAATTTTGATTGTCAAATTTTAATTGATTGAAAATATGAAAAAATAACTTATTTATAGTGAATAAAAACATAATACATAATGTTGACAAATAAATTAATAAAATGTTTTACTCTTGGTTATTATTAAAATATTTAAAACGTATTTTTCGATATAGTAATATATATTTATTATTTTATAGGTACATTTGCAAAACATAACCTCATTCCTGTGGCTGGTATTAAATATTTTTCTCCACCACCGAATTACAATCGTATTTATCAATATGAATAATTATTTAAAACATTAATAAATTATTTTTTATATTACAGATGTTGAGTTTGTGGAACGACCGAAATTACGTGTTATGGAAAAAGTGCCACAGTTTGCAGCCAATTTAAAAGCACCTAAAATGCAAAAAAGGTTAAAACTTATGCGAGGTCCCGAACTGGTACATAACACATTGCTTCATAAGCAATTTGGAATTGTTGCAACCGGTGGTGGACGTTTAAGGCATGGACACTTTGAAATGATGAGATTAGGTATTGGTAGACAAATGGATACTACTAGAATGTTTGCTATATGGCGAGTTGATGCACCTTGGCAACCTCTGACCAAAAAAGGACAAGGGCAAAGAATGGGTGGTGGAAAAGGGGCTATAGACCATTACGTAACACCTATCAAAGCTGGAAGAATTATTGTAGAAATGGGTGGTACATGTGAATTTGCCGAAGTTCTCCCAATATTAACATTAGTCTGTCATAAACTTCCATTTGAAGCAAAAGTTATTTCTCAAGAAATATTAGAAAACATGAAATTAGAGGAAGAAAACCAAATTAAAAGCAATATAAATCCTTACACAAAAAAATATGTAATACAAAATAATTTGGGCGGATGTCACAATTGGCTTTCACCAGTCGATCATAAATGGTTTGGTAAATACCATTAATATCATTTAAATATAGTGTACTCTAAAGAATAAATTAATTAGCATTTTAAACTTAAAATAAATTATAAGAATCGTTATTTTTTAAATAACTTTATTCTCATCTCCTTTTAAAATTTAAATCCTCGTAGTTTTGTTTAGCCAACTCTGGATTGAACTGTGAATTATATTTTTGTTTTACATAGGGCGCTGCAGCTTTATCATTTTCAGTAGCCACTGCTTTAGGAGGGTATTCTTCTCCACGAACAGCAGCTAATAACTTTTCAGTTCTTAATTTCTCCTCTTTTTCACGTCTTAATCTTTCTTCGCGTAATTTTTGTAACTTATCTCTTTTAACCTGTGCGTCGTCTTCACTTGCAGTCTCAGAATCTGACTTTTTATCCCGTTTGTGTTTACTTTTTTTAGATTTTTTGTTCTTTTTGTGTTTCCTTTTGTGTGATTTTTCACGTTTTTTTGAAATTTTAACGAATTCTTCAACGGGTACTACATTTATAATAGGCTGATATTGTTTCAATAAAGGATTTATTGTGGTTGCACTTGGCTTTTTATCTTTATTATAATCCTTTACATATCGCTTCATCACATTTAATGGATCATTGTATTCTTTAACTTTTAGTCCGACTTCAATTTTGGATTTATCATCAACGAATAAATCATCACGCTTTGGAGCGACATCGTACCAATCACGTTTACCCAAAGCTTCATTAGTATCCTGACCAAGATAAGTTAAATAACCAATTTGTTTCTCATATTTTTCTTGTTCGTCTTTTTTCTCCTTCACATGCTCCGTGTTCTGTTTAGTAGTAACTAATTTACCTTCTTCTAGATCAGCAAAAAAATTAACATGTTCTTTATTCGTTAATCTTTTCTCTATTTCATAATTAACATCAGACTTTGCCACTTTGCTACACGACGGTGATGCTTTATCATCATCGGAATTGTCTGACAATTCTCCTCTAGCCCTTTTCGCTTTTGTACGTAGTAAATCAATACGTGCTTCTTGATCCTAATAATGTTGCTCGGATTAATATAAATATTATTAATATAAATTTAAAAAATATTTTTACTTACAGCTAAAGAGACTTTTCTCAAGCGCTCCTTTTCTTCTTCGGCCGCCTTTGCTTGGTCCTTTCGGACTCTAGCAATATTTTCTTTTGTACGTACATGCCACCTAAAACATATGTAATTAGTAATAATATTGTGATAATTAATTAAATCTAAATAAACCTTTTCTTTGGTAAAATATTCATTGATCTTTAATTTTCTTCTTCTTTTGTATTAAAAATGTCAAAACAAAATTTCATCTATATTTCTTAAGTTGATAACTTCACATAACTATAATTACCAAAATGACAACACATTGAAAATACAACTAACTTCATTGCATACGACTTGTCAAATCATTTAAAAAATAAGAGTGAAAGATACATCAAACATTTCCAATAAACGCTCTAAAAACGTTTAACTATTGAATTTAAAGTAAATATTTAATTTTATATATATCTTGTTTAAAAAATAAATCTTTTTTAATTATTAAAATATATTTATGGAATAACTTAATTATGTACTTTGTAATAAAAATTAATCTTTTTGTTTTTAGTTAACATAACCTTAAACGCCAAATACAAAAACACACAAACATGTCTGCTGCTATGCCAATAAATCCCAAACCTTTCCTGAACAGTTTAACAGGAAAACCAGTTCTAGTTAAATTAAAATGGGGACATGAATATAAAGGTTATTTAGTATCTGTGGATGGTTACATGAATTTACAATTAGCGAATACAGAGGAACATGTAGATGGACAAAATACCGGTAAACTAATCACTAACAATTATGCAGTTGGATATTTAAAAATAAACTTAATATTATTTTCAGGAAATTTGGGTGAGGTGTTAATACGTTGTAATAATGTATTATACATAAGGGGTGTTGATGAAGAAGATGAGGAGGGTGAGATGAAGGATTGAATTTAAATAAAAACTATAATTTATGAATTAAGATTTTTTTTTTTAATTTACCTTTAAATAATAAAAAAAACTAAATATAGGAACAGAATTTGTTTTTTTTTTATGTTTACTTGTTCTTTCACGTGTTACAAAATTACTTTGCACAGGACATACGATAAAATCTTTTCATTTAATTATAAATTATTACTTTAAAAATGTTTATTGTTTGGTTTTTCTCTTTTTGATCTTACAATGGTTAATAGTAAAACGATTATTCTAAAAATTATTTTTTAATAGAGAGATTTAAAATTAAAAATCAAGAGAAAAAAAAAATTGAAATGATAAAAAAAAATTCCTTAATTATTATTAAGTAATTCGCCATAATACGCTGTTAGCGCAATTAATTTCCTATCAAGAAAATTTTGTTCAATTTCAACTGCACCACCAATTCCGGCTAACATTGCCAACTAAATTAAAAGTTTTATTAAATAAATAAAATATTAAATCCCTAACATTAGATTAAAAATAAACACATACCTGACGCGTATTTGAGTTTCTTGGTACAAATATAGCAATATTTTCAGTTATTTGACGAGCTTTTTCAATTAATTTTGTTGCAGGGACTGGTATTAAAGATTTCTCCAAATCGTATGTTTCATCCTATAACAAATTAATAATAATAAATTTAGACTATAATAAAAGAATTTTGATATACTTTTAAATATTCCGGTCCACCCCATGGAGGGCTAAGAAAACAAACATCACCTTGAAGTGAATCGCTTAATTGCAAAAAGTCACCGACAATAAATTCAATACGATCGGCAACGCCATACACATTAGCGTTATGCTTTGCCATTTCAATTTTTTTGGGATCAATATCGATTGCGATTACTAAAAATAAAAACAAAAATTTATAAAACAATTTAAAATTTATATTCGTCTTAATTACCTTTCATACACGTCATTGCAAATTGAATTGTGTTACCACCGGAACCACAAAATGCATCAATGATTATATCGCAACGACACCGATCAGCTGTATGCGCAGCAACCTTTTCTGGGGTAACAGAGAACCAACATTCTCGATCTAACTTAATACCAGCATCAAACAAAGAAAATAATGAGAATCTCTTATACCAATATTTAATCATAACTTTATCATTAGCTATTTCAGGTGGAAGACCCGCAGCGATTAGCTTTGTTTTAATGCGCTTTTTCTTTTCTTTTCTGGTAGAATTATTTGTACCAGGTATTAGTGTTGGTTGTCTCTCTTGTTCATCGTAGCCTGTTGCATCAATTTTCTCTGAGCCAATTGGTGTCATTTCTTCGTCAATCTCTTCCCAACTACTTTTATTACAATCAGACAATAGTGCATCAGATTTACTATTATGCGATTGTTGCTGAATCCCTGATGAACTAGTGGAAGATGATGTTATAAAAGTTGTAGGATTGGCAACACGTACCGGTATTGCTGTATTTGAATCGTCATCAGACGAAGAATGCAATACTGTCGAAGTCTTTGGTTGAACCTGTAATGCGAAATTATTTCTAGAAAAATTATTGTTAAACAAAGAACACGATTTTTTACAAACCTCAATATTTTTAGGAATTTCATTACCATCATCATCAAAGTATGTATGCTTTGGTTTGTGATGCTTCATTTTAAGATTTCTATTATGTAAGCGTATATGTTTTTTACGAAAGACTACACCACCAACCAAATTGCTCATATTATCCGTTTCACCTTGTTTCGCTTCCTCATAGGAATATCCCATCAATGCGAATGCTGATTTTACACGTTCAATTCCTGATTCTTCATTGTCACTCTCATGACTTCTTTTTAATGTTAATGGATTATCATTTGGTGGCCGATTTCCATCTCCCGAATTTCTATTATATCTTGTCCCACCGAATGATGTTGGCAAGCCCAAAGCTGCCATATCACTTGTATCCTGAGCTACATAATTATTACTTTTATTGTTACTTGTGCTTTCGGTCTGCTGTGTTTTATTTGTGTTTTGATTTGTATCACTGCCGTCTTGTGCACCTGTTGCTAATTTTAGTTTTAAATTTGCAACTAGTTTTGGTAGAACCTCTTGTACATTTAATTTACGATCACGTTTACGTTTATTTAATTTAATACGACCAGTTACACTTTCATCACCTGCTTCTCTAAATACATTATTAGCTCTAATATAATTCGTTCCGATGTCCGACTTAAAACTACTACTTAAATCGCATATAGTGGAAGCTTTATAGGATTTCATAAAAATTTTAAAATGTTTGGCATATATTTCTTGAAAGTGCTTGTGCCATAAAACTTGCCAATATTGATCCATATCCATTGTATTTTCATCTTCAATTAAATTTGTTTGCAATTCATCAAAAAATTGTTGAGAGGTAGAACTTTCCGAACTTGGTACACTTTCTTGTGAGCTAACACTATCCGATAATTGTGAACTTTCGGAACTAACTTTACTACTACAAAAATCGTAACTTGATACAGTAATACGAGTTACATTGGTCATTGAATCTGTTGTACCAATGGTAAGTGGAATGCTTGACGTAACCGATTCGCAACGAGGACTTAATAAATTATCCGCTTCCGATACATTTGTTCTGTAATGTGTCCATGTTTCATCTATACTAGCTGGTGATAATGGATTCCAACCATCGCCAACCATGTCTGGATTTGATGTAGCTGCTGGCGATGATGACGAAATTATAATTTCAGTATTTGTTTTATTTTTTAATACTTCATCAACATCTCGTGGCTCAAAAGAAAAATTCCTTCCTTTACTAGTACTGGGTGTTTCATTGTCTAATTCATTTACTTCAGTTTTATCATCACTTAAATGATTTTTATAATCAGGATTAATATAGTCACTGTATTTATCAATCCATGATGACCATATTATATGCTCTCCATTTTTACCCCAATACTTTTCCCATGATATATTCAATTCCTCATTTCCAAATATATCTGGTAAGCTACTATTTCTAGCATGCTGTGGTTTTTGTTTGCACTGTTCTATTTCAATCTCTTCACTATGCTGACTTATATTTTCTAATTTATGATGATTATCAGTTTCATTCACTTTTGTGTCATTATTTTTAAATTCATTATAAACAACAAAACGATCTGTTGATTTAACAGCTGGTGTTTGTCTTTCAAAGTGCTGCTCTGATATATCAGCACCACTGTCACTGGAATGTAGAGCCGCCAATGTGGGAAAGATATGCTCATGCTCGTCCGTGCTACAGTAGTTATCCGTATGTGATGCACTTGCACTATAATAGCAACTATTCGCATCACCGTCTTGCTATAAATTATTATTAATAATAAAATTAATTTGAATTTTTATTAGTCATAACTTTTCAATAATAAATTCAAATATAACTTACATCTTCCTGTATATTTTTAGCTGCTCTTATTGTATTTAACGAAAAATGGACATGATTGTCACAGGGTTTTTCATTGAATACATCATCAATTTCACTTATTTCTTCACGTTCCAATGTTGATGTGTATATATCATAGTAATTTCTAAAAAAAATAAAATATATATAATAAAATATTAGTTTTGTATACAGAGTAGTAGGTAAACAGGCAGAATAAATAATTGGCAAACAGAATTAGTAAAAAATTAGAATTAAACAGAAATATGTAAAATAAATCATACTTGATAAAAACACGACTGCATAGGCAATAAATTTTTGTTTTTTTATCATTTCTTTTTGGATGTGATAAATAAATTTCAGCAAGAGGTTCCCATTGTGTTTCGTTCATTTTTGTTATTTTTTTTTTTACTTTTAAGTGAAATTTACGTTTTGCACTTTTTTTTTTTTGTATAAAATTATATTATTTTGACATTGACATGTAGCTGCTTTTTTTTATTTCTTTCTTTTGATTATTATTATTTATATGTAATAATGAAAGAATTGCTAATGTAATGTAATACAAAATAATTAAAAAAAAAAAACTTGTAATAAAAAACCAAACCAACACCAACACCAAAAATGAATTATTTTTGTAGATAAAAAAATAAATTAAAAAGAACTAAACAAAAAAAAATTAAAAACGAGGACACAAAAGGCAGCAACGATGTTAATTTTTGTTATAAAATGAAAATTATAAATTTAATTTGGTTTATTACATTAATAAATAATTATTATTTGTCATTGCTTCCATCACACACATTACTAATCAAACAATGATCAGCCTAGCTACTCTCTAGAAGCGCACCAGCTACAGCAGCAGCACTTCACAATAAAAGACGACCACCAACAATTAAACAAGAACAAGAAGTGAAGTTAAAATAAATATTTTTAACATAAAAGTGTATTATTCAATATGGTGGGTATAGCTCAGTTTATTTAGAGCAATTATTTTTTATTGTGTATAATTAAATATTTTTAAATAATTATATTTAATATATTTAATTAAATTTTATAATTATATAATTAATTAAGTAGTATTATTATTATTATTTATTTATTTATTATTAATGTACGACAAAGAATATAAAATATTGAAATTTATTAAACTATCTATTATAAGATGGCACTAGTAACGATTGTCGGTTTTAAAGTTTGCTAAACATGCAATAAGCAAAAATAAAAATGATTAACGTTATTTCAAAAAATAAGTTTTGAAAAATTAATTTCACCTTTATTTAATTAATAATTGTTTATTATAGGTAGGTCATCAATACAGTAGTAGCAAAAACAATAATAAATAAATAATAATAATAATTTCTATTTTAATAAAACAATAATAATAACGAATAAGATATATTTAACGATTGTTACAGACCTTATACAACAAAATAAATAATTCTTTTCCATAAATTTCAATTTATTTAATTTCACCTAACAATGAATGTCTTTTTAGTTGTTGAATATTTGGATGTCGTATTTCACCAATAATTCTTGTACTATCTGGCCACATTAATTGAACACCTTCGGCACCCACTTTAGCACAGGTGATACGTAATTCCGGAAATGATTGACCAACAAATTTCACTAAAACAGCAACACAAAATCGTATATTAAAGCCACCCTCATAGCTTATATTGTAGAAACGAAAACAAAATTCTAGGCCTGGTATTTGCGGTATTGGAGCACATAATGGTGGAGGATTTCTTGCTAAAAAATAAATAAAAGTAAATTAAATAATTTCCAATTAAACGATTTTAGTTTACCTGATAACTGATAATTATATAATGAATACTCATTAAAATTTAAATCAATTCCAGCACTTAAATTATCAACGTTATACGACATATTCATACAGCCTATTGAAATAAAAAGTAATAAATAAAATAATAAGTTCAAGATCAAAGGAGAAATTCTACTCACCAACATTATCGTTAGAAATAAATGGTAAACGAATTCCAACACAACAATTACATGCCATCTCGACACAGCCACACATTTGATTTTGTCTTATATAATTAATTTTATGTTTCATTAAATAATTTTGCTTAATTGTATTATTTGTATTTAAATCAACATAAATAATATCATTTATTGAAAATTTCATCTCTTTATTGTTTGTATTACTATCTTTTAAAATAATTTCACTTTTATCTAAAAAAAAAAAATCAATTCATTAATTAATTTATACATAATTGTAGTAAAAAACAGATAAACACTTGTACTTACTGGTAGTCATCACTTTAGCATCACAAAACTTTATAATTAATAATATAAAAAAAATAAATTTAAAATTTACAAACATTTTTTTATTGTTTAGTTTTTTATCAGTTAAAATTTAATTTAAAAAATCTATTTTATTTAATCAAGAGTTAAAATTATACTAAATACATTATTTATTTTTATTTTTATTGCTCAGGTCGTTGTTTATCTTTTTAATAAATAAAATTAAAATATCTATAGAAATTTATAATGCAAGGCACGTTGCAAGAATTATATCAAAATAAGGTAGCACACGCTTGTATTAAAAAAATAAAATCCATTATTTTCTATTAATAATTAAAATAATAAACTAATTAAAATAAACTTTTAATTATATTTTATGTTTTAACTTTCAATATTTATTGTTTTGTAGATAGAATTAATATTATATGTACTGTGCAATATTCCATTATATTTCATCTATAGAAATAATACAAAAGGTGATACACAACTGATTTACCAAAAAAAAATAAAATTTACGAGTCGAAAAAACAAAAATTTGTCCACTTTCTTTTGATGTTAAAAAAACAAAACATAAATTATTATTTTCTTTAAATTTGCACTTAATTTATTCAATTAATTTCTTTATAAAACAATTTTATTTCACTAATTATTAAACAGAATTAAATTTAGATTGTACGATGTTATTATAAGCATTAACTATTAAAAAATGAATTAAAAAAATGTTTATTAATAAAAGTTTATTGGCTTTTTATAGTAGCTTTTTGAGGAAGTTCCGATACTAATTATTATTATTAATATTTAATTATTTTAATTGTATGCAGAGAGCAATAACGCGGTTTCAAAATGAGCTTTAAATGTTTAGTACAAATAAAAAATTAGTACAAATCAAGTACACACACCATTAATTCAACAATAATAATAAAAAAACAAGTAATTTCTGTTTATTTATATTAATTGTCTTAAATGATAATTTAATTTAATTATTATAACGATAAGAGAGTATATTTATTAACATAAAAAATGAATATCTATTATAAATTTACAATTATAACGAGAATTTAAGTCAATTTCAATGTAAATTAATTTAACCATTAATAATTATACAATATTTACATAATTAGAAACTAATTGTATCGAAATAAATAAATATTAATTAATTATTATTATTATTATTTAAAGAGAATAAAACACTTTTGTAAATAATTGTTAAATTATTATTAAATAATTATAAATAGTTAAACTAAATAAGAATAATTTATGAGTATTTTTGAATATAAACAATACTGTTTACAATATCATCTACACTATTTTTTAGTTATTTAATTTTAAAACAAAATAATTGATTATTTCTATTTATAAAAAGCAATTACATTGTGTTTCTTTTATATATAAGATACGTAAAGTTTAATACTACTTCTGTACTTATTACAAAGTTTTTACTTAGCAGATAATTTTTGTGAAATTTTATTTATTAAAATTCATAAAAACAGTTTAATTAAATCAATAAGACGATTATATAAAAAGTCGAATAACAACATTGTTCATATTATTTTGTATTTAAATTTCCATTTAAATTTTCTTTCTTTAATTCTATTAACAATAAATTGAGAAAATAAACAATTATTTTATTTTGTAAACAATGTAAATAACTCAATAATAATAATATTACTAATATTAAATTGTGAAAATGTTTACATAAAAGATTGATAAAACTTATATTTTCATGCTTAGAAAATTATAATATAGCAGAAAGAAAAACAACAATTATGTAATTATTAGTGTGTCAAGTTGAATGTACAACATATTGCGATTATTCGTTTTTATTAGTTTATTATTTTCATTTTCAGCAAATGTTCTTTATGCACTATGTGTGATTGTAAATTATTATAAAATTTATTTATTTTCTAAAATCGTAAATCCATATAAATGTGCGTAAGCCCATAACCCATAATTTGTAAATAAATAAAGAGAAATGTCTTAAAAGTTATCCTAAATCATTCACAGCATGACAAGCATAGTGAAAAGATAATTTTAAACATAATTCTGTTACGATTACAGTGAAAACAAAAGGACTCGATTACATTTTAATTTTTTTTCTCCATTTCATTTTAACATATATAGGGATATTTTCTATAAATTATGTTACTTTACTTGAGAATTTAAATTAGTCAACATAAATAAAAGCAATAATAATAGTTATTATTATAATAAGCATAATAAATCATAATAAAAAATATAATTATTGAATGATACAAAGATATGAGAATTTTTTTTTAAGAATTTCTTTTATTGTATTAAACATTTCTGCGAATCTTTGTTTGATTTATTTTATTAAAATAGTAGGAGTAATAGTAATAATAATAATAAAAATAGGCTAAATTAACCAACAAAAATACTGTTTGCATTCATCTGGTTTGAAAATAGTAACCATAAAACTTTATAACGTAATTTAATGGATTGAAAATACTTTTATATTTTGTTTTCACTGGAAAAAAACACAAAAGAAAAACCATCAGTTTATGTATGTTACATGTGGAAAATACGCAAGCGTTAAAGCTCCTTAAAAATTTCCTTTTTTTTTATTTTTCAATGCTGTGCATTTTGTTTATGGGAGAATAAGCTATATATTAAAATCAACCCCCACTTGGTTAATAATTTTCCACATTTACTCTGCCCGGGCAAGTAAGTAGATGGTAATTTTTCACTGGTTGTACCATGACCAAAGAATACAAAGCGAAAATAGAAGGATAAATGATGGGAAAAAATAAAAAATAATAATAATAATAACAACAACAAACAAACAAACCCCATCGAGAAGCATATTTGTGATGAAAAACAGAGTAAAAGCACTTTTACTTTAGTACGTGGCAAGCTTCCGTGTTTAATGTAACAAAAAATTATTTTAATTGTTAACAAAAATCATTTTTTTAAAAAACAAGTTTATTTTCTCACAGTTTTTCTTATGCAAAAAAAAAAAAATAAAATAAAATAATTAAATAAAAAATCACAATTAAATGTGCTTTTTGATGTAATAAAAATTCTTTTTATTGATGTGAATGGTTTAATTAATTAAAAAAATAATCAATAAATTTATATAAAGGATAACGTATATAAATTATAAATAAAGTTTATTGTTCGTTAATATTGTTAATAATTTTTCGTTAATTATTATTTATTTTGTTTATAAAATTGAATAATAAAATGATGGTTTAAGTAACAAAACTAATAATTTTGAATGGTGTGTGTATAGTAAGTGAAAGTGTTTTATTTTCTCACTTTAAATTATAATAAAATTTTATTTAAATATATTAAGTAAAAACAAAAAAAAAAAATTCTTTGCAAATATTTAAATAAAACGAACAACAAAAAAAAAAAAAAGCAGCTCTGCAACACAAAAAAATAACTAATGGGAATATAAACACTTTTTTAAAAATCCATTTATAAACATATATCTCGACGGCTGTCGTCTCGTTGTTAAGAAAAGTTTAACGTGGTTATAGATGTACAAACAGAAAAATAGAAAATTTATTAAAAAGTATTCCCATGTTTATAATTGAATTATCATTTTAATCAAAAAATGATAATAATAAAAAAAAATAAAAAAATAAATATAAACTTGATAGTAGTAGTTCGACGCCATATTTTTTAGCATAAGTTTTTCCTATTTTTCTTTTGCTAGTTTTTATTTTTTTTTTTTAGCGATTTTATTCTACTTCTTTAACCACTATTTTTTTTTGAATCAAATGCAAAAGAGATAACATAATACTAAATTTTTGATAGAATAAAATTGAATGAGCTTTGGAAATTGAATTGATTTTTCTTCTTCTACTTTTTTTTTTTCGTTGTTGATTAAATAAACGTAGAGAAAGATTTTTTTATTACATAATTTGATTTTTGTATATTACTCGGCATAGATTTTAAATAATTAATAATGATAACAAAACAATGTGCAACTGCTGTGTGGATTGCATGTGTGTCTAACAAACTGTTTAGTATTTATTAAATATTCCTTTATTGACAATTAAGTACAAAAATAAGGGTAATAAAAGAAAAACGGATTTAGGCAATTTATTAATGTTTTTTTTTTTGTGTTTACTTTTATTTAATTTATTAAATCCAACAATTTAAGTATTTTTTCATTGTTTTGGTTCTATTTAAATATAAACTGCCTAATCTTATATATAATAATAAAATAAATAAACTTTATGAACTTTGTCATGTGTCAAAAACATAAAACAATAATAAAAAGCAACAATTTTTTTTTCTCTTTTTTAATGCAAAATATAAATATTTATAGAATTATATGATTGTTTCAAAAATAAAATAATTTTTTCACTGTTGTGAAAATTTTATAAATAAACAAACGACACGACTGTGAAAAGTGAAATATTTGCTGTTAGAAAACACAAGACGGGATTTTCTAAGTGTTTTTAATAAAAGAAAAGAGTTATATTATTTTTTTTTTACAACCCTTGGCAGTATTTATCCGTAGTGTCATTTTGACATTAAAGTAAAACATATTCCCCTCATAATAAAAAAAAATAATATTACTAATAATAATAATATAAACATACATGTTATAAAATTTGCATATGATATTAGCCTAAGGATGTAGCAATACTAAGTATGCATGTGACACATTCAAATAGAGTTGATTATGCGTACCGTCGTATCCCAATTTTCCAAAACTTCTAATATCACAAAATGCTAATTTACTGGTCAAAATTTTTTTTACAGAGACTCAATATAAAAAAACGTGTATGGACCCGGAAAATGTGAAATAATTTTCTCTATTTTTTTTTTTTTACTGCAAAACGACAAACGGATTTTATTATATATATTTTTTGCGCTAACTTTTTATGTAGAAACGTGAGATAATTTAATTTTTTTTTTTCTTTTATTTTTTATTACTGTGTTTTTGATTTTTGAATAAATGAGATTTTTTCTTCTTCATTTTTTTTCTGTTTTATTCCTCGTTTATAACATTTAATGGTATTATTCAGAAGCTTTTAAAAATGTTACTTTACTATTTTATATTTATGTTTTTGACATTAAGCTATCCTGCCTAGGGTTAAATAGTATTTTTATAGGGGAGAGCAACTGTAGTTATTATTATATATATTTTTATTTTTAAAATAAACATTTTTTTCATCTATATATATATATACAATTTTACTGTGTTATATTGCAGAGTTGACAATAAGTATTAGCATATAATATACATAAGCATATATTTAAAAAAAAAATACAAAGACCGACAAACAACAAGCAATAAAAACAAAGAAATTTAATCAAAAATAATGTATTAAAAGAATTATTTGTTAAAAAAAAAATAAACACAGATTGAAAAAAAGAAAAACTATAATCATAATTAATAAGAAAAGTTTTGTTTTCTAAAGATTTAAAAAAAAAAAAACTATATAAAAAGCTCAGTTTGTTGTTGTTATTATTATTTGTTCATAATAACAAAGAAACTTTTGAAATAAATATTAAAATAGATAAACAAGTAAAAAAGCATATTTATTAAATAATCAAGAACAATAACAACAACAATATCAACAAGGACAATAATATAAAAAATAATAATAAAGTAAAAATAAAAAAATGGGTAAAAAAAGTTCAAAACTAAAGCAAGATACAATTGATCGCCTGACAACGGACACATACTGTAAGTATTTAATTATATAAATAAATTATTCTTTTCATTTTTAAATAAACACTTGAATAAGTAAAGAAAATTAATGAATTATTTTAGCATTTGGTTAAGCAAAACAACATCACATCTAACATCCCTTAAAAATTTATTTATCATATTAATTAAATAAAATTAAATAAATAATTGAATAATAATTTTTGGCGCCATAAAATAAACCTTAAATTATGTAAAATTTATCCTTTATCCTTATTTATATAAATAAATAAATAATGGTAGGCAAAAATTTTCATTCATTTTACTGACAAGAGATTAATAACTTAAAAACTTTATGTGTAACATCTGTAATACATATTTAATCTGTGATTAAAATGTCATTAGATATTTTATATAGAAGGAATACACTTAATAGCCATATAATAATATTATTAAATAAAATAGAAATAATAATCAAAAAAAGTATGATTATAAAAATTGTGAATAATAATTGGATGACTGTGCATTATCTATTTAAGGTCTATTCATACACAAGTGATAGTTAATAATAGAATAGACACGACGACTATTTTTCATATATTTTAAATATTTAATGTATATTTTCTTTTATGTATATATTTTTCTTTGAGCTTTTTCTAATTGTACGTAAATAAAGGGAAAAATAAGTTTTTGAAAAAGCAAAATAAATGAAAAAAAAAGCAACAACGGAGGTCCTGTGAAGGACTTAAGCTTATATTGTGAAGGACAACACACGTATACATATATAATTTTCTCTGTTAAATGGATTTTATTGATTGTGTTAACATAATGCTATTATGCTTTCTTTTCTTTATTTTTTTTTTGTTTTTAAGCTCTCCATAAGAACATATTTTTTTTTTTATTTTTCTATCAATAAAACTGTTGTTGTGTCGATTATATGACTAGCGAAAAAACCCCAAGTCTGTTTTACTAATTTTTATTTATTGATTTAAATAAAACTTTCATTGCAAAAAAAAAAAAAAAGTAAATAAATAATTATTTTTCTATATCTTTGGTTATATTGTTAGCAAAAAAAGTTTTGTTATTTATTTTTAGACGTATTATTAAAAAATTAATTTAATTTCATTTTATTATTATTAAATTTTATTATTATATAAAAATTGTATAACAAGTTTAACCTTTATAAGGTAGAAAAAAGTAAAACTTTTCTTTTTTTAATAAAATTCTAAAGAAATTATCGATAATTTTTTGAGTTGGGTTGTCTTAAGCTTAATTGTTTTTAATTAACTGGTAATTACATGAAATAAGCATAAAAAACACGATTATAAATGGTACAGATAAAATGTTGTTGCCTTGTGATAATGAGGATAAGTAAAGAATAAAAATAAAAATCAATTATGTCTGGTTTATTATTACATTGAATTCTGCAAAGAAAAATATTTCTATTTTTATCATAAGCAAAAAATCTAATAATAACCAATGTATTTCATTTTATATTGTTTATTTGATATTTCTGTTAATAATAAAAGCAAATAAAACCGCAAACAAAATAACAAAGGTAAAGATTTTCGTAGAAATTAAGCTTATCATGTTCTAATAGCAATATTGTATGTTCTTTTATTATTCATCGTATAATTTTGTAATACATATTTATGATTATTTTATTATATTTACTTAGGACTTTGTCATCAATAAATAATAGAAAAGAAACGCAAAAAATTATGAGAAGCTCACGCATATTAAATCATACAAATTAAATTTTTATTATTATGTAAAAAACATATTACAATTAGTAAACTAACAAATTACAATTAGTTGAATAAAAGTCATTCAAACAGCAAAACAAAAATTACCAAATACTAATTTTGTCATTACACAATATTACTGTAGAAATTAATCAATTTACTAAAATAAAATAAATAAAAATAATATTTAATTGTGGTTGTAAAAACAAATACTTGGATTATTCGTGTAAAAGCTTCATTAGTGAATATTTTCAACCCCTAAACCATATATATATATATCAATCAAAGCTTTCTGACTAATAAACAAAATACGAAAAGTCTACGATGCCACAAGTACTAAATATGTGGTTATTAAATTATTTAAATAATAATTGTTTTATGTGTGTGTATGTACAAAAAAAGCTTCAATAAAAAAATAAAAAAAATAAAGTAAATACGTAGCCCCTTGAATATTAAATATTTATGTTGAAATAAATAAATCCATTGTCTATGATTGATTGTTTTATAAATTGAAAGAAAAATTATATTATTATTATTATTCTTTAATTTCTATTTCTATTTCTTTTCATTCTTTTTTTTGTTTTTATTTTTTAATATCAATTTACAAGAAAATTATAATGGATTGAAATGAATTAGAATTTTTTATTTCTGACATACACGCATCATGCAAAAATTATACGAAAAAAAAATAAAAAAGAAATAATAATAATAATGAAAAAATCAATAAAAATTTACAATAAAATTTTCTAATATTTTATTCGTTACCTGTGTCTTTTACCTTTACGATAATTTATTTATTGATTTATTTTTTTCTTTCTATTTTCATTAATATTTAATCGACTTGTGTTCTAGACAATACGCGATTTTATTCAAATAAAACTTTATGAAGATTTTCTTTATTTTTATTTCGACATTCATTTAATAAGTTTATTTAGTTGGTTTTGTTTTATTCTATAAATGCTAAAGGTGTGTGAGCTTTTGCCTGTTTTATTTTAACGAGAAAACCATTTTCTGTTTGAGAAAAACAAATAATTTTTTAAATATAGAAAAATATTTTGTAATTAAGGCTGATAGAGGTAATGAATACTACTCAAAGGTTACTCACAAAATACACAAGTATAAAAAATGTAAAGAACAAAAAAAAAAACCCAGAACAAAGAGTTTAATTATTGAAAATTACCTGTTTGTTTGTTTTGTTTTTTCTTTATTAATGTACATTTTTAACAAGTAACCAGAATATTGAATACATACATACTCTAAAATCCAGCATAGATTAAAATTTTCTTTATTTTCAATGATGAAATTGCTTTTCTGTTTGTTTTTTTTTAGGTCAAATTTATTTTCGGTTATTTTTATTGATTATTTATTTAAGTAATTTACAAAGATAGAATCACATCGAAATAAAAAAAAATAAAATATTTTATCACGTGCTTTAATATATAACAAGAAGCAAACTATTATCGCCAATCCTGCTGTTCTGAACATTCATTAATCGTAGAATCATATACATTCGTGTCAACAAATACACCATACTCAAACTGTTTTTTTTTCTTCGTTATTTTTAAGCACATTCCTTATTTAAAAGTGAAAAACAAAAAACTATTCTCTTGCTGTCGTTGTTATTATTAAAGGAGTGATGTACAAACAACAAGCATACATTTATTAATTCAACCAAACCATAAAAAAGCGTTAAAACATAATATATAAATAAACGAACGAAGAATAAATTCTTTGATAAAACAAAAATTTTTTAGTGCTTGTTGCGTGACAAAAATTAAAGACAAAAAAAAAAAAAAACACCACAGCATAGTGATTTTATATTTTTTAGCAAGTATTTTTTTTATGACTATATTTATCACAAAATAATAACTACTAGTCTTTATTATAATGGTGCATGTACATGTTTTTACTATTTTTTTCTAACTAAATTCACAAATTTCAATTTACAATTTTCTAAAACAAAAAAAAAAAACGTCTAAAACGTTTATTCTTCTGTGTTGTTGCGTTCAATCATGAAAATGTTTTCTCTTTTTTAAGTACTTGCTTTAGTTTAGTTATTTTTTGGTCGTTGTTGTTTTGTTAATTTAAAAAGCACAGTTAGAAAATAAATAATAAGTGAACTAACTTTAAAAAAAAAATAGTATTAAAGCGGGCAATACCGTCGACCCTTAATTAACACGTTATCTTTATGCACAATTTCACTCTGATACAGTCAATTAATTGTGATCCTTTTATATATACAAATATATATTTATACTTTGTTACTTTTATTGCATGGCTTTACAGCAAAAAAAAACAATTTATTTAAAGAAAGGAAAATTAAAACGCAATATCGAGCTGAGGTAAAATTACCAGAAGAAAAAACACAAAGAAATCCCTAAAGGGTTGTTTTTTTTTAGTTGTTTATAAATATTGTATTTTTTTAATTTTATTTTTAGATTTATATTCCCAAAATAGAGATGTAAATTATATATAAATAATGAAAATTTGTTTGTTATGAGCATAACCATAGGCCGTACCGTACGCAATTCACATACATATATAGAGATAGATCTACTTGTAATGTAAATTGTGATAAACTTTTTTCATGTAATTTTTAACATTTTTATGCTATAGAAATTCACAAATTACATATTCCTTTTACATAATAATTTAATTTTAAAAAGATTCTTATTTGCTCTATTTACAAAGCTTTTAAGCTCAACTTTTTTCTGTAAACATAAATTAGAGTAATTTAGTGTAAAAAAAAAATAAAGAAATCAAAAACAGTTTCTTGCCACGTAACTTAATCGAGATCATTATTTGCAAAAATAAATATTAAAGTAAGATTTTAAAATGAACAAAGTTAAGCTTTATAAATAAAATGCAAAAGCACAGGATATAATTTCTCGTCAAAATTTAGAAGAGAAAAATAAATAAATATTCTTGATGGCGTCAACCAAACAAATTTTAGTTTTTTCGTTTTATTCGTTGCAGAAATTTTATAGCTACAGTAAGCTTTTATATTTTTTTATTTAAACTTATTTTTTTATGTTAAAATTATTCGTTTTATAATCAAAGCACAGATATATGCTGTGGAGTTTTTCCATATGATTTATACAATATCAATGTGTATATACATAAAACTAGAAATTTATATAATAATAAAAATGAAATTGTGGTCAAAAACTACTACTATGCCAGTAAAAGTCGTAAACTATACGCGCAATGGTATCCTTAGGATTCGTTTATTATTTTCATTTTTTCAAACTACTGCTGTGCTTTGCGTAAATTTATTACAAATGTATTCAGATTTTACTTTGCAAATTTTTTTTGTCGCATATAATATAAAAAAAAACGATGCTATAAGGAATTTTCTGTTTATTTTATTTTTTTTTTGCATAATATTTTCAATTTTTCGTTATTTTATCTTAAATAAAATTATAGCAAAAAAAAAGGACATGATATAGTATATGTGATTCTCTTTTTAAAACTATATATTTATTTATTTTTTATTATTTGCTTTAGCCTTTTTCATATATGTATATCTAAATATATATTTTAATAAATAAAATGATGTCACAATGGTGATTTTATAACCAGATTCTGATCCTTTCGTTTTTCTTTTTATTTATTTTCATTTAACTTTTCTTCTACTAATATATATATATATATATATATATATATATATATCTATATATGTTGAAATAAATAACAGGATAAATATAATCATATAATAAAAATAAGCACATATAAATACAAGAAAAACAGTTTTTACGATGTTAATTTTTTATTTTTATTTATTAAAATTCTGTTTTTTTTTTTTTTTATATTAAAATTATTCGATTTTATATTTTTATTTTGTGGCATTTGTGCTTTCGTTTTTCTTTTTTTTACACATTTTTATGTTTATTTTATTTTTAATGTTTATTGTTTTTTATGTTTGTCAAAAAAAACAAGGATATTTCTCTCTCTTGTGACTGACATCGTATCACATAAAATGAAATTAAAATTATAATTAAAAGCAAAAAACAAAAACAACACAGAGATAAAAATAATCGAATAGAGATTAAACCGAAATGTGAAATAAAGCGATCAAATGAAAAATAAAAGGACTTTTATCTTTAATCATTTGTCCTTATAAAATTATGCTTCCTAGATAAACTTAAAGATTATTATTATGAATTATTTAATATAACAACAGTGTCTACGATTTTAGTTATAAGTAAACGATCTTATGCTACACAAAACATATTTATTATAAAGAGCTAAAATAATAATTCTATAGCTTTTGAAAAGGACTCACAACACTAGCCAGACATAATTAAATTCCTTTTAATTAAACCATTCACAAGCTGTCAATAAGGAGTAGAAAAATAAAACTAAGAGAAACTATTCGGTTAAGTGGTATTTGCTTAACTAAGTTTTACATAAACCAGGTTATGTTTTATTCTGGTTAAGCTCTTCTCTACAGTAACTCTCTGATTGATATTTAATTAAAATTAATCTTTTCGTTTATGATACTTTATCGAAATGATGGATTACACAATTTATTTTGATTTATTTTTATTTCGTTAGAAAAACTTACAAAACTATGCAAACTTTGTTTCTCTTTATTTTTCCAAGGATTAGTTATTTGAAAATGGTTTTAACAAATTCTGTATATACAATTTTTTTTTTGTATTTTCGATTAGTTTTAGTTGCATAAAGTAAGAAAAAGAAAAACTAAACAGTTGAAGAAAGTACATAGATAAAAATGAAGCAAAACAAAATGCATATTTACTTGATTTTTTAATATTACTCGTATATTAATTGGATGCAATACTCGTTATATAGTTATTTTTATAATTTTATTTCATATTTTTATTTTTTATTGATTATATCAAACTGGATAAAATTATTAATAAGATGAGAAGAAATAAAATTCTATTATACATTCTTCAGCATTGTTATCTGTACATGTATTTTTTTTTTTTGTATTTTAAAGATATTTATTTTCAATATTCCAAAGGATATCCATAAAATCATAATGTGTTTACAACAATCGATATATCTCTAAAAGAAAAAAAAAAAAAAAGAAAATAGAATCTATTTAGATTCAAGAAGAACGAAAAGAATTTTTATAGTTAAATAACGTAAAATATAAGCATTACACTTCATTGTAGCCGATTGAATGGTTGCGCTTATCACTTTATACAATGCTGTTATTCGTTTTATCTTCTTATATGCCATATTCTATGTGTATTTATATATATTGGAAAAACAATTTTCTTTTTTCTTTATATGTAGGAATGTGAATTATAATGTTTTCGTTTTATTTTTATCTAAGAAGTGAAGGTTAGCAGAAGAAGCGAATAAAAAATAATAATAAAACTCTAAATACTTTTTTGGCGTCATGTTGGCCAACTAATTTTGTTGAAAATCAAATCAAGTAAAAGTCTTCGGTCGAACGAAACATTGTAGCAGACTGGATGGCTGCGCAATCTAGTTGAAAAATCGAATACACCCACGATTTATATATTTTTCATTTTTTCCGTTTTTTTTTTTTTTTTTTTGCCTATGATTTTAATATATTCCCAGCCCTGGTTTTACTATCATTTTTTTTTTTTGATTATTTTCTGAATTTGATTAATATTTTTGCTTCGCTTTTTGTTTTTCTTATTTTTGTCATCAATAAATTATTATTATTATTATTATTATTTTTATCGAGAAAATTTATTGTTTAAAAAGAGAAAAGTTGCTTCTATTAAACGCATGATAATTTTAATTGCTTTTATTATTATAATAAAATTAAACATCATTACCGTATTCATTTACGCTCAACAACTAACAAAAAATAAATAAGACTCATTTAGTTAACAAAAAGAAGAAATTATGTAAAACTGTTTCGTAGCATTTAGTCGTCGAAAAAGCTCATCTTCCTTAAAAGTGCCATCAAATTAACATAGCTTAAAAGTGGATTTTCTTTATAAATTTCATAACATTATATTATTACATACTTGTAGTTATATTTACATAAATATACATAGATATGTATATACCATCCAGTTGCTAGAAGATTGAAACAGATCCTTTAATCCATTTTTATATCATCCACAGACCAAGAAAAAAAAATCAAAAGAATAAAGTAATCAGCATCAGTAATCTGAAGCTGCGTCTTCATTGTGATAAAAACCTTGACTTTTCTTTTGTGAGACCAAACAATAATAAAAATGTGTTTTATGTTTTTCCAATGACCTTGAGCATAAAGCGCAATTAAATTTAATTTATCATTTAAACAATAAAAAAAAATTTTATTATTCGTTTACAGTAGAAATTTTATTTTTTATAGAAAAGAGCAAAAATATTGTTTTTTTTATTTATTTAATGATAAAAATGTAATTTGAAGTTATGTTTAATTCTTATTTTATTATACATATATTTTTTGTGTTGAAAGCATTACGATGGACACAAATGATAATTATGGCTTTAATGTTATTTCATGCGTAAACAGAGAGAAGAAAAAAAAATGCTTTTTTTTCTGTACATAAATATAAATAATGTTCTCTGTTTTAAATTTTTTTGCTTTCTTTTTAATTGTTTTTATTATTATTATTAATTTTTATAACGTAAAGGCTGTAAGCAATTTAAGCGTAATGTTTAACATTGAAATGCGCATAAAATATAGTTGATGGTCAAGACTCAAGAGTGTAGATTATTATTATTATTATTATTATTATTATTATTATTATTATTATTATTATTATTATTATTATTATGGTTTATATTTTTCACTTTCGTTGTCCTTTAAAATAATAAATCTTCGATTTAGTTCAGAAAAATACAATTGAATTGCACTTGAATGAATATTAATAATTACATAAAAGCTCAACATAAGGTCCCTTAAAACTTATTCAATGAAATAAAAAATTTTATTTATTAAATTCTTTTATCAAAAAGCGTAAATTTTATGCTTAATATTAATCTATATCTGTCATAAGCAAAATGTAACAAAATTTTTAAAACTAATGATTATGGGGTAGCACGAATAATAATAATAATAATAATAAGAAAAAATAAAGTTTTGTATGTGTTAGATGGCTTTAAAATATTAAATTATCGTTAAGAGATTTTATGTAATGTAATAAAAAAGAATAAAGTATTAATAATGTTTGCATGCTTTAATAAGGACAAAAGAGTTGTCACTAAATTTCTTAAAAGTAACTAATAAAGATAAAAGTTTTATGCAAAAAAAAAGTAGAAAACGAAGAAATATGAATAAAAATAGCGATAATAGATTGATTAATGACTAAGAAAAATATATATTTTTAAAAATAATAATAATAATAATAATCGATATTGCTTACAATATTTGTCGCAAGCACGCATTTATTATATCTTTAATAAATTAAATAAAAATTTATCACACAGCTTGACGATAGATTTATTTATTGGTGAAAATTTTTACGTTGATATTCTACCATTACCTTGTGAAATAACTAAAAATATTCTCTCGGTGATTTATTCATTCAATTGATTTTTAATCACATTATTTTTGTATTAGCAACGTAAAATTTGCGTTGTTGTTTTTCTTTTCTTTTTCTTCAAAAACTTAACATGATTAGTTCAAAATGTATAATTATATTTTTATCTTTATTCTTCACTAAGTTTATAAATTATTTATTAAACTAACGTAATATTTGTTGTTTTTTAAAAAAAAACTTTTACAAACTAATTCACCCCCCGTGTAAATATTATGATGAAATAAGCGTTGCGAAAACAAATAATAATAAATAAGGTTTCCATTTTTTTTTAATATTATGCTAATAGAAATAATAATTTATGTGCATTTTTCAACGACCATTTTCACCAAGTGTGTGCTTTCTACCAGTTGAAATCTTTAATTTATTATTCAAGCTTTTTTTTCGCTCTTTACTTCGGGTTAAAAGTGTGTATTCATTCCTTTCTTATTATTATTAGTAGAATTTATATTTAGTATTTTGTTGACTTGGTTAAGAATACTTTTAAGTATATATGGGCATTTGCATTTTATGTTAAAATGTGACTAAAATTTGCTTTGTCATAAAAGCCAGCGACAGATAATTGAAGCTTATGGTAGAAAATTGTCGAATAATAATGTAAATAAAAATGGTCTTAATGTTACAGACAGCAAAAGAAAAAAATATTTAGATAAAAGTATATAATTTTTATTCAAGTTTATTTTAATGTATAAATTTCAAGTTTTTTCTTCATATCATAATCAAAATCAAAAATAATAAACTCAATAGATAGCAAAATGTAAAAAAATAAATTAAAAAGCAAAGCAAAAAAAAAGAAACTAAAAACCTATAACGAAATATGTGAATATGAAATCAGTAAACTTTTGTAAGTAAAAGGGATCTTTTGTATTATAGAAACTCTTCTATTTCTTTATTTTCTCACTAAAATTTTCTATGTTTTAAAATTATTATTGAAAATATTCTAAAAGCTAAATATATTTTATCAACTAAAACTTTATTTTCTAATTTTTATTTTAATCAAGAATCATTCTTTTTCCTTTTTTTTTTTTGCTACTTACTTTTGCTTATCTAGTTTATTACTTCATTATTATATTTAAAATTTATGCAAAATTATTTTTAGATATAAAAAAAAATAAATAGATATTAATCGAAAATAGAAAAAACCTTAAACTTTTTTATAAATAAATTTTGCGTTAGATAATCAAATTGTGTAAAATTTACACGATTATAAAATAAATTGAATGTAATTTTAGCAGCAAATTCAAAGAATAGGATCATAGAAACAGTGTCATTAAATTCTATAATATATTCAAAATGAATTTTATATAACTTGAAACTATTATTATTATTGTGATTATCGAAATACGTTATCAATGTTTGTTCGCTGATTTTATGTTAGAAAAACAGTAAATCCTCCGTTTGTACGAATTTAAATTAATTTCAGAAGCAAATTGCAAAATGTCAGTATACCATTTTCAACAGAAAATCTGTAAAGTAACTGGTTAATACTGGTTAAAGTGTGTTCATGATGCTATTGTCTGGGTAAAAACTGATTTATTTATAAAAAAAAAATGTAGATGTACACTAGACACTAGACACGTACAAGATAAATCAACAAATAAAGGTTCAACACCGTTGACATGTTTAACAGACTAAATATTATATCGTTTATAACAATTGTAAAGCTTTTACTAACAAACACGTAATCTTTAACAACACAAATTGAGCCGTTACTGTTTTTGATGTAATAATATTCATTACATTCAATGTAATCTTAAAATATTAATTTTTAACTTTTTATACAACAAAATATAAATACTGAATAAAGTTAATTAATATTCAGCAAATTATATGTATAAAATATATAATTCGCATTAAATCTTATAAGAAATGACATTATGAAAAAACAATGATGAAAATTGTTTCGTTGGTTATAAATTTTAGGTGGTAAATCATACGAGTTTTATAGTTTATTTAAAATATTTAAACATTTCCTTATTTATTATCAAATAAAAAAAAATACTAAAACTCATAATTTTATTATTTATAATAAATTTATAAAAGCAAATATAGCGAAATTACTACTGAGAAATATATAACATAAATACGCCCACCTGTGCATTTCTGTTTAATTAATATAAAATAAGAAACTACCATTCTTGAAGCATTATGTCATACTTTAATTAAATATTTTAATAAAGGAAAAACATTATTAAAGAAAATTCACAAGAATTTATAGAAAAGAAAAAACTTTGCCAATAAATTTTTATAATAACGTTTATAAATGTAATAAAACAAATTTTTCTACAAAAAACTAACTAATTATTCACAATTAAACGCACCAATTAATTATGCATAAAAGACTCAAGTAAGGAGAGCATTAAAACAAAACAAAAATAAAAGAGAAAACCCCTTAGAAAGGAAAAATTATCTAATCAAATTTTGTAGGGAATAAATTTAATTCTTTACTTTGCATTACATTATCATCATCACCTGCTGGTGATAGAATTTAACAATGAGAAAATAATTATAATTATTATTATAATAATCACAAATCACTATTTAATATTTAATTAAATATTTTCGATTTAAATTATAATAAACAATTTACATATTTATCATATTAATTTAATCAGTTTTGTTAATTTTCAATTTTAAAATTTTATACATAGAAAAGATCCCACACAACACAATTCATTTATTTTTATTCTTTGTTTTAAAATTCTAAATCTATGCTGGTATTTATAGTATTTTAAGTTAATTGAATTTTTTCTTCATTCTGTAAATTTATATGATTTTTTCTATCTTTTGTTCTCTATAAATTTTCTGCTTTAAGTGAATCTAAATACAGTGTACCCGGGACAGACATTCTTTGAAATAATAATAAACTAAAAAACCCCATTTGTCGTATATATGGTTAAAAGATATTCGAATAATTGTTTTAGTTATAAGAGAATAGAAATAGGAAAAAAATAACAACTGATTTATTATTATTATAAAAGATCTGTTAAGGTTGATAGGTGTTTTCGTTTAAAATTAAGTAGTGGACATTGCTTTATTTGATAATATCAAAAGGTCACAACTACTTAACCAAGATAATACTTGATTTATTGACATTAGATATACATAAATAAATAAATTATTTAATGGTTTTTTCCTTTATCATTTAATAACATTTCAACAGTGCAACATTAGCAAAAAATTTTAATGATCATTCTATGTAGGAATAAATTTACTTTGGTTTGTTTTTTGCGATTATTTTTCTGTCAGTGCAGCGATTTTTCAATTTTCCTTAAACAAATATTTGTATTTAATAAAAATAAAAGAAAAAGTCGACAATACATTTAATTTTAAATTGAAAATGTAAAATATTAATGACAAAGAAATATGCTTAATGACAAGAAAAATTGAAATGCCCAGTAGTGATAACATTTAATGGTTGACTTGATTATTTTGTAAATTTCCTATTTATGCAATTTAATTAAATAATACAATATATAGTAGAAAGGAAATAACACTTGATATCGTACATATTTATATTCATTGATAGAAATTTTTGTTATTAAATAATAAAATTAATAATTTCTACTTTATTATTCTGTTCTATTTGCAGTTAAAGAAAAGGAGATACGACAATGGTAAGTTCGGTGGAGAAAATTTTTAAACTTTTTTACAGTAAAAATTGAAAGTAAAATGAAACTTTATTTAATTAATTAATTAACACCCTCTTATAATTAAATATTATTTAGTTTAAATCATTTGTTATTAATTAAAATTATATTTTTCTTATTTATTTTTTGATAATAAATGTTTTCTTTATTTCTTATTTTATATTTTTTGATTATTAATTATTTATTCAATCTTATTTTATATTCCTATATAGATGTGTACATATTTGATTAATTAAAGAAAAATTAAAATATTATATAAATATATTTAGTACAAATGAATTATGTATTATTTATGTTGTAAATTCGTTATTTTGTTTCGTGTTTTATATATATATATATATTTATTAATATATCTATTCTAATATTCGTTCATTGGATTTCATTTATGTTTTAATGTTTTAAATGTTTTATTTAATATTACATATATTTTTTATCCATTTAATCTGTTCACATAAATCCCCTTTTTATTGCGAAAATAAAACAAAAACCCAAAAAAACCTTTATAAATAATCAAAAGAAAAAATAATAACCGTGTTTTACACCGAATAAGTCTTATTAAATATTTATTAATTAGTTTTTACATTTTTAATAAATTTAAAATAAATTAACATTTTGATTTTAATTATTTTAAACTGACTTTCGTCAAAAAAAAAAATGATGGTGCAACCGCATGACAAAGAGAACCTAAGTAACCGCAGTACAAACAAAGGGAAAATTAATCACAGTGTGCGGTTTTTTTGTTTGAAAAGAAAATAAATAAAAAGCTCTTAAGCTGTATCAAGTATCAGTTTCAATTTCATTTCTTTTTTTTTAAGTTAAAAAATAAAATTTTCTAATCGTTTAACTTTAATCAGAGTAATCAGCTTAAAGTATTCTTTCTTTTTTTTTTTGTACTTATTTATTTATTTATACGGCTGAATGCGCGGTTGATGTTAATCTAAGATTTATGCATCAATATTCTATTTTTTTCTTTCGGTTTTTATTTAAATTTATTATTATTTTTTTCATTTTATATTTTTATCTTATACAAGCTTAAGAGGGTGTAAATTAGAGTTATTTATTTTTTTTTTATTCCATTAAAGATAATATAAATAAATAAATTTTAATATTAATAATAATCTAACATATATCCTTGTTTTTAAAAAAAAAATATAAGAAACAATATCTCTCATTTTTTGGCTATTTTGTTATTTTTTTTTCGTAAATATATATTTTTTGTGTTTTTTCGTATTGTATTTTTTTTTTATTCGTATTTTGGCAAAATTGCAGGCATAAGGGATTTTTGAAAGATTGTCCCAATGGATTATTAACGGAACAGGTAAGATACAAGTTGTTTTGTTGTTTATTTTTATTATTTATACTTATATATTAATCTATAGAGGTAAGAACATTTAATCCTGTCGTTTAATTCTCACTTTGTTTTATTTTATTTTTCAATTCTTAAATTCCTGTTTAATTTTTCTTTCCGTTGTCTTTTTTTTTTTTTGTTATTTTAATGTTTAATTAACCGTTTTTCTTTAGACCAAGTTTTTAAGTAATATAATATACAGGGTGATCAAATAAGCTGTATATTTTATATAGAAATAAGCGCTATGCTATATAAATAATTTAGAGCTTTAAGTACAAATTTGATCACTCTATATATGTATATAAGAAATTTTAAAAATAAAAACGCAAAAATAATGTAAATAAACTTTTATTTGTAAATATTTATATAGAAAAGTTTATTTTTTTATTTTAGTTTAATATAATTTTGTTTAATATCCTTTTTAATTTTTCAAAAAAAAAAAACTTGGAATTTCCTTCCTGTGTTTAGCATAAAGTAAATTTAAGTAATGATAATTTAAGTAACATAATGTTAAAAATATTTAAAATATAAAAAATAAAAACACCTTAAATGTTTTTGTGTGAGTGTAAAAAAATTTGTTTTCTAATTTGTTAAAATTTGCGTGTTTTTATTTTTTGTTAACTTCTTTCTTTAATGGTTTTATGTATGCTGGTTAAACAGATTTATTTATTTAAATTGTTTCAACATAAAACCCCACTTTTATGTTATTATTTTACCTTGTTTTAAGATAAGTTTTTTTTTAATTTTTATTCTAAATTATGCAAAGTGATTACACGATTATTTAATTCGTAAATAATAAAATGTGTGAAAGAATGTTAGGATAAACATTTAATTAAATCAAGAAGCTTTTATCATTTAAAGACATTTTTTTTTATCATTTTTCTTTTATTAATATATTTAGTAAATTTTATTCAAATTAATTATATTTTTCTTTTTGTTTATAAATGTTATTATTTAGGGATTCATCAAAATCTACAAACAATTCTTTCCACAAGGTGATCCAAGTAAATTCGCTTCTTTAGTATTTCGTGTTTTTGATGAGAATAATGTAAGTTTTATTGATTTAAAAATAGAAATAAAAAAGCTTTCTGAAAATTATTCAATTTTTTTGTTTTTGTTTCCATTAAATTAAGGACGGTTCAATTGAATTTGAAGAGTTTATAAGAGCATTGTCCATTACATCACGAGGGAATTTAGATGAGAAACTTCACTGTAAGTAATTCTTAAATTATATTTTTTTATTATTTTAACAGACAAACCTCTATTATGTGACCATTTTATTGGTAGTAAATTTGTATGTTTATTTTTAATTACTGTTACTTTAGTCAAATAAAATTTATAATATTATGTTTTTTGTTAATTAAACAATTTGAAAAGGGTTTTATAAATGCTGAATGTTCTATGTAGTTATGGTCACATTATGAGGTTATTTTAATTGTTTAATAAAATGCAATTTTGTATAATATTACTCGTAATGATCATAATAATTATTATAATAATATTTAAATTAGGGGCATTCCGTTTATACGATGTAGACAATGATGGTTATATAACACGAGACGAAATGTATAATATTGTCGACGCTATATATCAAATGGTGGTAAGTATATAATTTAATTTTATTTATTATTCACCAAACCAATATAAATCAATTGATTTAGATTATATTATTAAAATTAAATAATAAATATATATAAATAAATAAAATCAGGGTCAGCAACCACAAACCGAAGATGAAAATTCATCACAAAAACGTGTCGATAAAATATTTGATCAAATGGATAAAGATCATGATGATCGTTTAACATTGGAAGAATTTCGAGAAGGCAGTAAAATTGATCCACGTATAGTTCAGGCACTTAGTTTAGGCGGTGATTAATCAAAATAACAATTTATAATGTTTTTATAAACTTAAAACAGAGAAAAGAAAAGATAATAATAAAAATTTAAATAAATAAAAATAAATCAACAATATTTTTTTGGTCTATCCATCAATTATACTTATATTATGGACTTAATGGTTCAAAAAAGAAAAATAAAAATAAAAAAAAAAAAACATCAAAGGATTAACGGATATCGTTCAGTTCATGCCCATGTCAATTTTTTTATATTTAACAACGAATCTTAAGGTTTTATATAAAATAATTATAATAATTAAAATAATCGTTAACAAAAACTAAAATAATTCTTTTTTCATTCATTATTTCATATTTTCTTGTTTTGTATAAGCTTTTTACCTTTTATTTATAATAAATATAAAAAAATATAAGAATAATAATAATAATTATTATTTATGTTATGATTTCTTGTTATTGTAATTTTAATTAGTGCAAATATTATAAGCAGCAATCAAAATTTTTTATATAAAAATAAAATAAATAAGCAAGAAAAAAAAATGAAAAAGAAAATAAGATGATAAATTTGTTGTGTTTTTAAATAATAATAATAATAAGTTTTTTCTAACCGCAAAATAAATAAGAATAATAATAATAATATTTATGTAAAATTGATGTAATACACTTAAATAAATATATAAAGAAGATGAAAAAGAGGAGCCAGCAGATGAATAAAAATAATAAATATTAATAATAATAATAAAGAGTTCAATTTAGGTTAAGTGTTCAGTACTTAAAGACGCTGTCCAAGTTGTGCCTTGACAGTATTAATTTGTTAATAACAGATAATTAAAACAAAAAAAAAAAAAGAATAATAATAATTAATTAAACAAGAAGATGAATTAATAATAAATAAGTTCCTTTTAAATTAAGCTTTTATTTTTATTTTGTTTTTTCATTTTTCTTTCTGTTTTTCAACTTCAATCTGTGAACCATCATTTAAGCTTTCTTTGTTTGCTTCTTTAACTTGATTTGTTTTGGTTTTTTTTGTTAAACATTATATTTTCAATACTTAATTCTGTATATTATATTTAAAAAATTCACTAATTAATAATAATTAAAATAAATAAATAAATATAAATAAATAAAAAGAAAAGAAAATTCTCAATAAAAAATGTGACAAATTCATTGTTAATTTCGTTATTTCTTAACAATACACATAAACTTAAGTCAAATAAAAATACACAAAATGTTTAAAACCTTAAAGTAAAAGATAATCCCTATTTTCTTAACAAAAATAATAAAAAAAAAAAACCACGAAAAAATAAAACTAATTAAATTAATTGAAAATGAAAACAATTAATAAAAATACATGAACTGATTGTTAATAAAAATAATAATTAAATAAATAAACACCAGATTTATGTTAAAATAATAATAATAATAAAGTTATTTAATAAAAAAAAACTAAAATTGTTATGTCCATTAAAAATATTTAAATAAAATTAATTAAATAAAGAAAACAAAAAATAATTCGACAATATTTTAGAAAAAAATGAAGATTAAGAAGAAGAAAAAGAAGAAATTAAATAAATAATTAATTTTTTTTTCTCACTCTCTTTCTTGTCTTTTCATAACATATAAATAAAAAAAATTAATTAAAAATTATATAATAATAAAAAAAAAAATGTTTTCTTATTTAATTTTATTGTGTATATTGTTAATAATATTAATAATAATAATTATAATAAATTTTTATTAAATTAATAAGTAAATAATTAATTAATTAAACTTAACTTCTAGTTAAATAATATTTTAAGTTTAAAAAAATTATTTAAAGAAAATACAATTAAACAGCAATAAATACACAGAATAAGATTTTATTTTATTATCAAAAACAACCAAAAAAGCAATTAATTCAATAATATCCGGTTAAAAAATAAAAAAATATAAAAATTATTTTAATTATAATTTATGTGAGGTTGCATATGTTTCACTTAATTAAATTTATAATAATTAACAAAATAAAAATAATAATAATAATAATAAAGAAAATAAATTGTATAGAAGAAAAAAAATGAATTAATTTTTAACTTTAATAAGTAATTTTAATAACAAGACAAAAAAATAAATAAAAATTAATAAATTAATAAACCGTGTTGTAGTTAAAAATGTTAACAAGATAAAAACCAAAAAAAATGAAGAAAAATAATTAATTAATTAAATTTAACTGATTTATCTCATAATAATTTAATTTTTGTTTTATTTATTTATTATTTTTGCTAATTTTCATTTTTCGTTTTTTTTTCTGTATCTGTTAGTAAGTCTCATGATTAAACACCTCAAGTGAAAATTGTGTTTAGTTTCATCACCTGTTTTTCACTTTATCTTATAATCTTAAAGTACTAGTAATAGACTGTATTGCGGCGACTACGTTACACAAATATTCAACAAATATTAAACATTGGTTTTGCTCAGTGATAAGTAAGTTTTCCTTTTTTTATTTTTAATACATACATATATTCCAGTACTCAACTTTTACCTGTCTTAAAGTATTAAATTTATTAGATTATTCCTACTTTTTATTACATGTGTTCACGTTGTGGTTATTACCTTTGGTCGATATAAAGTGTAATTTCGTAAACGTAATAAATATATATAGGTTAATATTTTTTACTTAACTTAAATAAAAGTCAAACAAGTTAAATAAGAAAAAAAAGCTCCAAAAAGCACAAAGATTGGTTTCAATGAAAAAAGCACTAGCACTAGCAAATAGTTAATTTGTTTCTGTTATTTTTTTCACTATTTCTTGTGTAACATATTTTAATGATGACCTTCGCCTTTTATTTTATTTTTAAGCATTATTCTACTCTATTTTATGTAATTTTATAATAACCGATACACAGTACACACCAACATACAACAAATTTATCACCCTTATTTTGTTTTTCTATGTTTTAATACATTACACATTGTAAAAATATTTTTCTCTCAGAGAGTTTTGAGAAAAAAATATACTTTTTATAGATTTTCGTATAACATTTGGGTGGAAAACTGTCAAGCTTTATATAGCATGACGATTAACACTTAACCCGATTTTATTTAAAAGAACAAAAAAAAAAATTAATAAATAAACTTTGAACAAACAAACCATAAGAATACATGAATTAAACAACAAGAAAATAAATAAACTACACTATATGTGGTGTTGAGTCCCTGTATGTGGTCAGTTTATGCTTTAAATTATGTTGTATTATGTTGTGTTTTTTTTTTTTTTTTTTTTTGAACAAATTAAGTATCGTTTTATATAATTTTCTTTTCTGTTGTTGTTGATACAGAAAAACGAAGTAAAACTATGTATACTGTATAAACAAAAAAATGCTTGTTTTTTTTATTACCATTTAACCTTTAGTCTACAATTAATCAAAGAAAATTACTGTGTGTCGTTTACATTATAATAACAATTATAATTATATGAATAAAGGTCGTTAAAACATGTTACAAGTGGAATATTATAACATAAAATTACATAACAGTGAAAATAAATATGATGACTCTTGTTATCAGTGAAACAATTTTAACTGGTTAAACAGGTACTTTATAATGGATAATTTATAATCGAATTTATAAACATAAATTAAACAACAGATATGTTATATATAAAAATACTTTACATATAAAGTTTACTTATTTTTATTATATCATTTGCTTAACGAGGTATAAAAGTTTTTTGTATAATAAAAATCACAAGTCAAATGTAAAAATTAATAACAATAAATGTGTATAATCTATCGTTTGTCTACAACAAATGGTCATGCTAAATAATAAATCATAGAAAATATAATTTTCATTTATATACATATACATATATTAAAAATAAAAAATTTATTACCCTTTTAAAAAATAAATTTTAAAAGGATATTTCTTCATATAATAACTAATTTATTAAACAAAAATTCTATAATAATAAATTTCTATTAAGAAAGAAATTTTTCTTTTAAATTTTCCAACATTTATGACACAAAACATTAAATTTATTAATTAGTTATTATTATTATTATTTTATTTAATAGGTAAATTTATACGACGTTGAAAAATAATAAAATTAAAATTCCTTTATTTTTGTTTTGTTCTATTTTGTTATGAATAATAAAAAAAAACAAGAAGTTTTATAGTAAAATTTAACTTTTACTTCCCATATTTATCATGCCTAAAATATACCTTAAAGGTAAAAAATTATGCTTTAAATATATTAAAGGAAATACAATATTTATTATTTATCTGACCGCACAACACATTATACAAATTAAATTCTCTATCTGAATTTTATATGAATTAAAACAACGAAAAAAAAATAAAATTCCTTTCTATCAAAGTTTAACAATTTTATCATTTTTTTCCAGCATTTATTACAATAAAAAAATTCCATCAAGAAACATCACGAAAAAGACTACTTTGTCGTTTAGTAGAAAGAATTGTTGTTTTCATCTCAATTATTATTTAATATTTGGGAACAAATAAAATTCTTTATCAATAAGAATTGAAGGATACAAAAAATAAAATCGTCAAAGTAATATTGAAAGCACAAAGAATGAGCACAAACAACAAGAAAGTCGCCATATTTTCTTTGGTTATCCTATAAAATATTTATGGTTAAATATAAAACCGAACACATATATATATATATAATGGAAAAATACTTGTGGAAGCAATAAAAACGTATAAATAAATAAAATAATTTTCATTTATTATTATAATAATTTTCCTTCCACTCAATATTATATAATAAATATTATTAACGATCAACAACTTTCCTTCGATATTTCTTAAGCATTTTCTTATTATTATTTTCGGTATTTTTTATTGATTTTGAAATGAATAAAAATTTCTTTTCTTTATTATATTGACCGAGAACATAGTGAAATAGAAAATTAATAAAAATAAATATTATAAATAGAAAAATTGTGTGTATAAAAATGATATTTTTTACGAATTGTTACGTGTTACGAAGGAATACTTGTATGATCATAATGTAAAAACCAATTAAACATAGAATTTATTTAAGCAGAGAAAGAATTTTATTGATAAACATTTTTCAACAGAATTTATCTCTGTTGTTTAACTATTTTTTTTTAAATAATAAAATAAATACAAATGTTAAAAAAAAAACACATATAGATAATGAAACATGACATTTTTATAATTTATTTTCACTGATTAATTTATCGATGAAGAAGAAGAGAGAAAATTTTGTCACAAAATAAAGAAAAATAAACTTTTTGTTAAAGCTTTATGGCATTGTTTTTTTTTTCGGTTGATTATTATGTTTATCTATCTATACAGTAATACCTCCCTCTTTTATGAAATTATTATTATTATTATTATTATTTTTGGTGGTCGTGATTTTTTATTAAGCTTTTTTTATACTTTTTATTTTATCTGCTTATAATTCTAGACCGAATGCTGCCTTCGATAGAATTTTTTCCTATTTTTATATATTGTGAAAATTACATTTCTATACGTATGCTTCGTGTAAGCTGTCTATTTTTGTTTTTGCTTAACAAAAAGCTACAAACGAATCAAATCCGAATAGAAGAAATGGCAGAAATTTTAATGTAAATCAGTTTTTATTGATTGTAATAAGGATAACTAAGAAAAAAACTATTTTATTGGCGCCAAAATATTCTTCCAACGATAATAATAATAATAATAAAAGAAAAATAAAATAAAGCATTTTTTCTTGGCTTTTCTTATCCCTCTGTTGTTATTATTATTTTGCATCAGTTTCACTTTTTAAATATCCAAAAAACTTTTTTTCTTTTATTAAGCGTTGAATTTTCGTTAAAGATTTATTTCTTATTGTCTTCACTTTATTTATTCATCCCTTGGCTAAATTGTTTTTTGTTTAAAGTTTGTTTATTTTTTGTGATTTGAATAGAATAAAAAAAAAACAAAAATGTTTAAAATCAGATGAATTGCACAAAAAACCAATGCATAAAAAGCTATTTCAACGGATTTCTTTTTTATATTGTATTTAATGAAAATTCTAAAGAGCTGGTGGTACGCTCAATAGAATAATAAATTAGTATTATTCTGGATATAACATTGACTTTGTTTTCCTTTTTATTCTTTGTTTTACAGTTATAAAAATTATAAATCATAAATAAACAATATCCTTTCCCTATCGTTTAGTTGTTCTTACATTTTTTATTTACTAAACGATATGAAAAAAATTTCTTAATATTTTTCATCGTTTTCTTAAAAATAGAAATTCCTATTTTCTTTAATGTTTTTTTTTCATTTTTTTTCCTTTTTGTTTTTGCTGTTGTTGCTGCGTTGTTTCCTTTTACTATTTTTATACTTTCTTTTTCTTGTTCTCTGGTTTTTGTTTTTCTATATTTTTTTTTTGGTATGTGTATCACGCGTTGATAATAATTTATTTTCCTTTTGTTGTTGCTGACATGTTTGCATAATTTTTCTAACCATAAAGCAGTATCAAAAGATAGAAAATATATATGAGCATCAGAAGATAATAATAATACAGAAAAAATAACCAAAAAGTTACACAAGATAAGAAAATAATTTTATTCGTTTTCTTATTATTTATTTATTTATATATATTTGGTTTTATATTTGTTCTTTTGAGTGAAAGCAGATAGAAAACAAGTAAAAGTTTGATTGTAAAAATGGAATTTTGATTATAAATAGACTAATTTTAATGAATTTCATAAGATGAAAATAAAAAAAAACACGATCATGATGGAAGCACATCCAGATAATAATAATAAAAATAAAGAATTATTTTTCTGTTGAAAATTCATCAATTATAATTTTTACTTTAACTTTATCATTCTGTTTTATTATTTTGATGATACGTTTTCGATTTTTGTAAACATTTTGACGGCGTTAATTTTATTTTATTTATTTTTTTTGATTGTTGATTTGGTTGCCTTTTTCCTTTAATTTTATTATGATTATTATACTTTTATATATTTTCACTTTGTTGCAGCGAAAGCTTTTTATATTTTCATTTTAACTGTACTTTCCTTTTAATTCATTAAAAAAAAAAATTTAATTACATTGTAAAAATTTTTTACATTTACGAGATAATATAAATATAATTCTTTTTTATTTTTCCTGTTGGTTGTTGTTCCTTATGTAATTTAATACTACCAGTTAATATTAGAACTAATTTAGAATATTCTGCGTATATACATAATCTTGATTAGAAATTTAATTATAATTATTATTTTTAATGAAATTTATATATAAGAATTAAGCAAAATTTACCTATCTTTCAATTATTTTCTATGGTTAAAAAATTAATTTTATGTTTATTTATTTTTTGAATAATAAAATAATTCATTTCCATTATTATTATTTTTAAATTAATTAAATAAATAATGAAAGCAAATTTTCTTCTGACTTTAATTAAAAATAAAACTTTTTTTCTATCACGTAGATAAATATATAGAATATAATATAAAGCCACATAGAATATTTGGTTAAAATCGAAAGTAAATCTCATTCTATAATATAAATCATTGACTGTTTATTCCACTTTTTTTAAGTATTATAATTTTGTGTTTTTTCTATACCCCTGTTTTCCCTGTTTTGTTCAATAAAAACTTTGAAATTAGTAATAAATTGAGAATATTTCACGTTTTGTATTATTTAAAAATAAAGAAAGCATAAAATAACAATCACAACATAGCAGAAAAGAAGTGAAACGACAAAAAAAAAACAAACAAATAAATAAATTGGGGACTTTTTCTATATAATAAAATTAACAAAACTTTAATATTGGTTCAATGATTAATAAAAATAAATCAATAAATTTCCTTTAAAGAAAAATAAAATTACAACATTATAGAAGAGAAACTTTTCTTTTAACAAAAAGTATAATCGTCAACAATGGGACAACTATAGGGACTAAAATACTCTATAGTAGGAGTGATCAAATAAATGTAAAAAATAAAATTACTTACATTCGGGGACTAATAGCAAAACATTTATTATTTCGGTCATTTCACTGTGCTTCTGCTCTTATTTATAAAAAAAAAATATATATATTTATTTGATGAAAGCCTATTCAATGAATTTCATTTCAAACGGAAATTTTCACAATTTTATTTTTTTTTATTCTTGTATAATTTAACTATTTCACTTGTTAAAAACAATCTCTGGCATCAGAAAAGAAAATAAATTTAAATTAAGAAAACAAAGAATAAAAACCCTGGAGCTTATAACGCTTAGAAATCTTTTTGTTAATATTCTTATTATTATTGTTGTTTTTCATTATTATTATTTCCTTATTTTCTTTTAATATTAAAGTATTTTTCTTAGATTAAATACGACAATTACCGTTTAAACCGTACATACTTTATGCTATATAATTTCTTTACACTTTTTTAAATGTTTTCTATTTTTCTTTTTTAAATAAACATTAAATGTTAAAGTATTGACAAAAAATAAATATCAATTGCTTGTACTTTAAAATAATTTTCAAAATATAAATTTGTCGCCCCTTTTTCTATTTTATATTAACAAAATATCATCATCTATTCAGCACAGTAAATTTATTATTCAAAAAGTTTATTTTATAATAAAGGAAAGTAATGGAGAAAATGGAAAAGTATAGAAAAGTTAAGTAAAAATAATCAAAGATTAAAGCTTTAAATGGACCGGTAAGTGTATTTTCGGTTAAGCGAAAATAATAATAATTCAAGAGAAAAAATAAATAAATAAACAAAAGGAAGTACATTTTTTTCTTAGAGGGATGGATATTAAAAAAAATATGTGTTTTAACAAGAAAGCACGGTATTATTATTTTTCAAAGGTACTTTTAAGCATAATTTTTTAAATTGTGGCAAAAAAAATGAATAAAAAGAAGAACTAAAATTTAAACAATGACTATACCTGTTATATGATACAAATGATATAAGATGGATGAAAAATGTATAGTAAAGATAAAGTAAGTATACATAGTACAGTACAGTACAGTAAAATCTCTCTATTTACCCGATTTTTAATACTTAAACAGTGTCTTCTTTTTTGTTGCCTTTGTCAAGTTTCCTTTAAAACCACTTAAACCGCTTTCGTCAAAAGTTTAATGAATAAAATACCAGCTGCTTTGTAAAAATATTTGTAATGTACTAGATACTAGATATGGTATGTTTTTTGGACATAATATTTAACACAACATATATCATATTCAATTTTCAAGTGTAGTCAAGTCTTTTGCTGTAGATTATTTTACTTTAAGGCATTTTCTATTTATTAAAAAAAATAATCTTTAAACGAATACTTGGTGTAGATAGATAACGATTCATTGAACTATATTTGTGAAAAGGATTTTTACCATAGAAATGTTTATTTAAATCTACTATATTCAAAAATATCAATTATTACGAATTAACCAGATAAATATAGCGAATTCTACTGTGTATTCACTGTGCTTTTATTTTTAATAATTAAAGTAACAAACAGCTTATATTTTGCTTCTTTTATAATGATTATGATACTAATATATTTTATCTTTAAAGTTCTTTTTTTCAATGGTTCAATTACACTTTAATTTCAATGTAAAAAAATGTTCCCTTCCTTTACTTTTTTCTGTGTTTATTTTAAATAAAAATTTTTATAATTTTATGATGAGGACATTTTAAAAGGTGTTTTTTTGCCAATGCAAAAATGAAATAAAAATAAAAATACGTAAATTTATTAGTACATTAAATTTACTTCTTAATTTTTTGGTGCGTTTATTATTATTATTATTATTATTATTATTATTATTATCATCAGTTTTTTTTTTTTTAATAATAAACGAAAAGTTTGTTTATAACAAAAATAAAAAAAGAAAAGATTTTTTTATAGTAAATACTTCCTTCAATTTTATATTAAAAAAAAAATAAAATAAAAATATTTTTAATATCCGTATAGAAAGCTGATGAATATGTTTTATTATAACTAGAACCTGGGATGAATGGCTAATAAATATACATGCATAATGCTTATAAAAATAATAATAATGATAATCTTGGAGTGTTTGTGTTATTTTTGCCATCTTCTGTATGTTATCAAAATATAAGCCATACACAGTGAATAAATATAGGGTTTTTGCTTCTAGTTTTTTTTTTTTTTGTTTTTGAAGTATGTATAAACATTTTCTGCATGTTTTTATCACTATTCTGTTTTGCATTTTATTTATTTTTACTTGTTTTCTTGTTCTATATTATATTTTATTAATGTTATCTAATATATAAATATATTTTATTGTTTTTCCATTTAATATCTAGTGCGAGATATGTTGTATTTATGCAAAAAAGGTATATAAAGTAAAGTAAAGTAATAATAATTGGAGAGAACAGTAACCAGAGAGAATTAACTTTTTCTTTCCTATTCCATTACTGACAAAATGAAAAAAACCGGATGTACTTTTATTAAATCTTTTGAGAATATACAAAAAAAAAAAACAGAAACAATGAAAACATAGGAAAGAAAAAACGCTAAGGAAATAAGGAAAAACAAATAAGAAAAGAAAGAAGTTGTTTATTGCTATGCCTAGTATTTTTTTTGTGTAGGTTTTTTCCCTTACGCTGATTAAGCTCATGTTGATGAAGATCGCGTAATAAAGCTTTGGTAAAAGAAAAATAATAAATTACTCGACCTTTTGATTAAAAAGTTCAAGAAAAACTGTCTTATAGTAAATAACATGCTTACATAATTTTTTTATTCTCCTTTTGGTTTTATTTAAATATTTGCCGAAAACTTTTCTTAAAGTTATTTTCGTCGTTTTAAGTACAAAAATAGCATGCAATCGTGACACATTAAGAAAAACACTTGACCATAATTTAATATTATTGTATTATCTTTAATATATAAATAAGTTTTTACAGCCAAAAATAATGTGGGTCGACAAGTAATTTATTAATAAAAAAATAGAAATCTATGATTTTTTCTTTTAATAATCAGCAGTGAGCAACATAAGACTAGACGTTGGTTATCCTTTTTTTTATGTAATTTTTATTTTATTAATGCAAAAGTGTACATTATTATGTTTTTACAAAAAAAAATATATATACAATAAAGGTCCATTGAATTGTGGTCATTTTAAAATTTATAACCAAATTGTATTGTTTATTTATTTTGCGTTTTACTTTGGACGCAGAAAACGCCTTATCGGTAAGAATGAAGTTTTCTTTTTTTTTTGGGATCGATCATAAATTGTGTATGTTTATGACATGACATGGTCTATCCTTTAAAACATGTATTACATAAATAAAAACATATATATATATATATATGTATCGTAAAAAGAAACGAAAAGAATATTTTAATAAATATTTTATAAACTTGACCGTAAACTTTAAAGTTGCAACAGGTCATACAGATATAAAAACATATATAAATATTTCTTTACAAAAAATCGTTAAATATTTATTTTAATATTGCATGTTATTTGGCTGATATTATCTTGAATGAATTGAATGTATGAATTACAATATGAAAAAAGGGTTAAAAAACAATACTACAGAAAATAAAATCTGCTTTAAAAATCAATCTGAGTATTTTTATTATTTTTCTTATTTCATTGTAAGTTTATCCATAAGTGGATAATATTAGAAAAGGGTTTTATTTCTTCTCATTTCCTTTCCTATATATACATATATCTATATATTATGCATTATATATTTTCTTTTGTAGAAATAAATTATATATTTACTATGTGGTTTTTTAAAACTATTTTAATCATCGCATAATATGAGCTTTTATTTTTAATACTTTTCCGTTTGTTGGCGAATGGTTTTTTATTTCATTGATGTTCATTTGAAAAAATAATGTTCATAGCTATTAAAAATATTTATGAAAATAAAAAGAAAGAGAGCTTTTATTGTTGTAATTATATATGTATAAATTTTTTTTTTTAATTATTATATTCATTAAAGCATATTATTGGTATAACTGTTTTTATTGTTTGAATGCAATAAAAAATGTACATTTCAAATCAAAAATTAAACAAAAAATGAAAAACCCACCAACAATATTGTAATTCAGTGGTGTATCGATGAAATTTTAATGGTAAATGCACAGTTGTTACCAAATGTAAAGCAATGTGGTTGGTTACCTACATACATGATTAAATGTTTATGTTATTATTATTATTGTTATTATAAACAGGTGCTTGAATGTACAGAAGTTTGATCATTTGATGGATAAAATATGAATTTTATGTCTGATAAAAAATTTTATTAAAGAAATGAAAAACTCACAAAATTTTGTACGCGATTTTTGTTGATGGATTCACCAGATATAAACTGTTAGTTTATTTACTTTATTATGTATCATCTTGAAAATGGATTAAAGCTTTTTTTTGCATGAAAATAATACTTTTTTGTGGCCTTAAAGCTCAAATACATTACTGATTGAAATAAATGAAAAATATTAATAATATAAAATATTTTAATAATATATTTATGTTTATTATTATTTTCTCTAAAAAGAATTTTATTGTATTGCTTTTTTTTTTTTTTTTTGGTTTCAATTAAAATTATGAAAAAAACAAAAATTATATATTGTTTTTCATAAATTAATTATATAATTATTAAAACAATTAAAAACATATTTTTGTATTTAATATTTAATATATTATTTCAATGGAATATATGTTTGTTTGTTTTATTTTGTTTTTTTATTTGAAAGTTTATTAATTAATTATAATGCTTTAAAATAATTAAATAAAAATGAAAAATACAGTAAATGCTCAAGAGTATGGTAAATTAATTAAAAAATAAATCAATTGTTATGTTTAATAATGGTGTAACTGCATAAGCTGTTAAAAGGTTTTCCACCATCAGACAGTGCGGCGATATTAAAAGGATCTTTTTAATTATTTTATACAAGAATGAAAAAAATAGTTAAAATGGACATAAGTGAATAATAAAATAATAATAAAACCACAAAAGTCCATTGACATAGTAATGTGTTTTCTAAAAGACATAATGATTACATAAAAAGGACAATTTTTGTCAATTGTGGTAAGCATAGGAATTATATCAAAGGAAAATTATTATTTATTATTAATTTAACAAAAATTATAAGCTTACTTTAGGTAGATTGAAAAAAGCATATATAAAATTTATAATTTTGGTTTTAAAGTTTAATTTTTTGCTTCAATAAATTTTGTGTAACGGATGAAAAAAAAGGTTAATGATTTGTAGGATAAATGAAGACAAAAGAGAGGTAAAAGTTGGTCAAACTATGGTTAGAAAAAGTATCTTTCTCCGTAAGATACTTTATTTATATTCAGGACACTTTTAATAAAACTGCTGTTTGAACATTTACTCATCTAACAACAAATTCTGCTTGATCATCCAATATCTACAGTAAACAGAAAGCTAAAAATAATAATCATAATAATAATAATAAGAAAAAATTCTTTCTAGTTATAATCGAACGGAAAATACATATATAGATGAGAAAAGATAAATGGAAAAAAAATATATATATATATAATTTTGGTAAAATATATATTTTGCAAAATAATATTACTCTCATTGATGTACTGACAAATTGGATTACACACAGATAATCTTCTAATAATAAACACAAAATAGCAAAAATATTCTTCATGAATTTTATATATAATTTCCATTAGAAGAGCAATTTAATAGTAATTGATGGAAACTACTGAGTACTATTGAGTTTCCCTTTGCTTCCATTAAAGTAACGTAAAATATTACCACTGATGCTTACGCAATCTACACACATTTTTATATTAAAATCGATAATACTGCCTTATATAAATCATTGAAGATAGAAATAAACGGAAATCGAAAATAATATTGATTTATAAAAACAAAAAAAAAAATCCATTCCAGGCAATAACACAAAGGCTCCATAATATTTGTCAGTTTTTCTTTTATATATTTTTTGACAAAAATAATAATAATAATAATAATAAAAATGAGAAAAGAAAAACGACGGATAATAAGAAATATTGAAGGCATAAACAAGAAAATTAATCATCAACAAAGATTCTTGGTATTTTACTGTTGGGAAATTTCTATTCGGTCACTGATATTTTTTCCTTGTAACAAAAAATTAAATTAAAGTACTGAACCGTAGCGGAAAGTTCATCCCTTGAATTAATGATTGATCTTTAAGTGGAAATTTTATTTTAATGATTTTTTACAAATTTTTTAGCAATTTTTATTTTTCCGGATAAATTTTCAGAGTAATAAAAAATTATAACTGCTCAGACAACAGTTAAATTATTTTTTAACTTTTAATAATCGTACAATAAGCTTTTTTCTTTCTTTTGGTTTAATTGATTGGAAAAAAGCTTAAGAAATCATAAATTTTTCATTAAATAGAAATTAATTAAACTAATGAAAAAAAAAAAAAAAAATCACTCATTTAATATTTTATTATTTTCATTTTAAATAAAATATTTTTATTATTTATTAAGTGACATATTTTTCCATCGCATAAAGAAAATTTAAACGTTTCTCTCCCATGTGCATGATTACTTTTGGTATCTTTATACGCTTAGTAGGTAGTTTATGTGATGTTTTTTTTTTATTTTAAATTTTTTCTTTAAATATTTTTATTATTATTATATTTTTTTTTATGATAAACTAGGGAATATTACATATATTTTGTTATCAAATTTCTGTTAACATAAGAAAATAAAAATGTAATCATTGTTTGCGAAAAATTTATTATTGTTTTCTAATTAGCTATTGTGAATTTTAATGTATGCACATGTGTCTTAACTATTTAATACAGTGCCATCTATTTATTGAGCATAAACATTTATTTATATACGTGGAAATATTTCATAAACATTTGCATGTATTTTAAAGTGTCAATTGTGACATTTAAATATAACCTAAAAATTTTATACTTTTCATATAAAAAAGACTGTTTTTATGTTAACTTTTCTTTTCAATTTAATAAACTAATTTAATTTTATTTCACTTTATTTTGATATTAATAAATAATAATAATTTTTTTTTTTATAATAAAAAATAGATAAAATGAAAACTATAACATTAGTTGTATTATTAGTAACATTATTTATATCTAGTGTAAGTGCATGGGATACAGAGGAATTAGAAATATTTGATTTAGTTGAAGAAATCAATGAAAACTTTTATACGTTATTAGGTGTACAGCAGGTATATATTTATTTTATGAAAATATATTAATTGAACACGTCAACAAGTTGTTAATCTGATATATAACTTTTGTTGATTAAATTTAATGTATTTATTTTAGGATGCCACATTACAAGAAATCAAAAGGGCATTTCGTAACTTATCAATTATATTGCATCCAGATAAAAGTGATGCTGAAGATGCAAATGTTAAATTTAGAAATCTAGTATCTGTTTATGAAGTTCTTAAAGATCCTGGCAAAAGAGAAAAGTATTTTATTTTGTACCTAATTTAATTTATCTTTAACAATATAAATCTAAAAATATCTTTAAAGGTATGATGCTGTACTTAAAAATGGTCTACCTAATTGGAAGTCTGCGCTATATTATTATCGCAGAGTTCGTAAAATGGGGGTTTTAGAAATGTTATTAATACTTTTTGTTATAATAACAATTGGACAATATTTTGTCTCGTGGGCTGCATATGTTGAGAAGAAATATACCGCTGAACAATTGCTTGGAACAAAGTTAAAAAAATTATCGAAAAAAAATAAAGGAACTGTTGACATGGAGACAATTTTAAAAGAGATTCCACCACCAAGTATTAAGGTATTCTTTGTATAATTATCTAATCCGAAATTTATGATAAACTTTGAGTTTTTTTCCCATTGTAATTAAAGAATACGTTGCCATTTCAAATACCTTTAGCTATATGGTATACACCAAGTGTGATAAAATCAACATACAACATGTACGCTGATTATAAAAAAGAGGAATTAGCGAAAAAAGAGCGGTAATTATAGTTTAAATAATTATTTAAGAATTATAATAAAATAAATATAAAATTTTAGTAAGGCTGAAGAGGAAGAACGTCAAAAAGAGCTTCTAGAAGAGTTCCTTAAAGACAAAGAATCAAAAACATTAAGAAAAAGAAAGCCAAAACCAGCTGCTCCAGAAAAAACTGATGCAGACTTAGTGGGATTTACAAATCCATTACAGAAACGTCTAAACAAAATTCCTACTAATCATTCTGAATCGAAAGTAAGTATTGAATTTAATTTATGTTTTTATTTTTTTTAAATAAATATATTTAAAATAGCCCGTAGTTGCTGGTGGCTTATGGACTGATGAAGATCTTGCTGATTTAGTTAAATTAGTAAAAAAGTTTCCTGGTGGAACCGTTGATCGTTGGGAAATAATAGCCGAGTCAATGAATCGCACTGTTGCTGAGGTTACATTTATGGCCGCAAAATTAAAAGACAATGGATATAGGATACCAGGACAAACAGATAGTGTTGCTGAAACTATAGTTATGGAAACAGCGAAAAAAGTATTTTTTAAACTAATCAAAATCCCAATCACAAAAATTAAATTAAATTATTTATATAATTTCAGGTGAAAACGAAAAAAGTTGATAGTCAAATTCTAGTGCCAGAAACCAATTGGAGTCAAGAGCAACAACAAGCCTTAGAAACAGCTATTGTTAAAAATCCGAAAGGACCATCTGATCGATGGCAAAAAATTTCGAATAGTGTACCAGGCAAGACAAAAGAAGAATGTTTAATTCGTTACAAGTATTTGGTTGAGTTAGTGAAAAAGCAGAAAGGAAAAAAAGAGGAAGAAGAGAATACTAAAGATGGCATAGAAGAAGAACAGGAAGTAAAGAATGTCAAAAAGAATGATGATAACGAGGAAATTGTTCAAGAAATAACTAATAAATTGCCAGAAAATGATGAAGATGAGGAGAGTATTGAAGAGATAGAAGAAAAGCAACCACCAGTCAAAGCAAAACGAGCACAAAAAAAATTACCCAATAAAAGTGAGGAAATTAATGAAAATGAAGAAATTACTGAAGTTGTAAATAAGGGAAAACCAAAAAATAAAAGACGTGAACGAAGACGACAAATTGATTATTCGAGTGAAGAGGAGGAATCGGAATAAGATTTTATTGTCTGTTTTAAAAATGAACAAGCCAAGCAAGAACATAAACATAAACGTTGAACCGTTTATTTGTTTCTTTGTATTATAATTATTTTGTAAAGTTTATTTATTTTTTTTTTATTATTATTAATATTTTTGTTGAACGACGACGAACGACCTGTTTTACTTCATTAAATTTTTGTTTTTGTATATCTTTGTAAATTTTTCAGGAATTCTTTTTTTTCTTAAATAAACCTGTTAATAACGTTTAGCAACAGTATAAATATTATTCAAAAAAATAATAATAAATAAATAAATAAAAATAATATAAATAGATAATCTTTGTCTTATTAATTTCTTAATTTTTTAGCATTAATTAATTCATTTCGTTTTGTTTTGCAACAGTTTTTCATATGAATTTAAATATTTATACAAAAAAGTTCATTGAATTAGAATTCTATTAAAGTAATGAAAAGCAAATGAAAAGAAAATAAGCCACGACACACATAATTAATTGCTGCTTAAAAATTAATTTAATTAATAATTAAAATGAATGAACTTTGACATTTAAAAAAATATTAATTTTAATTGTTTTCTTATTAGAATATTTTACAATTTTTTTTTTTATTCAAATAAAATTCAACACATCTTCAAGGTCACCACCGTGAATAGGTTTCACCAATTTATTATTTTTTTTACTCATTTTTCTTGCATTGATCTTTATGTCTTATTATTACATCTTTTATTATTAGGTAAATTTTATTATTTACAGTAAATAATAATAATAAAAGTCAGCATTTATCTTAGTAAAGAAATGTATTTTTTTTTTGTTGAAATAGGGACGAGAACAGCACGACACCAAACAAGCTTTAAGACAAATTGAAGAAAATAAATATTTTTTTTGCACTTGTTCGTATTGTTTACTCACTGCTTATAGCTTTCAGTATGTTTATTTAAAAATAAAAAAAAAAAATTGTCAGTACATGCAAATTATGTATAAATTTACAGAGAATAAACAAAGGTATAAAAATTGCACAGAGCTGTGCTTTTTTTACTTCATTAAATAAAAATTTGATTATAAATGAATTTTTCTACCAACAAATCAGTTTTTTTAACAGGGTTTTTAAGAATCATTAAAGACACGAAAGATATAAAACAAACTAAGAATCATCAATAATTTGTCTTAACCACTTTATATTATTTATATTAATGTACCGGACACGCTGTGCCCTTGAAAGGTCACACAATTAAATTTCTTCTCTATTTTTAAAGAATGTAGAAGAACCAATGCCATATTAAGAATCACTCTGTTTAACCAGAATAATCAAAAAAAAAAAATAACCAAAGAGAACAAACAATAATCAGCTGTAGGTTTCTTGTTTCTTATACAGCATTGAAATCTTTTGTTGATTTTTGTATTTTCTTTAAATTAAATATTTTTTTATGCATTTTAAACAATTTTTTTTTATATTTTTAAGCTTAAGCAAAAATAATAACGAGAAGAATTTATTGCCTTATTTTTTTTTTTTTTGTGTAATTATTATTTATAAAAAGGTGGAGAGATAAAATACATAAAGTACAAATTTTATTACAGGAAAAACGTCTTTTTGTTTAAGTAATTTTCAGAATTTTATTACTAATATTTAAATAAATTTATTTTAATGGTTAATTATAATAAAACAAGAAATTAGAAGATGTTAGTATACAGAATAATGACAATTTATTCTCGATGTTATTAACTCCTTTTATTTTGTATTAAATTTTATATTTAACTGGTAATAAAAACTAAAACACGTTCTGTTTTTATATTATTTTATTTATTTATTTTTATATAAAAAAAATTTTAAACGAAATGTAATTTCTATTAGCTAATTTTTTGAACCTGTTTGTTATTTATTTTAATTTCTACCTGTGTGTGCTTTTTTTTTTTTTTAATAAACATAAATTGATTAGATAATCTACTGTTTATGCTGTTAAATGTAAAGTAAATTAAATAGTTTTGTTTATTATACGTGAATTATTAATTAAAATTTATTCCAATGCATATAAAATGTTATTTAATAAATTTATTTCTTTCACTTTTTTGGTAAAAAAAAAAAGTTTTTTCTTTATTCAAAATTAATTTCTTATTAATTTTATATATGAACCACCACCTGTCATGTTTATTAAATAAAATGATGCTTTGAACTGTTTCAAAAAAATAAAATTGCTATGTAATACAATTAAAAATTATAACCTTTCAAAAATATTAATGAAAAAACAACTATTATACGCTTGAAAAACAAACGTTTAGTATGTTCATTTTGCAAATAAAAATCTTGTGCACCACCCACCATCCGTTATCATGACAGTAAAATAATTGTAATTATAATTTAAATATTCACTGTACGCTACACAGATATGTGGAATTTAACCAACGACCTTTGTAATATGGGTCGTGTATGCAGCATACACAAATTAAAACTACTTCATCCATGACGGAAAAACAGCAGTTTTTTTTTTGGGTTTACTAATGTTAAACGATGTTACAAATTTGCATTTATTTTTTATTAAAACTTAGTTATAAAGAAAAATTACTGCTCGGCTTAAATATTACATATTTAATTTTAATTTTGTATAAAATTTCTATAAAAATACAGGTGTAACTCAGCATTAATAATTAATTATATTAAATCAACGACACAAATTAATTCGTTTCGGTACAATTTACAATTAAGAATATAAGTAAAGTTCAAGTGCAGCCAATTATTTGCGTTAAAATGAAAATTATTATTTAATCAAAAAAAAAAAAGCAGAAAAACTTTATGAGAATTATGATTATTTTAATTCCCCAAAAATCAAAAAATTATTAAATAAATAAATTTCACAATCTAAATATTAAATAAAAATGAAAAATCGGGACAGAGTTAGAAAGCATATATTGAACTACACTAGGTGCTTTAATTTATTTTTAAAAAAGACACGAAAAATAAGTAAATTTATTTTGTTTTATATAATATTTACCAAAAAAAAAATAATTTCAATTAAAAAAGAAAAGCTTCGACGATTGTATATAAGAAAGTTTATTAAATTTTATTTAATTATGCTGTCAACGGACTTTAATAATAACAATCAATGTTGATATTACTAAATAGTAAATTTTTATTATTTTTATTAAATTAACTTTTATTAGTGGTAATATTTGTGGCGGCAAATTGCGTACGTGAATAAAACTATGCCGTTTTACATAAGTTTTAATTAAACCAATCATGGTAAATCAAACAGCAAATAAAAAGGTAAGACGAAATAAGCATGAAAAAAAAAGAAACTTAAATAAAAAAAGCACCTGTCTTTGACCCTCTAACAATAATAATAATAATAATAATTTTATTAATATATTTTTTTTTTTTGTTTTTAATGATTTCTGTGCGAAAAAAAAAAGTAAAAATTATCTAAATATTAAGCAATAACATCAACATCAACAATAACACTTGTTAGATGTAAAAAAATAATCAAAAGAAATGAAATAATAAAAAAAAAACAAATCTTACGCAATTACCTGTGCTGAATTGAATATTAATTTTTTTGCAAGCAAATAACTTTAATTATAGTGAAAAGTGTGAATATGTCGTAAAATTATGTTTATTATTATTATTTTTTTTTAATATTTATTAAAACGGGTGTTTCAGTAATTTAATTTAAATAAACAAAATAATAACACTGTCTTTGCATTATAATTTCATTTATAATTACGTATTTATTTCGATTAAAAAAAAAATAAAGAAAATTATAAAGATATGTTTAATCGACAGAGAAGAAAATCTATAAAACACAGTTTTTTTACAGATAAAAATTGAATAAAACTACGACAAAAATGAAAACAATAGATAATAATATTAAAGAAAAATAAAAAAACTACAAAATAAATTATTACTTCCCAGTTGATATTATCAAATAATTTTTATTATTATCATAAATTAAATAGAAGAAAGAAAAACAAACAAAGTTCCCATTACACAATTATATATACAGAAGAAAAACTAAAATTAATAAATTATTGTTGATCTAATTCAATGAATTATTAATATTTTTCAAAAAAAATAAAGAAAAATTAAGCACACAACGATCATAATCTAATTCTTTTATATAAATTTCTTAATAATATAAATAAAAATGTATATTTCTCATCTTTAATAATTATGCACAACGGTTTATGTTAAAATTTTTTACAAAATACAATACAATGAATAAACGTCACCAAACCATTTTTCTATAATTTTCTAATGACACAAATATTAACGTTTTTTCTTATTTTCATTTCTTCAGTATCTGAATATTGGAATAAATTTATTATCAGTAGATTTAAGACATTAGATTTATTAATATTTTAATTAGTATTGATATAATAATTAATTTTATTTTACAAAAAAAAAAATTAACATCATGACGATTCTTAATTAAATAATTCTTCATTAAAAAATGATTTTCTAAACGTAAACAAATATCTACAGTGTTGTATTTTTATATTTAGAAAAAAGCATAAAATGATCTGTTTGTATGACTTAAATAATTCTTTACAATAAAGCATTAACAAGCTTTAATCAATACATCTGAACAAGCCCTTAATAAATAAACATAACAAATTACTTAAAGCAAAAATCTAATTGATTGATTTTTTTTCTTCTTAAAAAATAAAATTAATTTAAATAATAAATTAATCGTGACACCTTTCATAGATAAATTATATAAAATCGCATAAAGCCAACCATAAGCAAATTGGAATTTACCTTGTAATAAAAATAAGAAAAAAAACAAACGTATTATTGTAACAATACATAATTCAATTAAAAAATGAGTAAACTTCTTACAATTTAAAGGAATAATAAATAATAATAAAAAATCATCTAGCTATGTCTATCGAAATAATGAAAAATATGTATTCTCTGTATTAAACGCAACACTAATGCCATTAACACAGTAATAAAAGTTAACAAAATTGCTCATTCTTTTAAAACAATAATATTAATAATTTACAATAAAAATACGAAAAATGCAAGTTTTATTTTATTTCTTATTTCATAGTTGCTGATGAATTTTTCTTTTTTTTTTATTAATTCATTGAGAATAATTTATTTTTCTCTCTTTTTACTACTAATTTAATTGTCTTTAGTCGCTTGTAGTTAGTAAGTCAATTGTTGTTGGCATTTTTATTTACATTACCTGATGTTGTACTGTGTTTCAAAGTGTTTTATGATTTATTTATTGAAAAAACAAAAATTATTAACGTTCGATTGTTGGCATTTTTTATTTGTATGCAAACGGAAAATCACTATGACGAAATCCAATGGTAAAGGTAATAAAGTTATCGTTGTTGGTGGTTTAATGTAATTTTTTTACCATCTTCCTCAATAAAATAATTCTTAAAATTTATTAATAAACTTTTTTTTTTTTTAAGACAACATATAAAGGTGTTGTGGTATTTTTGTTTTCTTTTTTAATATATATAGATATTGTTTTTTGTTGTAGTTTGGGTTGGTTGATTAAAGCAACGTCAGTTAAGTTAAGCCATCCAGCCAGTGTGAGACAAGACAAGACAACCAAAGACATAAGAAAGCAGCAGTTATATTATTATTATTATTTTTACTTTACTTTATATTAGAGTATTTAACTCACTTTTATATACATTTATGTATTAATATTTCGTGTGTTGTGTTTTGTGATTCAAGAGTAATTTAATGTTTTTTATTTATTAAAATAAAGTCAAGACATTAAGTCAAGTTAAAACATTTGTATATATATATATACATACAGTGTGTGTTGTTGCTGCTGTTACTGCTTAAAGTCAGGTTGATTATTTTTAATTTGTTATTTGTTGTTGTGTTCGGTGCTTTTTTTTTTTGTTGTTCTTCTGATTTAAACAAAAATTAAAATTAGTACCAAGTACGGAATTGAATTGTACAGACAAGTAAAGTGTTTTTTTATTATTTTGTCACCAGTCAACCGTTAGTTATTTAAAATAAAGGTATTTTATTATTTCTTGTGTATTACTAATTAATAAAAATTTAATTAAATCAAGGTTTATTTTATAAAATCACGATTAATTGTTATTTAATTTCTGTGTGTTTATTTATTTTATATATATATTTTTGTAATTTAAACTTGAAGACTAACTTGTTTTTTAACATTCTAAACTTGATTGTAATAATAATAATAATAATTGACTATTGAATGTACTGTGAATTAAATAATAATACAAAAAAGAATCAATAAAGATAATATTAAAATGGATAATTAATTAATTAATTAATTAACTATATAAAATGGATTTATAACAAGTTTTATTATCTAAAAAAAAAAAAGTGTTTGTGATTTTTTTCTTCTTGTATTTATTTATGTGCGCTTTTTTAGTGTTCTCCATCGTTAAGGATAATTATATACAGTTTTTTCTTTTCATGAATTATTATTATTATTGACAACAAGTGAATGCTTTTATAAAGTTATTTTATTTATTTATTTCTTATTAATTAATTGTGGGTCTAGTGATTGCTAATAATATAATTATTATGGAATTTGACCAGTGAACAGGCTGTTATTAATCTTTCCGCTTGTTAAAGCTTGTTTTTGCAGTTATTTTAAATTTTATATAATGTAAATATAAATTTTCTTTCATTTTTTTTTGTAATTAATAATTATTATTATTATTAATTTGTCTACATTTCTAGTGCGTAATGTTCCTTTTAGCATAATTATAATTACTTGTATACACATACAATTCGTCATAATTAAAAATATTTTTGTATAAAAAAGAATTAATTAATATTATATTTTTATATGATTAAAAAAGCGAAACAATAATTATTAATCTTTCTAATGCTTAATGTTTTGTATTATTTCTGTTATTATTATTATTATTTTTAATAAATATTTATGTATATATTTGTTACGTACTCAACTCACTATCTCTTTTAATTCATTAATTATTTTATTTTAATAATAATAATATAAATATTTATAATAATTATTTACATTTTACTTTTAATTATTAATGACGCTTGTTTTATTTTATTTTTTTAATTTTGATGTAAAATTCGGTGATTAATATTAATCTTTTTATTATAAAACTGCGGATGCTGATGCTCTTATAGCTGTTATTGCTGGACATAATTTTGCAATTTTTCCGTTAAAAATTAAATTCAATAAATCGAAATAAACAAAATTTAAATATTAAAAACATTAACAAAATAAATTTTATACAGAAAAAAAAGCGTATTTAAGCTTGACCGAAAAAAAAAGAGAAAGAAAAACCAATTTAAATACTTAACCTCATTTAATAAGAGAATTCTGTGTATGTGCTTTTATTTTTCTACTTGTTTCTTATGAAACTTTTTTATAAAAATATTTTTTTTCCTCTCTTCATGGTATTTTTTTTTCTTGCCTTTATTTATTTATTTATTTATAAATATTTTTTAAGTTTTCTTTTCAATAAATTGAATTCTTGTTGTATTTACCTTTTTATTTATTTTTCATCATTGCATTGTGTTTGCAATTTTATTATTTACACTTAATTTTTTTTTTTCGAAGGTAATTTTATTTTTGTATCGCTAATTATTATTAAATAAACATTATTGTTTTGATTAAAGAGTGATTCATAATTGAAAAAAAAAGAACAATTTTTTATAATATTTAAACGTTTTTTAAGTGATTTTTAACCTGATTAAGTTCCAACTACCTTTTGAGACCCTATAGTCTCAATAAATTAATTAACAATCATAACCAAAACCTAGTTTTTTTGTGTTGTTGTTTAAACTAGTTTATCGCTACTATTAAATAATTTTTCACTTTTAATTTATTCATTAACAAAAAAAAATATATATTTTTTTGGTTGTTTCTTTTACTTAATTTTTTGTTAAATAAAATAAAAAAAAATTGATAGAGATTTTTATTAATGACATCATAAAGAAATTTGAATATATAAATGCTCGCTGTATCACTTAACACTTGTTTTATCTTAAAAACCTTGCCTTTGTTGTAGCAAATATAACAAAGTATAAACCTTAAAATATGTTATTTCTTTAATTAAAAGAATAAAAGAAAAAGAAAAGTGTTTCCTAGAAGTTCTTTAATGGAAAAAAATGTGCAAAATAAATTTCACAAAAATACCTTAATGTTTATGAATCACCTTATATGCGGTTTAATAGTTTACTCACTTTACTTTTTATTAAAAGAAATAACAGAAAAGAAAAAAATAAAACAGAAAAGAAAGAGTAACAAATGTTTATATGTTAAAGAATTTTCTCATTAAAATTCAACAAATGATTCAGTCAAAATAAACAGAAAAATTATAATAATAATAAATAAAGCCAACAAAAGTGACATCCTTATTTGTTTTTTGATGCTTTTTCTTTTTCATTTTTAAATTCATTTATATATTGCATTGCTATTGTTGTTATTTACCTATTATTTACTAGTTTTTTTATTGCATAATTATCTTAAATACAGATAAGTAAGTCTCATTAAATAGCAATAGATAATTGTTTGTTTTTTTTTTTGCACAAATTAACGATATTTATTTTTTTAATTGAAAGTTCGATTAAAAAGTGATTTGTTGTTTTTTTTTTATTATTTGATTAAAGCTTAATTATGATTTAAATGAAAGGAAGCATCATTATTTTTTTTAATTTTAATTGTTTTGCTTTTTTTTTGCTTGCTCTGTAAATTTAATTTGTTGTAAAAAGTTGTTAATGTTTTTGTTAATTTAATTATAAATAATGTTAATAATGATTTTCTCTCTTTTTTTATTATTATTATTTAAATTAAGTTGACTTCACTTAAGAAAAGTTTGCAAAAAGATAAAAAAAAACATAATCGTTAATGTTAACAAAAGAAAGAATAAAGAAAATCTTAATTAATCAAATTAAATGCTAAGTTAGAGCTTAATGATAACTTTCCATTTATTGCTCTTTTTGTTGCATTTCAATTTTTTGTTAATAAATGATTATTATTACAATTTTTTTTCAAATGCATTTGTACTATTTTTATTCTCTCAAAATTTATTTTAATTATCTTTAATTATAATAATTATAAATATAAATTTATTATTAATATACAATTTTTGCTTTATTGCACTTTTTTTCTTCGTCTTGCTTAGAGTTTTTTAATTTTTTTATTCTTTAAACACTAAAAATACTATTGCATTGTATAAGAAATTTAATTGTTAATTTATCTTATGCTAGCACAAAATAAGAAGAAAGAAAACCGATTATTCTCATAAAATTAACAGTTTGATTGTGTGTTTTTATTATCTTATTATTATTATTTTTTATATTGTTATAATTTTTATATGCTTTTTTTATAAGTATTTTATTTTATTAAAAAATTATTCATAATGTTTATTTATTATAAATAAGCTTATATTACCGGAAAGTAATTTTTTTTTATAGACATATTTAAATCGTCTAATATTACTTATTTATTGAAATTTAATATTAATATTATAGTAAAAAATAAAAAATTGTATATCTTAAATACTCATGAGAGAGTTTAGATAATATGAAAGACAGAAAACCTAAAACGTCTTAAAAAAAATGAAACGAATAAATAAAAGAAAAAGTTAATTATTTTTAATGCTTTTTTTTTCAAGTAATAAAATTACAAAAGCAATTAAAAAAAAAGTGAGTGTACAATACCTTTACTTTGCTTTAATTTTTTGTTATTATTATTTTCTTGTTTGTTTGTTACAAGTATTTTTCACTTTGCTAAGCTTTTCTGTTTCATTTGAATTATTTTCTTTTAAATTTATTTAGCCCTTTAACTGGATACCACTTGTTTAGTTGTTTGAAACAAGTGGAAGTGATTTGTAGTGATATTTATTTATTTAATAATTTTATTTATTTCTGTTAAAAGTTTAATCTAGTCATAGTTTTGTTAAAGATAAGCAAAAATCAAGACAGGAGTCTATTAAAATATTTACGAAAATTAATTATTGATTTTTTCTGGTTGTGTCTTGAAGAGAGAAAAACTATACAAAAGTTTAAAGTGCCTAAAAGCTTTACGAATACTATAAGCTTTACCTAAAGCTGTATGAATACTGCAAACTTTACACATAACCATTCAACAGCAAACGATATATAATGAAAACAGTATAAATGTTTATTAATAAATTTGATGTTGTAAGGTTTTAAATATTTGATTATAAAATTTTATTTATGAAAGAAATTTTCAATCGAATAATTTATTGATTTCTATTTGATTATTATTTATTTATTTTTTATTCGTTAAATAATTTTTATAATATTAATATTGGAATTATTGAGTTTTTTATCAAACATTTTTTCTTCTTGTTTGATTAATTCATAAATATGTTATTAAATTGCGCGTTTTCATTGTTTTAATTTAAAATCGATAAAAAAAAAATAAATTTCCTTGGTTGATAATTAATAAAAAAATAAATCAATTTTAATAAAAACAAAAAAAAAAATACCACGAATTTGTAATAAAAACATCAATATAAGTGAATTGAAAATGTAAAGTATATTAAAAAAAAAAAACAACAATAATAATTAAAAGAAAAAACGTAGAGAAGAAGTAGAAGTAAATTGATTAAAATTATAATTATTAATGTTATTTCCTGTGTTTTTAATTTTATTTTTTTTTTTTATATCCATTTGCTTTATGTATGAGGTGAAATTTTTATTATAATTTTTAATTTATTAATGTTGCTTTTGTAATTTATACTGTCTATCATTTAACACCTAAGATTATATATACTTTGTTTTTTAAAACACAAAATATTCAAATTCGATGATTTAATAAAATTTTCATCAACAAAACAATCACAAGTTTATATCTGTCTCGAGACCAAATTTTTATCGAAAAGAATTTTAATCTATGCATAAATAGACTTAATTGTTGATCACATTTAACTCAATAATAAATGATGATAATTTTTGTTTTTTATTTGTATTTAACGTAAGGAATTTTTTTAACAATTATATTAACAACGAAAAAGTAAAATCTTTAATCTAAGTTAATCAGCAGCGTTAAACATACTTAAAAACATTTATTTTATGTTCTATTTTCAGCTACTTTAATAATAATAAAAAAAGAAGTTAAATACGTTTAACTACGCAAAACAAGCTGATAAAAAAATGTAAAACATTTAAGCAAAAAAAAAAAACGGCGATCAACTAATCTCTATATATATAATTTTTTTATCAACAAATTTAAACACATTTTTTTGTAATGATAATAATAATAATAATTGTTTATTTCTTCTTTTCGTTTTATTAATTTTTTTTTTATATTTCAGATTAATAACAATAAAATGTTCAATGTAACTTGAAGCAAAAACAAAAAGGTAAATTAAAATTAACAAAACTAAAAAAATAAAAAAGTGAATGGATTAAATGTACAGCAAAGAGCAAGTGATTAAAAATAACAATAATAAAAAACGAAATATAAGCAAACTCTTTAAGTAGATAATTTAATTTTGTATTTCAATTAAAAACAAATCACGTAAATATTTATATTTATTTTTTGTCATTTCGTTTAATGTGATTGTATTGTGTCAAGTTTTTTTCGCCTTTTCGTGTTTCCAATTTTATGATTTACTAAATAAATAAACACATAAAAAAAGTGGTTTAATTTTTAAAAGCGAAAAAAATATAAGCAAAATTTTCGCTATAACAAAATAAAAAAAGCAGAAAACAATTTAAAATTGGATTATAGTAAGAAATCAGTAACGATGGAGTTAACAACGTCAACAACGCCGACAATGTTAAGACTAAGTAATTCTCAACAGCGTACAGTTGGTGCAACGGTTTATATCCCCTCCAATTATACAACAAAATCAAATAGTGTGTCTTCAGCATTACCAATATCTTCTTCTTCTTCATCATCGACGACGGCAACAACAAAATTAAGTAAAACCTCTTTAAAATTATCATCATCATCATCTTCATCATCATCATCATCTTTAGCAACAACAATAACTGGTAGACCAGCAACAATTTCTAATGTCGGTTGTGGAACTAGTTGTACACCGATAGCACCAGTTACAAATGAATATTCGTCTAGTACGAATCTAACTAGTGCCAGTGAAAGAGTTCATCAGCATAATAAAAATAAAAATTACAATACAAATAATATAAATAGGACAACGACAACGTCTACATCTGAATCAGATTCGCATGTCCTTACAATTAAAATAAAACAAAATATTACCGATATACCTGAGGATTTATTAAAAAAGTGTTACAATAATAAAAGTGTTAATAGTGATTTTGGTGTTAATAATAATAATAATTGTTGTAATATTAATAATAAAAGAAATCAAGTGAACTTGGTGAATTTAAATCGTCACAACGAGAGATTTTTCAATAAATCAAAGGTGTCAGTGATAAATTTTGGAGGATTAGGTGATTGTGTTGATGGTGGTGGTGGTGGTGTTGGCGGAAGCGGTGGTGTTCTTACTAGTGGCGGTTACGAAAGTGATTCATTAATAACTGTCGAGCAGAAAAAGCTCTTACATAACAATAATAATAATCATAATAATTCACAGATAATCAATATATCGACAACAAATACAACTACGGAAATGGTACAAAAGTCAAGTGGTGATTTGGAAGTAAGCAGTCCAACGTATTTATATTATATGATGACAAGTGGACAGTGTTCGCCTAGTGATACATTGGATAGTGGTACATGTAGTGATTTAGAGGTGACACCGCCACCCTTGCCAAAAAAATTATCACCCAAAGCGAAAATGAATGGTAATACCGGCGGTCAAGTAATAATACCACAAAAATTGCAAGCAAACTCACGACACAATCGTAATGGTAGCTATACAGACAGTGAAGAAAGTGAGTCGAGTTTAAGTTGTGATTCATTAAATTGTGCTGAACTGAATGGTAATAGTGATGCAGATTTAATACCACCAGCACCGCCAATACTGCATGAGGCATTACATCAAATGCATACAAACAATGGTAAAACAACGACAACATCATCGTTAAGCTTCTTACCGGATTCACTACTAAAGGATATCCGTGACCGTTCAAAAAAAATTACCGTAAAAACGACAACAACCGCTGCCGCGGCAACAGATGACTTTAAAGTAAATCAAACAATGCCAATGCTACAATTACGTCGTATTAAATATTCACCACCTACGACACCTCCAATTGAGGAGGAAGAACTTAATTTTACAATGACCACAGCCACACCATATGAGCAACACATAAATTTATTAAATAAAACACAAACGCGTACAAATAAAATAACAAATTATGAAAATGATAAATTTTATCAATTTCATATAAATGAGAATGTTCACGATGTTATAATTGATAAAAAGCCAACAATTATCGAGGATGATGAAAGTTTTGCCGGTTACAAGGATATACATAGTGGCACATCAACAATACGAAGCTCAAAAGGTACGGTGCGTGGTGTTAAAAATCGTGTACGAAATGGTATTGCAACATTTTTACAAATGCAACAAACTAATGTCAAGGTAATAATTTAAATAATTAATTAATATTTTTATTTTTTTTTTTTTTAATTTCTTGCATATATTAACAAGGTGACAATCTATTTTATCAAAATTTTGTCTTTTGCAACTTTTTTTAATTAATTTATGTTTCCTACTTTATTGATTACAATTTTTCGTTTTTATTTTTAAACGTCCTTCAAGACTATTACTTTTTAAAATCGATTTTTTTAATAAATATAAACATATTGCAAAGTGTTTTAAGTTAACAAAATACATGTAAATAGTAACATTTATTATGATTTATTATTTTAAAAATAAATAATGCCATCATAAGGTAATTAATCATAGTTATTGTTTTATTAAAATTATTACAAAAATCATTAAAATAAAATAAAATAAATATGTTTATAATATTTGTCTATTTATTAATCTACTGTAGTTAAAATTTATATACGTTATAAATATATACAAATATATGCTTATTTGTGTTAAATAGATGCAAAATAATATGAATAAACAATTTAAGCGAATTTATTAAAACCAATAAAATATTATTATTTTCTTTTGTACATCTTTAACTGGCCTTAACCTTGTTTTTTTTTTATGTTTTCTTCAATTAATTGTTTTAACAGAATTAATAAGAATAATAATAATAATAAATAGAAATAAAAATAAATATAAGACTTTAAAAATACAGTAATTTGTAGATGTGTACTGTATTTTTGGTTGAAAAAATATAGATTTCATTTAGACTCTTTTTTATTTAAGTCACGAGTTTTGCTATATATAAATGTATGTATTTCGTTATCTTTTATATATTTTTCGTTTGTTTATAATACATAAGAAATAAATAGAAAATATATTTTCAAATATACATAGGTAATTAATATATACATATATCTAACAATATTAGAAATTTTTAAGCATTTATTAAAGAAAAATTAAATTATTTCTAATTTCTAGAAGATGTTAAATCAATCAATTAAACAAACAGTATATTCTCAAATTTAATTATCAATATATATATATATAATAAACAGTTGTTTTAATTTCATTTTTAAATATTAATAATTATTTAATTATTGGTCATTTTGTTGCTTTTTATTACCGAATCTATGGCGCCTTAATTTTTAAAGCGAGTTTAACTAGTTTTTTTACACAATTTTTAACCACAAATAAAATATATGTAATTTGTCTGCCCACTTGTTATATATTAAATTTTCACTATGAATAAATAAAAACAGTACAAAAGGGAAAAATATTGTTACAGGTGCCAAACCTAGCAAATCAATTAAAAAGAAAAAAATTTCATTCACTGAATACACTCCAGTTATATTTACATATAAACATTTATTTTAATTACTAATTTACATATTTTTATAATTAATAATCAATAAAAATAAATAAAATTTTCATTTTATGTAAAGAAATATAAGAAAATTATTTTTCATTATTTACAAAATAAATAGTTGAAAAAGAATTAATTTATTTTATAAAATAAATACAGAAAATATAAAACAATGTATTTATAATTCAACAATTATCAACGGTTGGCTAATCGTTTTGAAAAATTGACCTTTATATTTAAGAAAAGAAAAATAAAAACACAAGTATGTATGCCCATGTGTATATAAAATTTATCCATAAACAAATAAAAGTAATTAATTAACATTTTTTTAATTTTATTTGTCAAAATATTAAATCAACAAAACAGAACAATAAAAAATAATTCATTTTTTGACTGAAAACTTCTTAAAGAAAGAAGGTTATTTTCTTCTTTTGAGTTTTAAATTTAATTTGATTTTTTTTTTGTGAATTGAGATTAAGAAATGAAAAAAATAAATAAAACTAACGGATATTTTATTTTGAAAATTTTCGTTAATAAATTGATTAAATATCTGTTTGTAACCGTTTTTTTTTTCTTCTTCGTCTCTAATTTAATCTTTTTCAATTGTTGATTTCGGTTTTGATTATTTTTGCTGCTGTAGATTATATTTTGTTGGTGAACGTTAACTAAAATTTAATTATTTTTTCTACTTTTAAATTGCAATTAGTAATGAAAAAAAATAAAGATTTTCTTTCATTTCTTTCTAATCTTGATAGGAATTTTTGAATTTCAAGCTTTTCGGTTTTATTTTACAATGAGCTTTGAGTTTTTATTTTTATTTAACCTTAATTAACGTAGGTGGCTTAAAAAATTAATTCAATCTAATAATTTATTGCTTACTAGCGGAAATTTATATTTTTTTCTTTTTAAATTTATAACAAAAAACTATTAAAATTTTCAACATCTACTTGAAGATTAGAAAGATTCGTTTAACTTTTGTTGTTATTCGTTCGTTAAATCTATGTATGTTTTGACAGAACTTTCTTAACTTACAAACCAAAAAAAACATACAAAAACAAATAAATTGAAAATTTATTATTATTATTTAAAAAAGAAAACGCTAAACCACAGTGCAACCACAAACGTTTAAATTATTTTATTGCAATCATCAACAATCTTAAAATGAAAAGAAATTTTCAATAATGTCACGGGGTATGAGAAAAATTCTTATACATATATTTTTTGAAAAATCAAGTTTTATGTTTTTTATTTCGTTTATATAATTTATGTAAAAATACTTATAAACATTTTTCGATGACAAAATAAAAAAAAAGAAAACCATTTTCTTTAATATTTTAATAATTAACATAAAATATAACTGGTTATATATGTACCATCATCATCGACAATAATGGAAATTTATTTTTATTATTATTATTTTAGTTAACAGTTTTTCTTGTTTCTTTTCTTTATTTTTTTTTTAAAGAAAGCAACAAATTGGTTTTACAAAGTTTTTATGTTACAAGAAAAATGATGCATAAATAGAAATGTAATATTTTATGTAAAATAGTTTTGTAAATAAAGAATAATCGATTAAGTTTATTACAGAACAAAAATTAACAATCAACAAAGAAAGTTATTTATCTAATTTACTTGCATTTTACTATAGTCATGTACATACATATAAAGTTTTTGTGTTAATAAAAAGAAAATACAATAAATGTATGTGTTAATATTATGTCATTAAATATGATTTATTCAAACAAAATTACCTAATTAATCATATTTTATCTAACCTAAATGTTAATAATATAATCAAAAGAAATGATAAAAAATAAAAATTATTTTATATTTCTTTGTTTTCTATTTGAATTGTGTCTTTTTAACACTTAATCTACTATGTGGTTGTAAATTTTATTATTTTTATTTTTTTATATAACATTTTTCAAGCAACATAACACATTAAATGCATAATTTTTGAAAATATTTAAAGTAATTACGTTTAGCTACGATTATTAATAAGAATTTAGTTTAACTTCCTTGTTACAAGAATTTTATGATTTTCTTTTCTTATTTGTTAAGCAGAGTGGGAGTTTTTGGTTTTAAAAACAATTTTTTGCTTTATTATTATTCTGGTAAAGTACAGTTAAGTTTGAGATATAACTAAAGGTTTATTTTTGGTAATTTATTACCTTTAAAACTATTTTATGCGTTTGGTTGAAATATTTCTTTAACACCAAGAGTTTTACTGAATGTTTTTTGAGTAATAAATTTCTTTTTTTTTTCTTACTAAAAGCTTTATAAGATTTTAATCTAAATAGATAAAAGTTGCTTAAATAAAGTTATATGTCTTTCATATAAAATTTTGTAAATAAATATCATTAATAAATGCCGCTCCTGTATTATTTTTTTTGCTATTTCTTATTATAAATTACCAAGAAAGCAAATAAAAAAGCACGATTTTTTTATTCATAATAATTATAAAAAAAAAAATAATCATAAATAATTAATTTTGTCACACAATTATTTCCTACATAATATGCAGTTACTTGTTTATCTATTCTATTATTTATAAGATTATTACTTTAATTATTTCCACAAAGCAAATAGTAAAGACAGAGAACCAACAACAGTCAATAATACTGAACAACAACTTATAATGTACATAAATTTTGAGAAAAAATATATAAATCTTTATAACTGTATCGCCTTATGTGGTGTGTTGCGTGTTCTAAATGAAAAAATGAAAAAAGCACAACAGAATCAACATTAAATATTTATATATAAAGAAAAAAAAAAATGAAAAGAATAAATATCTTGTTGTCTTTAGTTTTTAAATTAAAAATTGTTTTAACAAAGTTAAGCAAAACATTTTCCGATGACTTTATATTTTTCTTTTTATTACTATCATTTGTGTATTAACAATAACAGAATAAAATTAATAAAGAAAGAAAGACATAAACTTGTTGCATTGATGAATGTTACATATAAAGATTCGGTTCGTTGGACATTTAATTAATAAAAAAAAAAAAAACTTGATTTTATTTTTTTTTTATAATTAAAGAAAAACTTTCATAGTTTTCTATCATCTTCGCGTTTATCAAACATTAATTATATTTAAAAATAATATTTAAGGCTTTGTATTAATTCATTTTAAATGATAATTTTTTTTATTATTTTCATTGCTGTTATTAAGTCATTATACGTATTAAAGAGGTTAAATATTGTTAATTGTTTGTGATTAATCAATATTTAGGTTTCTCATCACACAAATTACTTATATACTTTGTTCAACTGTAAGCAAAATACACTGTGCTTAATTTTTATTGTATTTTTTTCGTATTTGGGTATTCGTAGCGAAAAATCAGGGTAAATTTTAAGTAATAATTAAATAGACTATTCGAGTATGTCATGTTACAAAATTAAATAATTTTAAAACGTTTTGTTTTAATTAATAATAGCCGATAATTAAATAAAAAATAGGAACTTATTAAAACATTTTGTAATTACTGTAAATAGTTGTAAAAATAAATATTTTTTTATAAGTACGGTTATTGCACCTTTTCCGCTATCAACTACCTGTGATACACAAGTTACTACAGTAGTTTATAAAAATTATTTAATATATATATATATGCATAAAAAACAATTGAATAAAAATCATAACAATAGATTAAATCAGATGATTTACATAATAATAATAACAAGTTTTTGGTCTAACCTAACTATTAATAAATTATTGAACTTGACTTAAAAGTTTTCTTTCTACGTTTACCGCTTCAATGTCTTATCTTTTGCAAAAATTAAAAAATTCTTACCTATAAAAATAAATAATAATAATTTCTCTTTATAGATAAAAGTAAATTTTTTCGTTTATGTATATTTTATATTTTAATTTATGCAGATTTAATGTAACAAAGACTGACGACTAGTTGATTTTTTTCTTTTATTTTTTTATTATAATTTTATATAATTTCTGTTTTTATCATAAAAAAAGTTACATCTTTTGTTACGTTTTTAAGTTTAAATATTTATTTCTTTCTTTTCTATCTGTTTTGTGTTTTAAAAATATAAAATAAACTTTTTTCTTTACGACAATATTTTTATAGGGTGATCAAAATAAGAGCTATATATTATTAAATATAAATAAGCGCTATGCTGTTTTAAAAGTATATAGTACTAATTTGATCACCCTATAGTTTAAAGTAGGTGCTTTTCAACCTTAACAATTTTTCTATTTTAAATAAATATTTAATAAATATAAATAATTAAAATTCAACAAACACAGCAATAAAAACAATGTTTTGTCGTTATTTTCTATTTCTTATTACCTTTAAAAATTGGGAAAAAAATTAATGATAATTAAATATGTTTTCATTAATTTATTTAAAGGTGTTTAAGCTTAATCAACAAATAAAAATCTGAGAAAATAAAAAATTTATGAAAGAAATATTTCGAAAATTTTATAAATTATTAATACCATTGCATATATTTGAATATTTATTGTTATTTAGTTTATAAATTTTGTCTTTTTTCTTTTAAAGTTAGTAAAATGTTTTTATTTTCTTTTTGATGTTAAAGAAAATTTTTAAAAAATAAATAGAAAATTTAGATCAATTATAATGTTTTATTATTTTATTTTCTGAAAACTTGTTTGACAAAATTTCACTAATTTCATTTAAAATTTTGTGTTTTTTAATCTAAAGAGAGGGAATTTTATAACATTTTACCTTCCTTAATTAATTTTGATCTATATCTTTTTAAGTTAAAAAAAATAAGTAATTTATTTCCGTCATATTTTTATTTAATTTTAATTTGTAATCTTAAAGTGCTTCCTCTTATGGCTTAATTATTATTATATTTCAAATTTAAGCAACAATATTGACTTTTGTTTGAATTACTTAAATGCTTCTGAGTTTATTTTGTAATGTTTTATACAGAAATGTAACATGATAGTAAAAAATAATATAATTAAACACTTGCTTGTGAACTATAACGTATTAAGACACAGGTGTCTAACACAATCATCACACGCGACATTGAGATTTTTCTTCTGTGAAAATAACGTTAAGCAAATTTTTTTTTATTATTATTATCGCAATTTCAATAAAATTAAATAAAAGAGTTAAAATTACTTTGTATAAAGTTTTTATTATATTTTTAAGAGAAATTAAATTAAAATAAATCAATGAAAAAATAATTAAAGAAATCCATTGACACAAAAAAAAATCTCAATCAAACAATTGTTTTTTTTTCGATTAAAGAAAAAAAAAAACGAAATTAAATGTATTGCTTTGTAGTTTAAAGAAATTCAAAGATCATAAAATGTTTCTTTTTCTTTAAATTTGAAATTTGTTCAAAGAAACAAGGAATAATGGTGAAAAAATATCGAAATTAAAAAATGGTATTAAAAGGGTGTTATGTGAGCTTTTTTTCATTCATTTACTAACAACAAAACATGTGAAATTTTTTAAGCATATTATGAAAAACAAAAGTGTCATTCATACTATTAATTAAAGAAAATTAAATAAATAAATAATTAATATGTTTTGTATTATTCACAAATGCACAGTTCTCATGTCTCCTACCTACATTCTTTTGCTTATATTTTGTAATTAATTTTTTACATTTGTTTTAATTACAAATCATTGTTTTAAATTTTATTATTATTATTATTATTTTCGGTGATTTCTAATCTATGTTTTTATTAATGCTGAAATTAATTTTTTTCGTTTTTAATTATTATTATTTGTAATTATTTTCTTTTTACATCAATATTGATGAATTAGCTGCTTTATTGTTTTTCTTTTTGTTTTGTGCTTAAAATTTTACTATGCTCTCGTTTTTTTTTTATGAGCTTTATATTAATTAATTTACTATTGAATTTGATTTTGTTTTTACAATCAATTTTTTTAAAACTAATATCACTTTTACTTTTTCTAATTTTTTGCTTTGTTTAATATATAAAATAAATGATTATTATAATGGATTAATTGTGAATTAAAGACAAATAGAGTAAATATTTCTTTACAAATAAATAAATAAATGAAGTGAAACGATATGCTTTTAATTATGCAAAATTTTCTATAGTTAATTAATTTATCATTTTTCTTTAATGTTTAATAAATACTTTTTAAATTTTATCACAATGAAAATTGTTTTTCTTTTTTAATTAAATAAATATAAGAAGTAAAATTTTGGTAAATAATTTTAATAATCATCAACGCTGTTTATTTAAATTATTTTTACTGTAATTTACTATTAACAATAGCCAATCAATCAAGTTATTTATTATTATTTATTTAAAGAAAATATTAAGAAAATAAATAAGAAAAACAGCAGCAGCAGTAGCATAATAAATGTTATGAAAAAATTCTAAAACAAGATTGTTTTTCTTGCACAAACATCTGATTGAACCAAAGACCTAGTTAGCGTTTTTTTTGTCTCGTTATTTATTTCGCTGTTCATCGTTATTAGTATTCATATTAAAAAAAACACAACAAAATAATACAAATAATTATTTAATTTTTTGATTTTCGCATAAATAAATTCATTAAAATATTTATGAATAAATTTTACTGTCAAAAATTAAAAAGAACATAAAAAATCGCAACAAAGAAAATTAATTAAATAATATTTGCATAAAAACACGTTAGTTTCAGTGACATTTGCATTTTATTTAATAAAATACAACTAGAATAGATAAGGAAAAATATTATTGCAACAATTGGCACAAATTCCTTGTAGTAAATATAAACTAAATGGAGAAAAACATGTTACACCGTTTCTTATAATTTTACTATTATAATTATTATTGCGACAGTTGATTGACCAGTTCTGTTTTTATTTAAACTTTAATCATTATTAAATTCTTTATTTATAAAACCATGATCTCATATTATTATTATTATCATTTTATTCTTTTACTAACTTGTTAGTATTTATTATATAAATTATTTTTTCCAATACTTGTATAATATACTTAAAATTGTAATAGAAATTTTTAAATTGATTCAACGTTTCTACTTCCTACATTTAATGCAAGAATTATAAATTTATTTTAGCATAAAAGCTAACGGAATGACTTATAAATTGTGATTTAAATGTTTTTTATTATTAAAATTATTTTAAAACAGCGAATATTTTTTATTATATTTCTAGTTTTTGGATATTAAATCGTTAAAATTTCACCTGTTTTTCATTGTAGATATAATTTCAGTACATTACTCTCCTATAATGATATTTATTGCGTTCTGACATAATTCACTTAAACTGTAGAATCTTCTTTACAAATATAAACCTATTAACTCCTTTTATAAATAAATAATAATCATATAGTAAAACATGTTAAATGAAAATAATTAAAACCGAAACATCTACACATCTATATAGCTAAACTAAGCCATGGCCATAAGGTCATATTATATTTAATTTTTAAAGCCAATGCAAAAATAACTGAATAAGCAAAATACACAACATCTTATTACAGGTTTTGACAATGAATAAAATTATCAAATAAATAAATTAATTACAATTTATTATTTATTGAAAAACAACAAGAAATATGCATAAATCTGTATAAAATTTGCTATAAAAATTTAATTTAAAAAATTATGTTCAAACAAATAATTTTTAAATTACATGATTCTCTATTCATACTAAAATACACTCTCTCTATTCATACTAAAATTATTGATATTAATTCAATTAAAATAAGTAAATATGTAAATAAATAAGCATAATCAACATAAATAAACAGAATTTAATTAAATATGATGAAAAGTAAATAATAAACGTGTAAAACTGGTCAACAATTGTGTTTATTATTTATATTAATTTTAATAAGCTTATTCTAATGGGAGCTTTTTTTTTGCTGTTACTACTAATGCTGCTGTCGTTGTTCTTTTTGCTGATTTTCGTGTAATTTTTACTCAATTAATGCCATTGTAATTGTTTTGTTTTTGTTTTTTAATTTAAACATCAACTCTATACATTTTTCTCTTGTCTGCAAATATTATAATCATAACAATACAAAAGAAATATTAAGAAAAACGAATCAGCATTTATAACAAAAAAAAATAAGAAATAAAATTTTGCTTCAATATGGGAAAAGAGAAAGCGGGTCACCCGATGAAAAAACCGACCAGAATTATATATTTATTTAATTTTTAATCATTAAATTTTATATTTATCTTTAAAAATTAAATAAATAAAAATTTTTTTGTGCATTTTTCATATTTAATAAACACATTCATGATTGTATAATTCCTTGACAAATATTAAATTAAATAAAATTTCTAAATGCTATACGAATTTATGTATAGTAAATAATTTTAATTCATAAATTAACAATAAAACATTAATAATAATGAAATTAAATTAAATTATTTTTAAAAATATATATATAGAAAAGTAAATTAATCGTGTAGTATTTACTTAGTTAATCAAAATCGAAGGAGAATAAACAAAACACTGTATGTGAAATTATGGTGGAAAATTTTACATTTGATCTAATTTAATTTTTTGTAAATTTCTTATACGATAATTTAATTATTTTAATTTATTATTGGATTTTATAAATTAATGAACTTTTCTGTTTTAAATAGTTTATCCCTTTCGACTCTGTCGGAACACTATTATCCCAGAGCAAGTTCATAAGTTTTTCAAATGGTGTGTCCGTATTTTGTGCAACGTTTAGATAAAATAGTGGTTAATTTATATAAAATATTACTAAAAGTGAATTTTTCTAAATGCTAAATAGCCTAGATTCGATAATACTATATATTTTTTAATTAAGTTTTAAACCCCCAAATATCATTATAATTGTTTTAAAAACTTATCCTGCATTAGTCGAATCGAAAGGGTAGCTCATACTAATATTTTTTCCTTGATTTTTGGATATAAAATTTCATTATTTAATAAATAAAAAATAATGTTATAAAAGAAGAAATAGACTAAATGATGACAATTTAACATACATTTTATTTTTTATAAATTTGCAATTGATTTGGTTTTATAATTATTTGGCGCACATTCAAAATGATTATTACTTTTTTCGGTAAATTTTAATTTAATTAATTATTAAAATGATGATGAAGTTTTTACTGCTTAGTTTAACATTTTAATATTATTAATAATAATACTATTTCTGTGACATAATTATTCGTTTTTTTTTTAAACTAAAAGTTTTATTTAATGTTAATTAATTAAAGTTATTTGCTTTTTGCTATTTTTTCTACTACTACTACTTCTACGATATGCTTCGTTACACAATATTAAGCTATTAATTAGGTTAAAGTCAAATCTTGTCACTTTTTAATGATGTATTTTCACTAAATTTATTTTTATTACTATTTTTTTTTATATAAATTAAATATTTCGGTGTATGGTAAATTTTTAAAAATTATTTATTACCTTATCTAATTAATGCATAGAATCATGAACTGTTTGACAGCAAAAAGATTTTTTTTTTTAATATAAATAAACAAATATTTAAATAATTCTTGTATTGCATTTAATAAATGAAATTTTCTTTAAAAATTTTTTTTTTTCATAATTAATTCCTTTGTGACTTTTTTTAAACATTAAATGTCATAAGAATAAATAAATAAATTATTATAATAAAAAACTAACCTTTAAATTATTTAACTAAGCTTAATTCTTAATTAAAAATGTATTTTTTCTTTCTTTTCTTAATCAAAAAATAAGAAAAAAACTTTAAAAATTAATTTCATTTTAAATTTAGCACAAAAAACTGTTTCTTCCGAACATTTTATTGATTTGTTTAGTTTTTTTTTGTGTGTGTTGTTTCTAAAAATAAAAATAATAATCATATTTATGAATTACACTCATGAGCATATTAATGACTTGATAAATTTTATTGAATTAAAATTGATGATTAACGATAATTAGATACTTTACAGTTACATACTATGATTGTGTGTGAAAAAACAGATGATTTAAGTCATTTTGTGAATTTTATATTTTATTTATTCTTCGTTTTATCGAAATAAAATAACTTCTTTAGCGTTTACACATCAAATAAATAAATTAAGCAATGACTTAAGCTTTTAAAATACCTGTTGCTTACATTCAAATATTATAAATGATACAAAAAAAAAAAACATCAACAAAGAAGATAAACGTCAGGGTAAACGATTTCTGCTTTTAACACAAAAATAAAAATAAAAAGCAGCGACATTAATCATATAAATCGTTAAAGATTTTTATTTTTTAACAATTATTATTAAAGTCAATGACCATCATTATTATTCGGAATTTTTTTTATAAATAAAATATATTAACCTTTGAATAACATTTAAAGGATATTTAAAGGAGATTTATATCTTGTTTTTTTGAAACACAAAAATATTTCTCTTTGTATTTCATAACTTTTTTTTTTTCGTAATTAATAAGAAAATAACCACCGATTAAAACCGTAATAGAACGGTGAACAATATAAATCAATTAAAAGTGAAATTTTTCAATAAAGAAAAATTATTTTAATTGAAAATTAATAAAAAAAAAAAATCATATTTTTTTAGAAGAAAAGAAATATAAAAATGCTGATGATGGACGGAAAAATACACGTAAATTAAAATCAATTTAAATTTTTATATAGTAAAAATGTTTTTAGTTTTTGTAAGTTCAAATAACAGAAATAATGTAATTGTTTTTAGTTTTTTTTTTATTTATATAAATTTATTTTCGCTACATAATTTGATTGAAAAAATAATAATAAACGGTTAAATTTAATTGAACTAAGCGAAATAAAGTAAAAAAAAAACGCATTTTTTCTCTCTGAGTAGAGTAAAATTTCTGTTAGATAATAAGGAAGTTTATGTTAATTATGTTGTTTAAGGCAATCGTTTAATTTTTTTTTTTTTAAGAATTATCTTACAAGAAATACAGTAGAAATAAAAATCAATAACTTGATTTTGCATTTTTCTTTTATCGGTGTAATTAATAAATTATTTTATTTGTTTCTATTCAAGTGAAATTTCTATTATTTAAATTTTATCTTTTAATTTAAAGTAATAACAGGATATGTCGTTAAAATACAGGTTAAATGACTGTTAATTATTTTAAATATTTATATATGTCTAATTATATGTTTGGTAAGGTGTTTTTATTGATTGCTGAGTTGGTAATAGATATAAACTATTTAACATGCAAAATTGTTAGTAATATTTAATTTGTTTTTACTTTAATAATATTAAGTGCCAACAATACAAAATAATTTATTATTAAAAAAGTACTTAAGATACTAATAGTAATTTCTATACAATCAAAAGTTATCTTTCAAACTTTGTCGCTTAACAAGCTAAATCTTTTCTTTTTTGTTTACCAAACATTCAAATTTTTTACTAGATAATTATTTATTTTATTTAAAAATTATTTGAACTTCCGTTTTTTCTTTGGTGTTTTTATTTTACTTAATGCAGCAAATAAAATAAACAGAATCTTTCATCGTTCAGTTTTTGGATTCATTACAAAAAAAAAAAAAAAAACGATAACACCACGCAAAACCAATAAAATTTCAATTCAATTAAATAGCATTTAGGTTTAACAATTTATTATTATTATTATTTTTATTTAAGAAAACTACCGGAATTAAATGAGTAATAATAATAATAATAATAATAATAATAATAATAATAATAATAATAATAATAATAATAATAATAAAAACAATTAATAAAAATATACACATATATATATGTATATCAAAAAACTAAATAAACTTTTATTATTATTTATTTATTTATTTACTAAATTTCATATAATTATATAATTTTTGCGCTAAACATATTGTTAATTAATTATTAAACAATTACAAATCATTTATGTTTTTATTAAAAATTAATAATAATAATAATAAATAAATAAAAACGGAACTAAGCTTCCTCATCGTACAGCTAATTTATGATGTAAAATACTAGAAGTAGACGCAAAACGAAAAAGCACATTCACAAAGCACATCATCATGATCTTCAAATTAAACTCAATCACTTCGTTTTTATTCAAAATTTTGTTGATTAATTTATGAAAAGTTTTTTTTTTTTATTTAATGAATATTATACCTTCTATTTCATTTTAATTTTAATTAAAAATTTATAATTATAAAAGAGTGGAAATAATTTCGAAAAGTTCATTTTTGCATGCTGTAACTTTTTGCAACATTTTACTTAAATAAAAACATTAAATTGTATTTTAGCAACGGTACGTATGTACGTTTTAATGCATTTTAGTGCAATATAACTCTTTTTAATTATGTTGTTAATATTTTATTATAGATTTTATACATAATATCCATATAATTAGTAGATTTTTTAGTTTTAAAGTTTAATTAGATTTATATAGTTGATTATTAGACGTTACATACTAATGTTTTAATAGAATGAAAAATAAATAAATTATTATTAATCAGATTTCTAGATTTATTTCATAATCATTAAAATTACAATTGTTGTCTATTAATTAGATCAAAGAGATTATTTAGTGGTTTTTGTTTTTTAAAGCATCAGACATGGCACAGTGAGGAAAAAACAATAAAATTTAATAAAAAATAAATAAATAAAGTAAAATTACCAATAATTATCTTATAATATATTGTTTTGATTTCGAAAATGAAATTTTTATTTAATATTCTTTTATATTTAACTATTTTTTTTTAAAGATTATTTAAAGATTAGATTAAGTGTTTCACAATTTAAATATGATTGACTTGTTTAATTTAATGAGCTTATTTAACGACTGTGCTCTTTTATTTTATTTAAGCTTTTAGATTTACTAATTGCACGTGCCAAGTAGAAAAATTATTTAATATCTTTATTGTAGTTGTATCAGCAAAGAAATCAATAGTGAATTTCAACAGATTTATTTGTTTTGTGCATAATTTATTTTTCCGTTGTAATTATATTTAATTCTCGAGTTTAATAAATAATAACAAAAAATCTTATTTCCATAAGAAATTCACTCATAAATCTAGTATTTTGTTATTAATATTATCATTATAATTTGATAAATAACAAAGTAATCAAAGAATAATTGTTTCTACATTATTTATAATGGTGAAAAATTTTCCATTTTTATTACTTTTTATTGTCGTTATTAGAAAAACTACTTAATACTAGTTCTTTATTAAATAATATAATTAAAATACTTTCTTAAAAATAAGAATTATAATAATAATAAAATTTACGGATTAAACTAGTTATTAAGAAATGTATCGTTGTAATTAAGAACAACATTTAACTGTGAATCTAATTATTAATTATTGATATTTAATTTTGCTCTTATTAATTATTTTTATGTGTTTTTTTTTTGTTATAATTTTTGCTGCAAAGTAATTAAATTAATAATAATTATAATTAAAATAATTATGAATAATTAAAACATTATAATTTGTCACAAAGAAAAATTCTCTGCTAGATGCAGCTTCTGCATTAATGGTAAAACGTAGAAGTGAATAACACAGAATAAAAAAGCCAATAAAAATGACACAGAAACACCAAATCAAATCACTTTGTTATGCGGTGACATAATTTTCCCTTTTTTTTCTTGATGCCTTAGATATTTAAAAAAACAATATTACATTTTCTTATCATTAAAAGTTAATTAAGTGCTATTTAAATCAAACTACAAACTATTTTTAATCTATTTCTTATGCTCTTTTTTTTTCTTTCTTTGTTGTTTAATAGATAAACAAAAAATAAAATAATTAAATGATGTTTTTATTATTAATTTTTTTATACTTTTAAGAAGATTCATTAATTAATTATAATTATAAATAATTTTATTTATTATTTTCTGTTTCCGATTGAAAATATTATTTAAATTAATTTTTAATTTTGGGAAAATAATAACAACCAGCAGACGTAAAATTTAAATTAACAATTATAATACTGTATTTCTTATTGTATAGTTTTATTATTGTTATTATTAAATAATAATTGTAATAAATAAATAAATTTCTAATTCAATCAAATGTTAAATAAAAAGTAAAAGATATTTTTAAGCTTGAAAATAAAGCAATAAAGCTTGAAACATTTTTCTATAGTAAACGTAAAAAAAAATGAATTTTTTCAAGGATGACATCGTGATTAGTTTTTCGTTTTTGTGTTTTACTATTTTTTTAGTTTATTAACAACATTAATAATCAAGAAATTAATAATCAAACTAGAAAAAATATACAAAAACTAAAATTGTAAAGATAAAGTAATAAAATGAAACAACGGTGAAACACCGATGAAACACAGCGAGAAACAATTTTTTCTAATTAATAAAAAGAAAAGTATTAAATATTGACATTGAGATTATCCACTTATTTTTAATTAACATTTAATATTAATTGTTATACATCATTAGGAATAATATTATTGATAGCTGTGATTATTATTATTATGAAAATTTAAACACGAAGCATAGAAAAAAACATTGAAATTAGCTTGTCGTTCATGTGTTCTAAATTATATACATTGAAACATGTTTCAATAAAACAACTTTCATATCGTTTTTTTTTGTATTCTCCATTCATATACAAATATTTTTTCTTATTTATTTTCAAAAGAAAAAAATCATCTTTGCCAATAAAGTATTAAATAAATAAATAAATAACCGGATTTACTGATTTTTTTTTTGTTCAATAAAATACATAAGAAAAATAAATAAATAATAAAATCAAATAAAACTACTGCATTGATCAACAGTATGCGATTACTGTTTTTTTTTGTCTTTAAGCTAGCTATCTATATTGCTGAATTGTTTTATTCAATAAAGAGTAAAAAATTAATTAAACAAAATTTATGTTTTTCATTTAAATTAAAATTTTAAAATTAATAAAAACGTTTTTTTTCTTGTGAGTTTATTATATATACATATAAAAAAAGCTCTTCTTCTTTCCTTAATCTATATGGAATAGCTTTTTAGTTGAGTAAATTCAGAGCTTAGTGAATCAATTTCACTTGTCTTAATGTCTAATTTCAATTTATTAATAATTAATAAATATATTTTTTTTTTTATAAAATAAATCAATGCTTATAATTTTTGATTACTTTTTATTAACGGAAGTTGGATATTATTTGCATTTAAATTATTTTTTCAGTACAATTCAGTTAGTTTATAACTGAACATTTATATTACTTAGGTTTTTTTTTTTGCTAAATTTTTATGTACTTTCGTTATTTTTTTATGAATATTTATTATTATTTTTAAAAGTAATTTAATTAAATGTGTGTTTTTTTTCTTATTTATTTATAGAATTACAAAGAGAAAGATTCCGGTAAAGTCGTTTTATATACAACAAGTATGGGCATTGTACGTGATACATATGCAAAATGTTCAAATGTTAAACAAATATTAAGAACATTATTAATTAAATTTGATGAACGTGATGTATTTATGAGTAATGATTATCAACAAGAAATTAAAGATCGTATGCAATGTGATTATATTAATATTCCACAATTATTTGTTGATGGCCAACATGTTGGGGTAAGTTTAACATTTTTTAATAAATTTAAATTTGGATAAATAAAAAAATATACATAATTAACCTGTTACGTTGCTTTATTTTAATATATTTTAAGAAGAATTATTAATAAAAAAAACATTGATTGCAGTTGAAACGACAGCACGTACACACTACGATGAGGTAACATTTTTATAAGACGTTCGTGGAGTTTTTGTTACAAAATTTATTCGTTTATAAAGATCCTTTATGAAAATTAAACTATGTTCTTTACTGTTCCTATTATTATATTTATTTATTTAAAAGACTAAAAAGCTTGCAGATTTTTTTTTTTAAATTTAACAACATAATAAAATTGCACATTTAAGGTTGTTTCGTTGAATTAACTAATCTCGACAGGATTGTACAATAAAAAAAAAACACAAAATAAACGATAGTAAATATAGTTTGCTTAGTAAAGGTCAACTATATTAAAATGCGAGTTTGAATAATTAACACTGTTTTCTCTGTTGTGGTAATGATTGACGACTTCTTTGATTGGTTCTGTTTGATCTTTGTTGACCACCTTGTGGTGGACACGATTCCGATGCAGCATTTCGATTCCTTCGGCTTTGCCTACTAGGGCTTGCATTAGATCTTGTTGAAGAACCAAATGTTTGATCGTCCCTCATGGTACTTGACAGAAGTCCTTTACTAAATGATTCATATGATTCATCGCAACTCATTTTTGAATTACGATTAGAACTAATTGAAGCATTATTACGTTCTTGTGTGGAACCAACTGAAGGGGAACTTCTCATTACTGTTTGATTAACTCTGTTCGGCACTGGCGTTGACTCTGCTCTGGGATGATTGCATGTGCATGGCATTGGTATTTGTATACGGCCTAGATTTCTAAGTATGAGAGGACGTACAAGTCCAACCATTGCTGGATCATCTAAACTATTATTTCGTAAAAGAAAACTGATTGTAAGCGATACTATAGCACATGATAATCCTTGTAATTGATCCGCGAGTGATAATTCCATTACAAATTAATCTATGTTTCTCTTTTCTTTGCTATTTACCATAAATTTTATAAATACACAAACAAATTTTTTACAATATATTTTATTTTTAATTACAAACAATTTATTTATTTATTTATTTTCTAATTTAATCATTTTTCAAAATTTTCTGATATCAATTTGTTTTCTTACGAAATATTTCTAGGCATTCTTTGATTTTTTCTATTTTATTAAATGTCAGAATGCGCTGATTTATTTAAATTCAATTCATTGATATTCGATTCTTGTAGAATTAAATTCTAATTACCTCTTCTATGGGACTTTTTCTCACATTTTATTTATAAACTGTGATTATAGATAGAAAAGTTTAAACAGTACATAATCTTACGGTTAATTTGAGACAATATTTTGTTGAGTAAAAATTTTACCAGGTGAATTTTTAATGGTAAATTTAATTTAATTAACAAATATTTTTATTTTTGAAACTAAACCTCAGTTTCTAAGCATATAACGAAACAAAAAAATAATAAACACTTGCTATTCCTATTTAATTGGCAAAATCTTATATTTTTTGCAATTAAACTGATTGTATAATAAGCTAAAAACATATATTGTTTGTAAACTATGAATAAGTTTTTTTACTAAAATCTTTATTTTTTTTTTGTGTTTTTGAATGGCTCAAAATGATACAAATGTTCACGATCTAGTTCTACAAAAATACCTTTTTTATATCTTATAAAATCAGCAGGTAGTGGTAGTTTTTTTGGTTTTTTCTTAAAAGAAAAAAAATAACTAAAATCCGCAACATATCGTAAATTAAATATTCTTATTATATATTTTTTAACTAATCATATCTTATATTCAATCTAAATTTCTTCAAATAAGCTCATTACCGCAATTGAAATATATAGAAATAAATCTGTAACAAATAGACATCATCTTTGTTTAGCAACAAAATAACAATACACAAATCATCCTCACATATTAATCAATAAATCAAATTAAATCAATTAAAAAATGTATAAATTTAATAATAAACAAAACAAAAATTGTTGAAATTAAATTAATTAAAAATTTAATTAAATCAAAATCAAAATAATAATTATTATTATCGATAAAGAAATAAATTATGTAAATTTATTATTACAATTATTATTATCATCATCTTCTTCTGGTTTTTACTTGTAATAGAGATTTTTGTGATGAGAAATTTTTTATTATAGATTTTGTAATCAACGTGATATGTTAAAATAAATTGATGTTTTGATTTAAATTTTATACTTCTTCTATTTCCTATGCTCTTCAGCTTTTTTTCTGTTTTTATTATTCAAATCATGATGTAATTTTTTCTTTAGTGATTAGTTTTCTTTTCTTTTTTAATTGAAATCTATAATATTGGTGCCGTTCATTGATCTTTTTCGTTTTTTTTTACTAAACATTTTTTGATTAGAGTTTTTTGTTGTTTTTTCTTTTGTAATATGAAAATTATTTTCATAGAAACATGTTTTTTCTTTTACTTGATATTGATAACGTTATTTTAATTAATTTATATAAATTGTTGTTGCCGTTGTTATTTATTTATTTTTTCTTTCTTTAAAAAATCGAGAAGATAATTTCATTTTGTTGCATAAATTATTAGTTAGTTAATAATGTTTAGATTAACATAATGTTTAGTGTTGGAATAAATATAATAATAATTTTGAAGAAAAAAAAAACAAGTTGTATTTCCCTAAACAAAACTTTTGTATTAAAAATAATAAGGAAAATGATAATACAGTTATTGAAACTTGATTGGTAAAGGGCTAACATTTATATTTTTTTTCTTTTGCTTCCTGAAATCTAAACTATTATTTATTATTCAAAATAATTAATTAAATAAATAAATAAATGAACTAATAATATTCAGTTGAAAGTTTTATTTATTTTATTAGTTTTCAAGCATATTTTCACTTTGCCTAATGTTGGCTATACTATTCGACTATTACAACTACATATTATTATTAGTTTATTTCGATCTCAATAATGTATTTAACACGTGAATGTCATTTTTAATGATTTGTTTCAATTTTTTCGTTTCGTTTTTTTTTTCTTTTTGAAATAAAGCACAATTATTTTAAATAATGAAATACATAAAAAATTTCACATTTATTTAAATTAAAATAAAATTAAATCATGAAATTATAATTTATAGAATTGTCTGGCAAAAAAAGAAAAAAATTAACGTTTTTGTCATGTTTGGATTTTTTTTAACCATTTCATTGATTTTTCTTTTTGTTTGTTTATAAAAATCAGATTTAATTAAAAAATTAATTTAAAAATAAGTGAATAACCGAAGAATATAAGTATGTCAGTAATGCAATCCTGTGGAAATGTTTAACAAAAAAAAAACTGATTAAACTGCTCATTGCTTGTTGGTTAAGTAAGGATTAAGTAATGTTCCTTCATTTCATAATTTATATAATTATGGGTCGTATGTATAGCTACTGTAGATATACATATTTTACATTCTTCCATTTTCGAGCAATATTTTTTAAATAATAATTATTGGCAGGTATTTGCCAAGTTATATGTATTGAAAATATATTTTTAAAACAAAATTATGTTGGCATAAAGTGGTTTAAGCAAAACAGTTTCTGCAAAGTTCAACTTCTTTTTTTATTAAAATGAATAATAAACAAATAATAATTTGTAAATAATAGCATAAACAACTTTTAATTATATGTAATTTATTAATCATTTAGTTGGATTTCATCTCTGATTAAATCATATAAAATATATAAATCGTGCATTGCAAAATTATTACTAATTGAATTAAATTAACTTAAGCAAAAAATACTTTAAAATAAAAATTTCTTTTCTTTTTTTTTAAATATATTTCAGTTATTTATAATGAATAATAAATTATTGAAGAAATTTATGACAAATATTATTAAATGCAATAGCAAAAAATAAACAAGTCATGATGTTTAGACCAGTTTATTTATGTACATTGTTTATTTCTTTTTCGTTATTTATTTTATTTATAATATAAAATAAAAGTGTCAAGTTCAACATATTTGCCAAAGAGTTAATAAATATTTAAATTGTATTTATTTAATTGATTATTATTAATACTTTAATGTCTCGTATTACAATCGTTTATATTTATTTCATTAATTTATCAGTATCATATAAAAATTATTTTAATAGATAATTAAATATACTTGATTTATCAGTAATTATCCGATATATAAATGTAAGTTTATTAAAAATCAACACTTTTGATTAAACGTAAAAAAGTTGCTTCAATTTATTTACTATTATTGCCATAACTCATTACATTCGTTTTTTATCTGTTAAACAACAAAATTCAATGTAACTGTCAATTAAAACATTAATATTTACATTAGATAAAAGCAAATATCAAAATTCTTCTCACTCACTATAATATTATGAAAATTGCTAATTAAAAAAAGAAAAATAAAAAGACATTTCAATTAAAAAAAAAGAGTAACAAAACAATGCCAATTAAAAGGATAGAAAATATCTGGTTTATGACTAAATTACCATTTGAAACAAACAAAAATAAATAAAATAATAATAATAATAATTAAAATCAATGAAAAATAGAAAAAGAAAAACAAAATTACAAAACAATTTCACTTTATTTTTTTCTTTCTTTATTTTACATTAAATAAAAATAAATTAAAAAAGAAGAAGAAGAAGAAGTAGCAAAAGAAGCATTTTTCTATAATTTGTTTATTGATGAGAAATTTTAATAAAAATATAAATGAAATGAAATTACAGGGAAAATAAAGAAAGAAAATATAAAATTAAAACGCATTACCACTTTTGTTGTTGTTTAGTGTTTTTTTCATTTCTTTTAAATGCTTTACAAGATAAGCAAAATAAAAACAAATAAACATAAACATCACCATGTTATTGGGTGTCCAAGTTTAATCAGAAATATGATTGACAAGATAAACAAATATTAACACTGAGACTTTTACTTTTTTTTTTTCTTTTATTGATATAAAATTAACAAGACACAATTGTTTGTTTACTTATAATGGAAATTAATTGTTTATGTTTTGTCATGTTATTGATGTTATCAACAATTGATTTAAAGGTTTAAAACCATCGCAGTTAAGTACTTAAACACTATGAAATTCTCTATGAAATTCAATGTCTAAAATATCTATGTTAAAAATTCTGTTCGTTTTTATAAAAGAAAATCCCTATAATATTGATAATAAGGAGAAATTTTTATTATAATAACTAACGAAACGCTGCATCTGAATCTCTTCCACACTAACGCACATCAACAGAGAATCACGATAAAAGACTATACAAAGTAGATAACAAAATATACTTTCAAATTTTTCTACAAATAAAAAATAACCGAAAACACATTTTCTGATTTATTTTTATGTAAATTCAAATTTTTGCATTGTATTTTTTGCAAAGAAACATATAAAATGATGTAAAAACTGTTTAAAAAAAGTTACATAAGTAAATAAATTATTTGCTTTTAAATAAAGAAATTTAAAATTAAAAAAAAAGAAGTAAATAAAGCAGAGAAACAATAAAACAAAACAAAAAAAAAAACCAATCAATCGATAATAGCAGCAATAATTTCTCAATTAATTTTTGCACAAAATAATGTGTGTATGTTTTTTTTTATTAAATAAAAAATATACTAAATGATTTCTAAAGATGATTTTTTTTTATTTAAATGCATTTTTATTTAATAAAAAAAAAATGTGAATTAAAGAAATAAAAAAACGTTTAATTTATTAATTATTAGTGATGGTGAAATAACAACATAAGCAAGCATTAACACTACCAGTCAGCAACGTAACAGTGTTTTCAGTATAATTTTTTTTATTTACTTAATAAAAAAGAAATTAATTAAAATAATTACATAATTTTATAATTAATTATTCATTAAATTATTTATTAACGAAAAAAAAAAGCATTCACTTGGCTTTTGTGAAGTAATATTAAATAAAAAAAAAATTAATGTCTGGTTTCATTTTTTTTTTCTTCTTTCTTTAGGATGCTGATTATGTGGAGCGACTAAACGAGACAGGTGAATTAAGGAAAATGTTAAAACCATACAAGGTAAATATTTTAAATTATTTTTATTACAAAAACTAAATTGTAATTAATGTAATAAATTGTGCAGCGAGCACAGTTTTTCTGAAATTTTATTGAAAAAAAAAACAGAGTAAATTATTAAACAACAAATTCTTGTATATACATATACATATATATGCATGTTAAATATACTTTTATTAATCATACCGGATAATCACCAGAATAATTAAATAAATAAGAAAAAAAGCATTTTCTTATAAGCAACAAAATTTCTAATAATATTTTGATAAAAAAACACAAATTCTTTGATCTAACAACCATAACCTAAAAACCGAAAGCACATTTTGCATAAGGAATTTTTCAAACCAAAAACAGAAGCGTTACATTTTCACTTTATTATTGAGTATTAATTAATTAATTAATTCAAACACCGCTTCAAAATTAAAAAAAAAAAAAATAAATAAATAAAAAAATTTCACGTACCTTATAAATGCTTCTTCAGGATGATAATTGAATTAAATCCTTGCTGCTCCGTCTAATCACTGTTTTCATCACCACGTGCTATTTTTTTCCTTCTTGTTCTTCTTAAGTCTACATCGTTTATGCCAAAATACTATTGGAAATTGAAATTAAATTATTATATTTTAAATAAATTTTTAAACCAGGAAAACACTATTTCAATTGAATTAAATTTATACTTACATCGATTAAATAAATATCCTTCTGGTAAAATAAAAATTGCACTACTTTTGATGATGCTGCTGCTACTGTGATTTTAGGTTATGTTTATCTCTAACACGCTAAAAATATTATTTATTTAAAAATCATAAATATTATTATTAAAAACAATTATATTACATAATCCAATAAATAATCCTTTAAATATTATCCCGCAGCGATTTAATAAGTCAAAATTTAAAAATATTATAATTATTATAAGACAATATTCACAGCCAGGTAAATGATGTTGATGTTGATCCCCAAGTGCCCACGTGGTAGTGGACCAAACACAACACCACGTGTTGTTCTCTTCTATTGTGACAATATATTTATATATTGTATGTGGGGTGGGTTCTTCTACGCCATAGATTTTTTGGAAAATAATTTTTTTTATTAATTTATTCAACTATTATTTAAATTTTGTTATTTAATTGAATTATTTGCTAATTAATTTTATTTTTTATTATTATTTTTAGTGTCTGGATCCATCATTTACATGTCAAATGTGTGGCGGTTATCGATTACTACCATGTCCAGCATGTAAAGGATCAAAAAAGTCTGTACATCGTAATCACTTTACAACCGAATTTGTGGCATTAAAATGTATGAATTGTGACGAAGTTGGTTTAGTAAAATGTCACAATTGTTAAACAATTAAAAATAAGAATTAATTTTAAGAATTATATTTTATGTACTTGTAAATAAATTAATTAATTAAAAAATAATGAAAATTTTGGGGATACAAAAAAAATTAAAAATAAATAAACAAAAAAAAAAATTATCGGAAAATGGTTTTTATAATTAATTAATTATTTTTAATGTAAATATGAATGAGTGAAATTATTTTCTATTTTTTTTTTTCTTAAATACATTAAAAGCGTTTTAATTTGATTATTATTATTTTTGCTACAATATTAGGGAAATCGGTTGTGATAATATTTTTTCTTTAATTTTGTATTTCTCTATTATTATTATTGTTATTTTTTTTAATTACTTATTGATTTATGTTTCTTTTATAATAATTTCGCATTGTTTTATCTTTTTATAACTATAATTATTATTATTATTTTAATTATGATTTAGTGAAAATGAATTAATGAGATGAAAATGTTATTAAAAAATAATAATAATAATATAAATAATTAAATGAAATAGTCGTTAAATATAAGTTATAAAATATAAGATAAATAAAAAAAAATTTATATTTTTATTTTATTATAATTAATATAAATAATATATATATATAATTAGTTATAGAAATGAATAATTAATAAAATTATTGCTCAATGAATCAATTTATATTTTTGCAATAAATTTCTGTTGAATGCAATGAAAACAAACCCAGTTGAATGTTTTAAAATTTATATATTTTGTTTTTTAATTAAAATAATTAAATTTAAATAATATTTACAAATTTTATATTTATTTAACTATAAAATTTTATTCAATATTTAATTAAACAAAATCATGTATTACTACTAATTACTGTATAATAATTTTAATAAATAATAATAAAAAATAAAATTGCTGTTTTTTAATTAAAGAATAAATCATAAAACATTTGTGAGGTTTTATTTATCATATACACCAACCAAATGTGAATTAATAAAATAATTTCTAATAAAATTCCATGGTTTGATTATTTGACATTTTTGCATAACCTTAAAAAGTTATCAGTAAATTTATAATAAACAAACTGACTAAAGTGATAACAAACGACAAAAATAAAATATGTTTAAATTTAAAAATATTTAAATTAAAATGGACTATAAAGGTATTTTATATTTTCCTTATTTATATAATATATTATAAATAATTTTCTTTTGTAGGTTTTTTATTATTTTTTACAATCATTTGCATACCGGCAAATATTGATAATTTGTTATTACAAAATACAATTATCTCAAATACGTGTAATGTTAGTGAATTTTTTATAAATTATTATGTATCAAGTATCTATCAGTCATATAATGTTAATGAAATTAATAATATAAATACCTTGTATATCCTGTATGATGTAAATGCGGTGGAAGGATTCAATCTGCGTCGTGATGTCTACATAAGATTAGCCACCTTTGTTAAAGCTTTACAAAAACAAAAATTATATGAAAATACAAAATTAGTGTTACCACCTTTTTCTAATTTATATCATTGGCTTTCCCGTAGTATAGATCAACATCAAGTGTTTTGGAATCAATTTTTTGACTTGAAAAGCATGAAAATGTACACTGATGTCATTGATATGTGGGAGTTCTTCAACGAAATTAAGTTATATTCAAGTAACAGTAAGAAGATTAGTATTGACGAAGTTTATAAATTGCAGAACTTTGAAAATATGTTTGAAAACGGTATTTTCGTTGATAAATTCAATAAAACTGAATGTAATGAAAGTAATCTCCGTTTTCGTGGCAATTACTTTGGTTACTCGAATATAACCGATAATACTTATTCCTGCATACAATTTCAAGGCTGCGCGATACTATTACAACAGCTACTTAATCAATTTAAACCAAAGTATAATAAAAATTAAATTTTTTTTAAGTCTTTATTTAATTATATTTAATTTTAGAATTCCAAAACCGATTAGAATTGTGTTGCTTTTGAATGCGGAAACAGTATTACATGATTATTGGGGCAACAACGAATACTGGATGGCAAGACGATCGATGAGGTTTAATAAAAAGCTAGTAAAAATAGCAGATGAATTTCGTTTGCGTTATTTTAATTCGACAAACGATGCGGATAATGTGCAACGTCCCACTTTATGGACCAAAGAGAAGCCCTATCGTGAAGCAGTTGGCGGTGATTATTTATGCGGTCATTTACGTCGCGCAGACTTCTTATACGGTCGTGAAAGAACAACACCAAGTCTTCGATCGGCTGCACAACAAATCAAAGATAAATTAAGAGAATTAGGTTTAAGTAAAGTATTTATATCAAGTGATTGTACACGCGATGAATTTCGTACATTAAAATCACATTTGGCTCGATATACTGTTAAACGTTTTAATCCGGAATCAAATGAACAACGTGCTCAAATACGTGACGGTGGCACAGCAATAATCGATCAAATAATTTGTTCTCATGCTAAATACTTTATCGGTACATTTGAAAGTACATTTACTTATCGTATATACGAGGAACGTGAAATATTAGGCTTTACAAAGCGTACAACATTTAATACATTTTGTAAACAAAGTGATAGAACTAATTGTGAACAAAACTCTGAATGGCCAATTGTATATTAATCATAAAATAAAATAAAATGAAATTAAATTTAAATTTAATCAAGAGGCAAACAAAATATATCAAATCAAAATCTATTGTTAATTAGTAATTTATTTATTAAATATATTTTTAATTTAATTTATGTAACATAAATAAGTATAATAATTATTATTTATTGGCAAAAGAGTGGAGTGACTCTGTTAAGTGTAGTTTTTTAATTATATATTTTAATAGTAAATTTTTATTACTTAATTATATTAAATAATTAATTTTATTCTTGTGTTAAATGTGCTAGCACGCAGTTTATTTTAATTAATTTTCTTTTGTTAATTAAATAATAAATAAAAGATGCTGAAAAGGAAAAGTGATTTTGAATTTTAATTGCTTTAGTTATTTTTAACATTTAAATTCATTTCTTATATTATAATTTAATTATTTAGTTAATAATGTTGTATTTAGAATAAATAAATAAATAATTAATGGAAATTGGTCATAATTGTTTGGTTTACTTGATTGTTGATAAAGATGTCATTATTCCTGCTGTTTTGCAGTTTTAGGATAAATTGTTAATTAATTTTTATTTAATAAAAAAATCAAAAACATTCAATATAATTATTTTAATTATCTTAATTAAATAATTTCCTTATTACCCGTAAATTGTCATTTAATAGGCAATTGATTTATAATTTAAATAAAAAATAATATAAATAATCCATATTTAAATGATTAAATTAGTAGAAAATTCATATTTATGTTAATATTATTAATTAATTTAAATTTTATGAATAATAAATTTATCACTTTTAGTAATTAATTATTATTTTTTTTTTAAAATAATGAAAGAAATAAACATTTATTATTAATTTATTTTATTTAAATAATTAATATCCTTGATTAATTAATTTTTATAAAATTATGGTGCAGACTAGTTAAATTTATTTATGTTAGTTAATATTGCATTATTATTATTATTTATTGCATTTTTAGTTTATTTTAAATTCTTTATTTCACTATTTTTATTATTTATTATAACTAATTATTAAACTTTTGTAATATTTTTTTATAATTTTTACATATTTATTTTGCTTTAATTAATTTTTTCTATTTAAAAACCAAGAAAAAACAAAAAAAAAAAAAATTAAGCAAAAAATATTTATTAATTATTATTTTTTTAAATAATGTGATTATCTAATTTAATTTTAATTATTTATTAATAATTTTATTTACTATCACTAAGATTAATTAGAAAAAAAAAAAGAAAATCAATTTTTTATTTAATTAAATTTATCGTTATTCGTGTTATTTTAAATAATTTAATTATTTATTCCATTTAATAATTTTTAAGGTATAAAAAATCAGTCTCAATGCATAACGAAAAAATATATATTATTCCGTTTTAAACGTGTGTATTTAAACACTTAAATATAATATTTTTTACTTAATAATTTTTCACATAGATTTATTTACTTTTTTAATTAATTATAATTATTCGAGGATCTTAAATTTTAATTAAATGTAATTCGATTATAGTTTTAATAAGTAATTTTTATTTTTATTTATAAACATTTCTTTATTTCTATTTTTTCTCATAAACATAATGATGTCGTCTTGTTAAATGTCCTGAATGATGTGTCGATCAGACAACAATCAGTGGAAATTTAATGAAAAAATAATTTATTTTGTTTTGGTATAAATAAATGAAAATTATAATTTCTTCTTCTCTTTTTTTAAATGCAATTTATAATTAATTAATAAAATTATTCTTGTACTTTATTATCTGCTCTATTATGGTTTGTTTTCTCTTTTTTTTTTATTAAATAATTAAACATAAATACCAAATAGTAATGAGAAAATTATATGAAATTTAAAAAACCTTATAAGTTTGCTGTATTTACTTAATTTTAAACTAGCCGACATTGATCTAATTTTGAAAAAGAAATAATTAAATTAATATTGAAAATATTTACAGAAATAATTTATTAAAAATTTTTCGTTAATTATTTATTAAAATTAATTAAAACGCTGACAACACGTTAACAACAAAAAAACCACTGAGTAATTTATTATTAAAAACCATTCAACAGCCTATCTTTTTAATTTTTAACTTGATAAAAGCTGCAAATATTTATTATTTTTTCTTCTGAATAATAATAATTAAATTAATTATGATTGTGTGCAGTAGATAATAATAATAGTTTTTTAATTATTTTTATAAACAAATAAATAATAACTATAATATATATAAAAAGCAACATCGAGATTATACAACATTTAAACAGACACAAAAGATAAAATGAAATTTTTATTTAATTAAACGGACAGACAATGGATTGTCATTTATAAAAGTTATTATTTATTTATTTTTATTAAATATATATATTTAACTAGATAATAATCTTAATTTAATTGAATTAGTTTTTTAGTTTTTTACATTTAGTTAATTTAATTAAATTTAATGAACACTTTTTCTTTATGAAATATTCTTTTTTTTATTTAATTTCTTTTGCTTATTTTTAACTTTTCTTTAGAATCGCTTTTTTTTAATTTTTATTTAATTATTTATTATGTTTTTAGATTTATTTTTAATAAATAGTTTATTTTTTATTTTATTTATTATAGACTGATTGCATTAGTTTGCTTTTATTTATTAAATTTTAATATAAATAAGTAGAAAATAACGATTAAATTCCATTAATTTTATTGCTCTTCTTTACGTTTAATTTGCTTTTGATTTGATTATAGTTTTATTATTATTATTGTTTATTTGCTTTTTCTTTAGATTTTTTTAGTTTATGTTTAAAGTTTTTAGCATTTTTTATTTCTTATAGTTTAACTGACTTTTGTGCAATTTTTCTTTATAATAGATATATTTGTAGGAATATTTTTTGCAACATTTTTTATCGGTGGGGTTTTATCTATTATTATATTTCTTTAAAAAAAATTTTTTTTACTCTTTTATTTTAAAGAGTTTTTATTTATTTATTTCATTTAAATCAATATTAATCACTTGTTAGCTCACCATGAATATAACCACGAGTCGGTCGTTCAGATGAATTACCACGCCACGTTGTTCGATCATTTGGATGTACAACATTTGATATACGTTTTTGTCTTGTTTTAATAAGGCGAGTTTTCGCAAGATGTGGAGATGCTGGTAATTGAGGCTGTTGTTGCTGCTGCTGCTGTTGTTGGTCCAACAAAGGTGCCGTAATCTTAAGTGAATTTAATACATTTCCATCATTAACATCGTCATGCTCTTCAACACAACTATCTGAACGAGATGATGATGGTAAATCACGACGTTTTATTGATTGTTCTAATCGACGTAAAAATCTGTAATTATATAATTTATTTATTTAAATTAACTCTATTTTATTTTATATTTGAATTACCTTATTTGATTACCAATAGCACGTAATCTACTCAATTTCCGATTCGGTTTCGTTGTTATATCGTCGTTTAACATTTTTGGCAATATTTGGCTTGAAACATCCTAATTAAATATAAAAATGTTTACCAAAAAGAAAAACATATTAATATAATTTTAATTATTTAAATAAATATTATTTTTTTATAATAAATTATTATAATTGAATTTTAAACAAAATAATTCTTACATTTTACATTAATGAAAACTAATTATATAAAGCAATTTTATTAACCATTAATTTACTTATTTTAATTATAAATATTATTGTGGTATTTTATTGTTAGAAAGAAAATTATTTTAATTTATTTATTTTATTAAATACTTAGTACATTAGCTTTATCATGTATCATAAGTAAAATTCTTAATGTATTAAGATTTTTTCTATGATATTTAACATTGTTTTATACAGATATTTAAATATAAAATAATAATTGTTATATTTTTAATTAGGTATTTAAATTTTAATAAGTAACACAATAATATTTGTAATAAAATATGCAGTATTGATAATCAAGTGAATCTTAAAACTATGCAACTATGAAATGTTAAATTCAGTGTAATCAAATTACTAACGTATTTCTACAATTAAATAAAACAATGATAGCTTTTTTCCATAATATGTTCCATAGTTAAAAGAAGAAAAACTTTCATAAACAGAAAATAGTTAATTTAAATGAATTTTGAAAATAAAACAGATGTATGTCAGCACTAATTAAAGCATTTAAATGATTTTTCTCCGTATTGATTATAATTTTCTTTTAATTAAGAATGCTTCTTGCATTTTATTAAAATTTTAATTTCAAACTATAGGCACATGCAGGTAATATTTACAAAAAAAATAAAATCATTAAATTCTTTACAACAAGGAAAATATGTTTCAAGGACAGTTCTTTGTTATTTCTATTAAATTATATATTTTTTTTTAATATAAAAATTAAAACACAAATTATAATTATATCTAATTACATATTTACAACCAAAAAACAACAATATCCAATTTATAACATTCATTTAATATTGCTTAAAGTAATATATTTACTCTAAGCTTTTTAACACAGACACATTATAAACATAAAAATAATAAAAGCATAAAATAATGATTGTTAACCTGATGAATGGGTAGTTTTTTTATATATTTTTTGTAATGTTTCTATTGTTGTTTATTAAATTTTATTTCTATGCTGTTAGTATGATATATTGTGTTACTATGAATTGTTTAGTCCTTTATGCAATGATATCTAATTTAATGAATAATAAAAAATAATAAACATCGAAAAAATCAATCAAAAAACAACAATAGATATAAGTGATTTAAATTTAATTAATTAATTAATGCTTTTTCTTGTTTTTTTTTTAAATGATGTGACTACCTCGCCTGTATCCTCGCCAGATCCGATCCTCAATTTACCATCTTTGGTGAATGCTACAAAGTCACATCGATTTGTTCCCAAATGTACTAAAATAAAATATTCTTTTTTTGTTTTTGGAGCTTTTGGAAATTATATAATTAAATTAAGTAAACAAAATAATAAAAGAAATTTCTACAGACACTTCACACTCATACACATATTTTTGAAAATGAATAATTTTAATTTTTTTTTGTAATAATTTTTATACAAATAAAAATTAAAGAATAAATAATTGCTTATTCACATTATAAACAACAAAGAAAAACATTTGAGGAGTTATCTTATAGGGGAGCTATTCATATACAAATTATGTACATTCAAAATATAAATAAATGGACAAAAGGTGTGACGACAACGTAACCGTCAAGATATACAAAACAAAAACAAAAAAAGTAGAAAAATTAATTTTAATAAATAAAATTATAAGAAAAAATAAACTGTTTCAACAACATTCAATAGAAAGATTACTTTTGGTCGATCGGTGTGCCATTTCACGAGCTGATGTTATACTTTCAGATGATGAGGAGCTGCTGGCGACTGGATGGCGTACCAAGGGACGACGTTTTGGACTCTTTCTGGTTGTGTTGTTAAGTGCTGTGTGATGTTTGCCCTGATGATGCAATTGATGATGATGGTGTTGCTGTTGTGGTTGGGCAGAATCCTTGTTGGGTAATTCCAAATGAATTGATGTTTTTGATGGTGACTGTGTCAGACCTTTTGGATTAGGTATTTTTTTTTTATTTCAAACATTATTTACAATGAATAGGACGGAAATTAAATAAATTTTGTGTAAAATATTACTAAGAATTATAAAAACGTTTTAATATTCTTTTCGTTTAATTAATTTTTTTATTTAAGAGAAAATTACCCGTTCTTGAGCTCTTCCTTTCGCGTCGTTTGCCAGTGGTTTTACGATGATGGACCACCCCGTTACCTTTACCATCGGAAGATGGAAAGTCATACAGACCATCAGAATCGGTAAATGGTAGCTGTTGATCTTTACGACCATAAAATAAGGGTGAAAAACGTCCTAAACTTGTTGTCCTTTCACTGTGCAACAAAAAGAAAATTAGAGAAATGTCGGATGAGAAATTATATAAAAATTAATACAAATTGGAATTTCAGATAGAAAAATAGGAAGTAATTTTTTGTGCACCTTAAAGGACTTTCTGAACGCGATGAGACAGGCGATAAGCCTTTATCTCCAGTCTCGGTCTGAATCACAATCGATGGCAGCTGCAACTGCGACATAGTAATCGTTTCCTCTACACCAAGCAGACTTCTGCCATTCTCCAGCAGCTCCTTTCCTATGTACAATTCAAGATCTTTAGCACTCTTGATCTCACCTTCGTCGATTTTTTCGTCCAGGTGATCCGTGCCGATACCTTCATCATTTGATTCTAGAAGTGGATCATCAGACAATGTTTCAGAATCCGAACGCCTTCGAATATGCTCATGCTCAGTCGTCCCTCCATTGGCAGCTGCAGAGGTTGATGTCGTTGATTCTTTCATCGTTTTCAAAAGTGGAGATTGTCGTCTCATAACCAAAGCTGCATGCAAACCTAAATTAGAACCAGAAGGCCCTAAAATTATAGTTTCAAATGTATATAAACCTAAACTAGCTTCTATGTATGAGAATCAACTTACCCGTTCCTGGGTCTTCCATTTCGCTTGGACAAAGAGGATTATTTGAGCCACATCTGCTAGGCCCTGGACTAGCCATGCTTGAATATCCGGATGAACTAAGATTACTTTCAGATGTTGTTCGATCACCACGGGTACATATAGAGAATGGACTTAAGTAGCACATAGGTCCTACAGCACCAACGCCAGGTACACCAAGAAGTCCACTTGCTGCTATTTTGCCTGGAGCTGGTGATATACCTTCAGCATCAGATTCCACCTCACTCATATTAGATGTAATGGTAATCATTGGAGGGGCAAACGGTAAATCCAGTGATGTTGGTTTCTCAAACTGTTTCAACAATCTGCGGGATTATTAACAAAGTGTCTGGATTAAGTCCAGGATGTTGAAATTCCTGAATCTAATAACAAAACTAACCGTTTTTGTTGTTGTTTGTTCGGAAACATGAAACTTGTCTCTCCGATGCTGGCTCGTTGGGGTGGTGGAGATCCTGGAAACATAATAACGGGAACTCTATCCTTTGTTGGACTTGGTTGTTCTATCATAAGCGTAGGAATAATTAGTTCACGAGGTGGGTGGAGTCTCTCTTCGGGTGTTGGAGGATTTATATCTATGGATATTGAAATCGCAGGAGATCTTTGTTGAAGCCTTGCTTTGCGACCACAAGTAAATGATCGTGTAGTGTCTGCGGTACTTGTTGTATCAGTTAGTGTAGTATCAATTTCAGAATCAAGACGATTCATTTCAGCATGAAGATCAACTACAACTCTCTGAATGTCGCTCTAAAAGCGAGATATTGAAAAAAGCGGTTTTGGGAATCGACTATGACTAGTCTAGCTTAGCTAAAAAATTTAACTTACATTTTTAAGACTTCGATCCTTGTCATCATCATCACTAAAACTTAAAGGATCATCATGTAAACTGGGACTACGAGCTCGTGGCATTATTGGTGTTAGTGCCGGTGATGGCATCGGCGTTGGCATCTCATGAATTGGTGATAAACATTTATTTATTCCACTGCCCCCATTATTTGGAATTTCTAATAATATTGTTGGAGGGTGCAGCAGACTTGTTGTTGGCGAAGTTTTATGAGCACTTAATGGGTCAAGAACTGGCACCTCAATTGTACTCTGACGATAGAATATCGGTGAATCTGGTGCTCCACTTGAAAAACTTACTGGTGTATGCATTGATGATGTGGATGAATCATCATCTCCTGGTACATCATCCTGTGGACTAGACGCTGTTGGCGTCGTTGATGGTGATAAGCCCGTTGCTGACAAATTTACAGCCGCTGTTGCAGATGCAAAATTTTTGAACATTGCCAAAATTGAATCAGCACTGGATACTTTTGGTCGAATACGTCTTGTATTTTTTAATGTTAATTCAGATAGTGCAATTTCTGAGCTGGATAACGAATCGCTGCCCTGATTTGAGGATGTGCTGTGCGGTGAACGGATGTCATTTGTGCATGGGGATGGTGGAACTGAATTAGCCCTGGTTGGTATCTCGACGGGTAGGCTAAGGGCGCTCGAATGATTTGGTCCCTGTTTGAGAGGATAAGGCTGCAGTAAATGAAATAGGAAAATGTTGTCAGCAGCCACTAGCTGGCTACTTCTACTCCGACGTACTACATTTCCTACATCCACCTCACTACCCGAACTCATTTCAGCTGAAACTTTACTAAGTAAACGGGCAAATGTCACCTTCTTCTCCAATTTTGGATCGTTGATCTGTCGTGCCGTCGATGTTGATGCTGCTGAACCAGAATTCTCGGAAAACGTTGTCTCCTTAAGATCACTTTCTGAATCAATGACTATACTCGTCTGAGCCTTCAAACGATTTTCAGACAGTTGAATTAATTCACCTAAACTAACCTGATAGTGAAAATGGTAATATATGTATAAAATTATAATTATAAAAACGTTAAAAAATAGATTACAACGCACCTTTGGCCTTGTCTGTGCTACAGCAGGTGATATTAATTGTTGTAAAATTTGTTTCTTTTCAGCAGCATTCTTCTTCGTTGGTGTAGAGTTATTACGTTTTTTACGAGGCGACGGTGTGCCTAAATATTTTTTATAAAAAATAATTACAATCAATATAGTTATTTTCTGAAGAAAATTAAAAATTAAAAGTTATAAGCGGATTTTATTGTAATCAGCTGGGTAAACATTTTTTTTTTTCATTTCATTTCTTTTTTTGTTAAATTAATTAAATATAAAATTTTTATATACAAGACATGCAAGTTGATTACTTTTTTTTTATTTTTAAATTAATAAAAAGAAAAACATTTAATAAAAAATAAAATAATAGATTTTGAATTCAACATTTACATTATATATAAAAATTAAATAGTTAATTTACATCTCACTAACAGAGGTGCATTTGATAATTGAAATTATAAGAAAAAATAATAAGAAAAATAATAATAAAATCACAACAAAAATTAAAGAAAAAACAATAATTTGCTAATAAACATAAAATAATTCATAAACAAATAAATAATAACAATTAATTAACAAAACAAAAAAAATTAAAAAAAATTTCAATAAAAGTAATAGTAAAAAAAAAAAAAACGAAAGAAAAATTGTGCACTTTGCCTACCAGCAGCCACTCACAGGTTACAGACAGGTGAGAAGTTATAAAAATATTTTTTTTTTTTTATTTACTTTTTTCATTAATAAATAATTAAATTTAAAAAGAAATTAATAAATCATAATTTGTGTGTTCAAGTTTTGTTATGAATAAATGAAAAAAAAAAAACGTAAAAACCAATTAAATAACAAAAAAAAAAAAATTAAATTAAATTATGTTTGCGTTTTTTTTTTTTCTTTTTGTAAATGTTTTTCATCAATACATTATTAATTAATTACTTAAATTATTTATGTAACAAATCAATATTATAAATTATAAATTTAATAATTTATTAATTTAATTATAGTATTGTTTGCTTACCACAGACAATATCAATTAATAATCAATCATATAATTGCTTTTAAATCAGGTGTTGCTTTAAAAGGATTATTTTTAATTATTATGACAATTTTTATTAATTTAATTACTTTGTTATTATAATTAAAACATTGTACTTAATAAACTGTCTACTATAATTAATATTTAATTGTATATTTTCTTTATACTAAATTAGTTTGGTTTTAATCAATTTATTTTCAAGGTACAGTATTGTATTTTTTTTTATTTTCAAAAATTATCCATGCAACACATAAAACATGTATTCAAATCATACCTTAAGCCGTTATATAATTATTTATAATATAATACATTAACATGCAACGATTAATACATTCCAATTATAATTTGAATTATAATAATAATAATAATAATTAATTTTGTATTGATGAAAGCCGATTAGAATATATAATTTTGATTAAATTTATATAATATTGTTTTTGTGTATTTATTTTTCTGATAGAAACAAAAAAAAATTAATTAAAATAAAATAATTAAACGGGCTGAAAAATATTATAATTTATGGTAAAATATTCACATAGTTTTTAATCTGATTAAAAAAAATTATAAATATATATATAGAGAAAGAAGAGATTAAGCGATAGAAATTTATTATAATTATTAATTTTGTGTTATTTTACATTCGTTGAAACTACTTTAAATAATTTATAATTATTTTTTTTTTTTAATTAAAACAAATAATGAAAAAACAAAAAAAAAATTAGAAGAAATAAAATGATTAAATTGTATAAAGATATATTTACATAAAATTAGTAAAAATATAATTGAGATTTAATTTATTCTTTATTTATTAATATTGTTCAATTTTTCTAGCTTAAAATTAAATTAAAAATTAACAAGAAAGATATGACTAAAATAATTATAATAAATTAAATGATAAAGTGCGTAAATGTATCACATTTAATGGTTTAAAGTAGAGAAATAAAACTAGAACACCAAAAATAATAAAATTAAAATTAAAAATTATTGATTGAAAAAAGATTTTAGAGAAAATTTATTATATTGAAAGAAATTTAATTATAAACAAGTATTAATTAATTAATAACGAGAGGAAGGAAAGTTATTATCTCTAAAAAATTAATAAATTAAAAAAGTCATTAAATTTGTTTGTTTGTTTAAATAAATGAAAATTAGAAGGGGATTTAAGTTTTTTTTTCTTCTTATAATTGAAAAATCAGAAAGAAAATGGTAAAAATAAAAATAAAAAAAACTTAAAAGAATAGATTAGAAGTAGAAGGTAGAGAAAGTACGAATATAAAAGAAGATTTAATGACTTCTGTCTGTCTTACGTCGTGGAGGGGGCCGCAATAGATCGTCTAATGAAAATGTTCTAGCTGTGGCCCCCCCAGCCGGCTGGGGGCTGCTGAGGCTCAGTATTGAAGGTTTTCTTATACCCAGACGACCAAATATTGACCGTGGCGCTCCTGGTGTATTCGCTGTTGATTGTGGTATCGCACTTGTAAACTGTAACTGCTCCCGCAAGGATGGATGATGATGTGTTGATAGTGATCCTGGCGCTAAATATATGAAGAAAATAAATAAATAAAATAATTAGAATTGAAAAATACTCGTGTTATTTCTCAAATAGAAATAAAAGTTATTTAATTTTTTTTTTAAATTTAATAATTACGTCGATTACGGTCTGCTTCCTCAGCTAAAAGTTTTTCAATTTTTTCAGGAAAATGACGTTTAGCACACCATACTAATCCAATTATAGCTAATACAACAGAAACGGTTATTAATCCCAACCAAAAAGGTTCTTGTAACATTCTTTCAGCTAATGGTTTATATGGTATATGTATCATTCGTTTTTCGCAGCGTTTACCTTCCCACCAGGCATGACATCTAATTTAAAGTAAGATAAAAACAAGATAATATTTTTTTTCTTTTGACAAATTTTTTCAATTAAACAGACCGACAATGGAACCCTCCTGTTTTTTCAAAACATTCACCACGACTTTCGCATGGATTCTCAGCACATGGATTTTGCTTTTGATCACAAATGTGTCCTACGTATCCTGACTGGCAATGACACTAGAATTAAATTTGAGAAAAGTAAATAAATTTATAAAAATACAAAACATCAGAAACAATGATTAAAACTAACCCTAAAACTTGTTGCTGTTAATTCGCATTGACCAAATAGACATGGATCTAGTTCACACATATTCAATCCACAAAACCTAAATGTTTTTTTTATTTATTTTTGGTTATATAAATAAATTGGTCAAAGAAAAAACTAAACTGAAAATATAATAAAAAAGAAAGGACATAAATTACCGTCCGGTATAATGACCACGACACTGGCATCGTCGTTTTTCACCATTCAATACACATTTGCCACCAAATTGACATGGATTCGGTTGACATGTTTCAACCCAATCATCAGCCGAAACTAATTTTGTTTTATAATTTACATCTGTTGCCAATAGATACAATACGGAAATGTTATTTTTCTTATAGCACACATTTTTTGATATTGATTATTTGCTGATTATTTACCTGTCTGAATGCGAACTGTTGCATTTAATTTAACATTACTATTACTATTTATTGTTCGTTGACGTATGTGCAATGTATTTAAATATGAAGTAATATACACAAGTGCTGTTGTTGATTGCGCTAAATCATCAAAATCATTTATTCGTTTATTTTGAAATTCATTATCAAAATTTATAACTTCAGTGGTTGTTGGTTGTGTTAGCAATTCGCATAAACTCCACTTTGTACCATTTGCATCCGCATAATTATCCAATATCTATATAAACAATTTTTGTGAATTGTCAAAATTATAACATTTATAATATTGTCATGCAATAGTCAATCAAACCTCAATGCTGGAACGACCATGACAATCATTATCACTAAATCCAACACCATGTAATTCGAGTAAAATAACATCACCGACCGGTGCAACAAGATGCTGTGTAAAATCAACATCCGTTGGAACACTTTGGGGATAATTTAAATGCAATAAAATTCCATTTGTGTTATTCGATAATGTTACAGTACGATGTTCTACTATAGGATTCACTAAAATTTATTATAGGAAAATAAAATTCTTAATAAATCTTCAAAATGACTAATAATTTCATTTCATTTCAATTACTTGTTTTGTATGTCGCGCGAAATCCTCTACCGCGAGGACGTTGACCAGTGCGTATTCTTATTTTAAGGCGTTCATTTTGGCTAACAAAAACTCCATCATTTAATTGTGTCATTATGTTAAATGGTCGAAAGTCACCATTGCCAACATCCATATCAATCATTCCATCCTCAAGTATTTCGTGTTCATTTATTTCAAGCCAAACACGCTTCCCGAGTGGCGCTTGAATGACAAATGAACAATCAAGATTGTTTAATAAAAAGTGTGGAAAATTCGGACTACTGAATGCTCCCTCGCGAGATGTTAACGTTTGAATTGGACAACCGGAAACATCTACTGCACTCCATGTGGCTGAAAAACCGCTTCCCGTTACAGAGAAATCACTGTGAAATCGTAGCAATGCTTGATTCGATGCAGCAACAAAATCAAAACGTGACATGTTCGCCTCATGAGATCCACACCATCTCACATAAGGTAAAAATGATGGTTGATTTTTTCTACGTGCATCACCCTCTTGATTATCTACACTACCTTTATATCCATCTGGATCTAAGTATTCAGGTGCAACTGGCAAATATATATCTCCATTATCATTTACGTAACGTTTCGTTCTGCGCAAATTCAACGCAGATACCAAACGATTTGTCTTCTCTAATAATTTTATATTTTCTTTTAAAAAATGTTCTGCCTCGAGAATTCCATTTAATTTTTTATAAACATTCTTATCGATTTTTTCCTTCAAACTTGGTTGCCCATCTTTTACTTGTTCATAATTAATAGATCGTTTATCTTTTTGTTTTAAACTTTTCTCTAACTTTTTTATACTCATCTCAATTTCACCATTTTCAATATATTTTATATTACGTAAATTTTCCACACGACTAACAAAAAAATCTTTTTTTAAATTAGTTACTCGTTTTGGCTGGTATGTCATTTCGTTACGTCGGTGTCGTGACTCAATAATATCATTAACATCTTCAACAAACATTGCCATTGGTATTGGATTTGTGCCTGGCTCCATCAGTATTGAACCAAAACCTCCACCACCTTCATTATGGTGTTCTTCATTATTATTTTTGTTATTATTATTATTATTATCAATATTGATATCATGGTTGATACCATTATTGTGTAATGGCGTATTAATAACATCTAAATCGAAATTTTGTATACTGACATAATCATAAAGGCATTCCTCTTGTGATTCTAGATCAAGTTTCTGAAATTGTATTATCAGACGGGTACGATCTGGACCAATAATTCTGACCCAATAGTCAACATTCGATGGATATGGACTTGGATAACCTTTAAACAATAAAACAAACTATTTATTTACACTTTGCTCTATTTTAAACAATTTAATAAAGTGATTTCTGACCTGGTGATGTTAGACGACCCTCAGCACTAGATATTGTTTGATTTTGTATAGATGATTCATTGGAACTTGGTCGACGACGCTTACAAATATAACCACCAGCTTGACTACATTTTTGTGATGACCAATATAGACCAGACGGTAACATTGGTGTTGGTGACATTTTCCAATGTAAACCTAAACATGTTGGCTGCTTTGGCATTTGATCGATTGTTCCTTGACCTGGTAACCAGCCCTATTACATTCAATAATTTTAACAAAAGAACGTATTTTATTTGAAATTGTATTTACCAGTTAAAAAAAATAAAAAGTTTACCTGAAATGACATTTTGATTCCATCCGTCCATTCAAAGTCACCATTCTCTGCTAATTCACCACCCAGCCAATATAATGCACGGGGTGAGTAATCGATGTGGTTTCGTATATTTGTCGTTATAAATCTATAATAATGTAATGAATTAATTAAATTTTAAAAGTGTATACTAAAGCACTCAATATTCAAATACATTAAAATTGTTCAAATAGACAAAAACTTTATTACAAATCTAATATTTAATTATTACAAAACCATTTAAATCAACCAACCTTTGTTCATCAGGAGTTGCGATCGATGCTAATTGAGCACCAATACCTCGACACACCTGTTGTGCAGTCCACCAATCAACTTCCGGATATGATACAAATAAATAACATGAACCATTGTACGGTTTTAAACGTTCATCAGAACATTCAGGTGCGACTGTTACAGTAAGTTTTATTTTCCGACGAAATTAAAAGACAAGATAATATTTTTTTTTCGTATTTTTAAATATATAATAATATATGTTTATTTTTGAATAAAATTTAATATTAATAAAGAAAAATAATTAAATCAATTAAGAAAAAAAATTATTGAATTTAGTTAGAGAAAAATAAAAGTTTTTTGAAAAAAAAAGCTAAAGTACATCTAACTATTGTAATAATTGTTATAAATTTAATTTTGTATATCATGACATAAAAGCAATTAAAATTTTAATAATATAATTATTTTAAACAATGAAATAATATAAAATTTAATAAAGAAAAATAAATGTACCACAGCGATTAACGCATTTAATTGTTTCATTGTAATTCATATTGATGTGCGATATTGTGTAGCTGGTGATTTGTTTTACTATATATAATTAATTAATTTATTAAAATTTGCTTACAAGAAATAAATAAATAAAATAATTGAAGAAAAACTGTATATTGATATGTATATACAGGTAACATATTTATTTATTATTATTATTTAATAATATTTCGTTACCATTGCTGTACTTTCATATAAAAATAATAAACTGTTATTGTTATGATGTTTATTTATCGATTTGGTTCGACCTTTTTATTATTATTATTATTTTTGTATACATGTTTATGTATATATACTTGCACTAAATGACGATAAACATTAGTAAAAAAAATAAATAAATAAATAAAAGTACTACGGAAGAGATATACCAACAACAGAAGCGAGAAAATTCGACCGAAAAAAGAATAAAATATTAACGTAAAATGTGGGCAACACAAAGCTCTATTAAGCCGGTTAAACTTGATGAGATGAAAACGATCTACTTGGAAAAAAAAAAGTTAAATAAAAAATAGAAGTGAAAAAAGAAAAACACCAGAAAGGAAATAATGTTAGAGAAGAAATAAGAAAAAATAAAAAATATTTTACGAAAGTATATTTCTTCAATAAAATCGATTTGTGGTCGTTTTTTTTATTATTTATCAAAGTGATAGATTTTATTATTATTACGTGTAATTCAATACTGTTGGTTATTTAAAATGTGTTGCATATAAAATTCCATGTATATTTAATTGTTTCATCAAACAAAAAAAAAGGAAATTAAAACCAAGATTGTTATTATAATAAATATAAAATAGAATTTAAAAAATAAAAGTCAGTGGAGACGCCTGGTAATTTCTAATAATTTATTTCGCCTAAACATTAACTAATTAATTACACAATTTACTATTTTAATAAAATTGAAATTTTTCATCACTAATTTTTTAATTATAGAACTTATTTTTATGTAACGACCGTTAATAAAATGATAAAAGTAAGTCAACCATAAAAAAAATAATATTTTTTTCTATTGTATTTAAGGGTAAATAACTGGTACGGTTAATGGGTTAAATAAATATCTGTTATTATATTAAAATTTATTTAGTTTTTACAAAATGTTTATAAACATTGTAAATTCTATTGAAATATATTTATATTAAATTAATGTTAAATGCTTGTTTAACAGTTTATTTATTGTATTTTATTTATTTTTATTATTTTTTCTTTCATAAAGCTTGTAAAGTTTTTTTTTCAAATTAAATAAATTCGATGTTTCTTTTTTTTGTTTGAAACTTTTAAATAAATAAAATGTTTATTTTAATCTTTTTTTTTTCAACTGAATAATACAAGTTTAAATTAGTTAAATTAACACAAACAATATGATATAAATCATTTATAAATTAAATAACCATAATTAAGGAATATAAATAATAATCTAAACATTTCGCCTATGAATAATTCAGTATAACCGCATTTAAATAAAATAATATATTTGGTGGTATCTATAAAAAAAAAATAACTTCTAATAATATTAAAAAATTATTAAAATACTCATCAATCAAAACTTAATTAATGTAATTAACTAAACTAACACTAAACTATTAATTATTTCTATGTTTTAACTAATTTTCTGTAATTTTCAATATATAATATCACTCGGTAGCAAAATAAACTAAAAAACATGCAAACAATAATATTAAAAGAAGTTTTAATAAATTAAATAGAAAAAGATTTAAATAAAATTATAATTAAAAAGCTGTTTTTTTTTTGTATATTGCTGAAAATAAATTGTTATTAATGTTAATTAACATTGGCTTAGTTTTTGTGTAACATAATGTTAGCGTCTTAAAGCTTACTTTTTAATTGTTACGAAATACTAAAGACTTTTGTTGAAAAATTTTAATAAATTAGTGAATTTTTTTTGTTTTGTTTTAGTAAGCTTGAAACTAGCAACGCTATAAATGATTAATAAATTAGTTTGAAAAAAGCTCTTGTTTTTTTTTTTTGGTGTAATACTTTGTGTTGAAATAAATGAAAAATTTGTTTATTGACTTTAAAAAATAGAAGAAAAATGGGCATATTGGGTGTTTTATAAATTAAATAGCAAAAGGAATAAATGCAAAAGGTAGCTTAATTGTTTATTTTAACTAATTAAAAAAAAAAATAATCCTTTTAATCTTAAAAAAGTTGAGTAAAAAAAAAATTATTTTTTGATTATGAAATTTTATCAATTTTTTTTTTTTTTGTTTTTTCATTTTTGCTGATATATCTAATTAAATTTTTTATTCAATTTTTTTATATTATTTTATTTTTGTCTCAAAAAATTTAGGTAAAACTTACCACGAGGCCATGGCGTTCCTAAATTTTATATTAAAATACGATATTATTGCTTTATGTTTTCAATTATTTATATATTAATTTATTTATTTATATGTATATGTATTTATAATTGATTTTAATTTTATTAAATAATTAATTTTTTCCCTTATGTTTTAATTAATTGTGATTAAAAATTATTTACAAAATTAAATAAAAAATAAAAAGATAATTTTCGTCTATTATCAATCAATATAAAGAAAATGAAAGATAGTAAAAATATTTAAAGAAAAAAAAAAATAAAGAAAACGTAAAGAGTGTTTAACGATCTAATTAATTAATTTATTTTATGTTTTGTTAATAAAATATTAATTCAAAAAAATTTTTTAGTCTTAAAAACATAAATAAAAAAAATTCAAGAAAAGAAAAAACAATACAAAGTGAAATTATAAACATAAATAGAAATTTAATAAGATTAAAATATATAAGAATAAGGACGATTTTTTACAAGAATTTTAAAGTAATTATTTTTTTTCTTTAAAGAAATTTTTGTTTTTTTTGTTCAATTATATATAAACGAATTTAATTACTAAGATAAATTACATAATAATTATAATAGAGAAAAGAAAAAATTAATAATTAATAATGAAAATATCTATATAAATATATAATTAATATAAGCTTACCATTTTCCATTGAAACTTTTGCCTTGTAGCCACCATAGTGATGTGAATAATCTGATACAAAATGTAATGCAAGTGCTGGAGTAATAGTAACATGACGTAATAATTTCAATTTTGAACTCCAATCTCCACATAATCTACGTGGTTTTATTTGTTGTTTATATTTCTTATGTAAATGGAAATTTTCTCGATTATTTAAATTCTTTATACCAATTGGTTTTGCAAATTTATCAACGGTATCCGGTGTTGTTATTGATTTATAATTATTCGCTGGTATTTTTGTCGTTCTTATTTGATCAATAAAAAAATCACTTTGATCATTTTTCTCATTTATACGTTTAACACGTTTACGATTTTTATTATTATATTTAAAAAAATTTAATAAATTTTTATCAAATGCTAATGAGTCTCTAGTGCGTCGATGTAAAAATTGACGATATTTGGTTTGTTGTAAAAAATTTGTAGTACTTGCCGCTGGTTGATTAAATTTTGTTGTTACTGGTGGCTCAATTATTTCTAAATAATCGTAACTACAACTAAAAAAAATATTACATTTAGTTAATTTGCTAATGTTATGCTAAATAAATAAATAAATTCATACGATGGTTCATTCTCTAGGACAAGCTCTTCAAAGTCTAAGACTATACGGTAGCCAGGTGGTGCTGTCACAATTGTAAGGCAATTTGCATTATCTGGATATTGTCGAGGAAAACCAGGACTCCAAATTGATGCTCGTGGATGTTCACGTGTTAGTGAAATTGTTTTATTACAATCTTGTGTCCATGAACGTTCATCACTTGGCTCTGTAATTTTGTAAATTTTTATGTTAACAATAATATACAAGAAAGTATCAAACAATCAAACCACCTACCATCAGTTAATGGCCTTTTACATATAAAATAATTTTTTGCCTCACAATTACGATCATTCCACATAAATGTTGTTGATAATGGATTAATAGTCGCTGTTGTCGTTGTTGAAGATTGAACACCAGGTGGTATACGAAAATGACGTCTTAATTCAACACAATCCTGTCCACTTAATCCATCATCATTCGGTTGACGATTATATTGGCCATGTTGTGGCCAGCCGGGAAACCAATCTTAAATAATAATTAAATTAGTATGTTTAGTCAGCAGGTTTTTTTTCTTTATTACTATTTTTAGAGGTGTATTATTTAGGATTTATAGTGTGTTTGTCATTGAAATGACAACGAAAGGGTGTGTTTTTACAATGAACGAAAACACCATAAAACTATAGGGTTTTTTAAGTAAATAAAGAAATATATATCTATACAAAATAAAAACATTTACTTGAATATGTAAAAGGATGTCCATCTGACCACCGAAAATCACTTTCAAAATTTCTATCAGACGCTCCAATCCAATACGCTGATGAATCTTTATAGCCAGGACTTTAATAGAGAAATACAATAATAAAAGCATTATTTAAAGTTTATGATTTTAAAAATAAAATCAATTTAGCTGAACATATTTAGTGTGAATTTTTTATTTTATTCAGAAAAAAAAAATCAACTTTTATATTTGCAGATGCTACCAAAACAAAATAAAATGAAATAATAAAATATTTAATTAATTATTTTCCATCTGGTGTCGTTACTGCAATATTTCTATGATAAGTGTAGTTTACATTTTTATTACCATAAGTTGAAATACACGTAGTATTAACACGTGTTTTGTAAGAATTAAATAAAAATTAAATTATTTTTACCTGCAAAACAGTCTCGAATATATATATTTTAAAATATAAAACTAATAAGAATATTGTATAATAAAAACCAAATAAAAAATGAGCAAAGTTTGTTATCATTATCATTAATTGTCTATTATTTTCTTTTATATTTCTCTGACTTATTATTTATTGCAGAAAATTATGCATATTTTTAAATTTTAATTAAAAAGTTAATTTAATTTATATTTACCTATTAATTAATAATTGATCAATTATATTTTGATCTAATTCTGAATGTATTGATATTAAATGTCCATTATATTTTTGTATACATTCACGTTCGGCCATTTGCCATGTTAATTGATAATTAAATGTTGCTATACAAAATTGTCGCATTGCTATCCATCCAAAGGCACATTGTGATACAATATTAACAATTGGTTTTGCTTGATAATCAATTAATAATGTTGGTGAAAATTTTTTATTATTATTATTATTATTATAATTTATGTTATTATTATTATTTTCTTTTTTACTAATACGTATCACTAATATATTATCACTTGATATATATGTTAAAAATTTTATAAATTTATTATTATTATTATTATTATTATTTAAATCATAATTATCATTATTTAAACAATATATCCATTTATAATTATTATTTATATAATCATATAATTCAATTAATAACCCATTATTTATATTACAATTTTTTATTTGTTTAATTATATCGTTTTCTGTTTGTTTTATTGTTAGTAAATCAATTTTATCATTATAACTATTATTATTATTATTATTATTATTATTACTAATCAATTGTTTGTTATTATTATCACCATTTTTTATATATAAATTTAATTTTATTTTATAACCATATGGTAAATGTATTTTAAAATAACAATTTAGATTATTTTTTATATTATTTAATATATATGAATTATTATAATTATTTAATGTTATATTATAACAATAATCAACTAATTTATAATTTAAATTAAATTTTGGTAATTTATGTAATAAAATATTTATATTATAATTTTTTATAAAATATAATTTACGTTCATTTATTTGTAATTCTTCTAATTTACCACATAAACGTTGTGTCTTTGTTATATTATTATTATTGTTATTATTTATATTAAAATTTTTATTATTATAATTATTATCACTATTTTTATTAAATTTAATATAACCACCATTATTACACGGAATATTTAAACGTGTTAATTGTATAAGTAGTCCTGGTAATTGATTTCTATTTGAATTAAATTCATCACTTTCTGTTGATGTTTCAGCTGATGATAATGATGATGTATCATGTGATTTAAAATAAACAACACAATCATTAATAGCATCATCATCCGGTTGATTTTCCATTAAAAAATCATCAATATTTACTTTTTTATATTTACGAAATAAATCATCGTTGAATGTTTCTTGTTTTTTAATTTGTTGATTACGATTTTGTTTATATTGTGGAATTGGTAAATTTGTGTAATCAAGTTCACCTGATGTTTGTTTTAAATATAAATGACAGTCTGTAAGTAAAATCAACAAGAATACAAAATAATTATTAGTAATAAAGAGAATATGTATAAGAAATTTACTTAATTACCTTTCAATAATAAAAAAGGATAAATCAATTCAAAAACGGTTTGCGATGTCATCGTCCGATATAAAATTCTGTGAATTATTAACAATAAAATTATTTAAAATAGGAAATTGAACTCAAAAACATGCAATAACTATAAAATGTAATTAATTTCACATGTTGACAGCATTAAGATTATAACAACACTCATTGTAACAATGGAAAAAATAATTAATAATTGATAAGATATTAAGATGATAAACAAACAATTAAAATCTTATGCAAAAAAATTAATAAAATCTCTGCCTAAGGATAAAGAATTTTATTACTGTAAGAAACAACGCTTTTATGGGTATTCCAGTTTGCTTTCTATAGATAACACTGCTTAATTAAATTTTTAAATGTGTTTTTCTGCTATCAAAACATTATTATATGTTGCAAGAGCTTTCATAGCTTCTGAAAAACATGGTAAATAAATTTTTATAGTGTTAATACAATTGCTACCAGGCGCCTCCACTGCAAACATAGTTTTCTTTCTTTAATATACTTTAAATATAATTTAACTAAAAGTTTTATTACAAAATACTATGTTTTTCCGTATTTTCTAATAAAATAAAACTATGATTTGTTTGTAATCGATATTTTTTACACAAAGTTTTTATTTTATTTTCGTTTGTGTGTAGAAACATTAAGGAAACAAACAAATCAACAATATTTTGTAGTACTTCGTTTTCTTTCCATTTTTATTTAAATAATATATATAAATGGAAGAAAACTAAGAAATCTTTTAATATTTAAATCTTTGCTAAGAAATTTATGTTTCAAAATAATTGTCTTCTTCAGAGAAAAATATCAACACAGAAAAAATACTTCAGAGTAGAATATGGTGAAACTTTAAAATTGGTAGCTAAGCAATTGGAAAACTTGCAAGAAACTTTAAAGTAACTCTTGTTTATGTCATAGCTTATAACTTTCGAATAACAAATAAGGGTGAAAAATATTGCAGTATATAAATTTATACTATGGTCACGATTCATGTGGAAATTAAATGGGAAAAGTTTGCTCCAGGCACGTAAATTATCTACCTTGGTAGCTAGTTAAATATTTTATTATTTTTAATTTAAAAAAAATTATATAATTTCTTCTGTATCACCCTACACAACTATTACAAACATAAAAAACCTTTGGCCTTTTTAATTATTTAAATGAAAGAAAAAGGCTTAAATTCAGCTGATTGTTGCGTGTTTATTATTATTATAATTACCATCCCTATAATCAAAATTAACAAAAAACCAACAAAATCTAGATTTTAATTTATTATTAAAAGAAACAAAAGGTTTAATTGCGAATTAGAGATGCGAACGATTATTATTTTAAAAAGCTCACACATTTTCTATCGCTTCCAAATTTAACGAATAAAAAATACGTGTTGTGAAATTGAATTTCAATAACGTACAAATTGAATAGCGTAGAGTAAAGCTTGAATAATCTTTTCCAGAACAGAACTTTGTTGTTTACTTTTTCTATTTTCGATTAGACAGCGTGTGTCTGCATTATTTTAATATTAACCTTCGCCGTTTTTTACGCTCTTTAAAAGTTTTTTTATAAATCACTTTAAAGAAGAAAACGATGAAATAGAATGAGGAAAACAAATAAAAATCATAAAAGAAACGAAACGTTTTCAAATTTTATTAGCTGAAACACAAAAAAGAAGAGAAAAAATTTCTGACATGAAATCACAGCGTATTTCCATTACAGTAAAACTGGGTGGTTTTACTTACTTAAGGATTTAAGAACAGTAAATCATACACGTGTTACATTTCCTTTTTATTAGGTTATAGAAAAAAGAAGGATTCATAAAAGTAAAAAAAAAAAAACTTATAAACCCTAACTGACAAGGTTGCTAAAGTAATGATTTTCACCCTAATTTCGCATTTTTTTTTTATTATCATTTTAATTCTTTCATTATTTCTATTATCATTAAAATTAATTACATCTATAAGTAAACTTTTTATTCTTATAACAAAAGCATAAAATATAGAATTAAAAATAAAAGCCTAAACTTAAAGCTTAAATTATATTTTATATAATCAAATCAGGAAAATGTAATTTTTCTTCTGCCCCAAAAAATTCATTTTAAATGGGCAAATATAAACACATTTTTACCACAATATCATTCATAATAAAATCATCATTATCGTCATCATCATAATCATTATAATTGTTATAAATAGTAATAACTGGTATATATTTAATTTTACAAAATAGAAAAACAATAAAAACATTTTCAGCAAATACTTTAATTACAGAGAATATTATTATTTTTTGTAAAATATTTATAAATTCTTTAACTCAAAATGTATTAAAAGTTTTTCTTACAAAAGTAAAATAATTTAAAATTATTTAAGACAAACAAACATTGTCTCTAATCCCATGTGAACGAGAATGTCATTAAGCAGCAATTAAATTACCAAATTACATGGTTTATTAAAAGAACGCGAATCAGAAATGGTTGAAAAAACAAAACATTCTTTTAGGCTAAACGAAAATAAAAAAATCCACCAAAAACACGCAATAAAAGCTTTGATGTCCTTTTGGGAAATGCTTTTTTATGGAATTATTTTATTTACGCTAAATATTTTTATAGGAAAATTAAACTCATATAACATTTAAGCGTAGATCTTTTGATTTTATATTTTTTATATTTTCTAATCGACAGCAACAATTTTAAACACATTATATTGGATATAATAAAGCATATTTAAAATTAATTACCAACGGAAAATTCAAAATGACTGAGTAATAATAAAAACTTTACTTGCACAATACTACACTATTGAAAACTTTTAATCGATAAACAAGAGTATTCTGTCTGCATTAATAAAAGTGACTCAACTGTAAATGTACATCAAGACAAAAGCTTTAAAGTATGTAAAATGTATCAAATTCAAGTTAAATAAAATCCCAATCGTGTTTTATTTTTGTATAAAAAAAAAAAATTGAATTTTAATCGAAAAAATAAAAACCAAATCAGGTAACAAAGTTTGAAATCACTTGTTGTTTTTTTTTTCTTTTTATTTCTTTACTTTTCACTTTCTTATCTGTCGAAATAAATAAATATTCAGAATAAATTGAAAAATATTGAAAAATATTATTTATTTAATTTTCCATTTGCAGATAAATAAATAAAAAAAAAACGAATATGCAAAACAAAATAAAATAAAATAAATTAAAAGTAAAATAAGTAGCAAGGGATGAACACAAAGCAAACAACATAATGTAGACTGTATAGAACAACTGTTGAATTTTACTGTAAAAAAAGTATTAAGGCGAGCGACAAATGTTGAAAAAATGTTTTTAGAAAGTAAAAAACAAACCACCTTCAAATTGCCATAAAAAAATATAAAAATAAAACGAAAAAGAAAACTTTTCAAAATCAATTTACAAAGCAATAAAAAAAGCATTTCTTTTCTAGATAGTGACTTTATTTAATTAACTTTAATTTTAACTTTTGTCAAACTTATGTTTGTTGAGGCAAAGAAATGAATCAGAAATAAAACCAAACCATATGTGTACAATGAACTTTCTACTTATTACTTTACCGTGAAATTATTTCATTAATTTTTTCTTTCGACATTTTTGAGCTTTTTTGAAGTCTATTACTTTGTTTAAATGTGTCAAGGTTATTTTTTTTTGGTTATTAATTATTTATCTTTCTCTTTTACTGCTTTCGTTAATCATACGCAATTTTAAAGTGATTTTACTTTTTTATTAACAGAATCATTGTAAATTTATCAAGCTTTAAACATGTGAATTTAGATTATTACTGTGCTGGTTTACCTAGAATGCAGCATTTTGTATAATAATAATTTTTATTAAGTTCCAATTAGTAAAATCTGTCATCGTCGTTCTGTAGTTTTTATTAACAATTGTCTTAATGAATTTTTTAATAAACATAAGTGGAAATCGTATAACCGTATTGTCCAGCATATATGCTATACAATATATATAAAAACAGAACAACTGCCACCAGAAAAACTAAAAATTAATATCGATTGTCTGCAATAATGTTAAATTCTAATTTATGGAAATTCGTTTTTTTTTTATATTTTTTAAAATTTTTCATATTGATTCAACAAACAACGAATAGCATTTCTCTTTTTATTTCAATTCAAATTTTACATTTTTATTATTCAATTAAAAGAGAAGAAAAAATAAATTTTTGATTTCCTTTCAAATCGTAAAATAATTTCTCCATTATATTCACATTTGTTTTTTGTTTTTTTTTTTGCAATTCGGTTTTTTATTCATTTATTTTTTTCATTAAATTATTTTGGTATGCTTTTTAATAAAAAATAATGAATTTATCGTAACCGTTGGTAAGCTTTAAGTTATTGAAGAGCATCTTTTTTTAAATTTGATATAAGATAGTAAAAAATTAGCAAAAAGAAAACATTTTGTTTTTATAGATTATTAATTTTAAATTACTTATATGACAAAAACTGAGTGGTTTTCAACGAAATTGAATAGCTTTAATAGATAAATAAATGGCAAATGGTAAGAGCAACTGCAACAAAAAAAAGGTCAAAGGGAAAAAACTTAAAACGTAAAGGTATGTATATGCGTCATTAAATATACATATTTTGTATCTTATATCCCCAAACCAAAAATTAAAGGTAACTAGGAGCATTTTAAGGTATTTTTTTTGATAAAAAGTAAAAAAACAAAAAATATTTACACCTTATAAAGGTTTGACATTGTTTTTTATTTATAAAAGTTTATTTGTCTAACTTTACTACATTGAGATATTTGTTAAATCAATAATGTAAATTATTTATAGGTAAAAGGTTTAATCAATAAAAGAAATTCAATGAATAATATGTAAAAAAAAATTGCTCAAGATTTTTTTTCACTGTTTTTTTTACTAAGCTAAATATTTAATCCAAATGAAAATGAAATTTATCCTTAATTATTTTTTCTTCATAAAATTTTCGTACATCGTAATTGAATTTATAAAATTGTTTTACTCTGTGTAAAATATATATTTTTATAAATTTAATTAAAATTATGCTAATTTTTATTGATTTTGATAAAGAAAATTTTATACCATAATGTGTACGTTTTCTTTACGCTTTTCCTGTTAAATTATATAAAAAAATTTATTTATATTAATATTTTATTTTCTTTATAAATTTTAATAATTCCAAAAAAAAAAGGAAAATTTATAGACGATTATTTAAAGTAAGTCGATGATGCGAAAATACACATAAATTAAATAATAATTAATAATTAATCAAGCTTAATTGATTTTTTAAAAGCTTTTTTCACATTATATTATTATTTTGCGGTTCGAAGGGATTATTTTTAGTAATATTACTTTAGTCAGTGATTTATAAATTGAAAACTTAATTTATGAAATTTGTATTTAAAGTTTAATAAATAAGTTTTTGTTGTTTAAATGTTATATTCCATTAAATCACCGCAAGATACACAATCAAAGTTTAACAAAATATAAATAAATCAATGCGGAGTTAACCAATAGTTGTATATTATAATTAATTTATTATAAATAAAATCATTTAAATAAATTAAACAGAGTAAATAAAATAACATTTGGAATATGTGTATCATAAATAAAATAAAATAACATAAAGATTTCAGATAATTATTTCAACAAATTAAATTTAATTTTAAATGAATAAATAAGGATGAAACTGTTGCAATATTTTGCTGTGTTTATTGGAGAATAAAATTTGTAGCAATATTTGGTCATTAATTCCATTTAATTTACATAATTTTGCATTACTAATTATTTATTTACTATCAAGAATGGGAAGTGTTTTGTAAAGAGTTTAAATTTAAGTAATTTTATTTTGTGTAGATGTTTGTTTAACAACGAAACGTTTATTAAGCATGCAAAGATACTTTTATTTATTTATTTCTGCTGTGTTAATAATAGAATAACATTAATATTTCATAATAAATTAAGGGGAAATTAACATATATACCAAACAGCACAAAATAAGATAAGTGAGCTTATTATGTTTATTAAAAAAATTCAACACAATCAACGATTCTAAATATACTTTTCTAATTTATTTAATAAATTAATTATTTATCTGATTTAATAATACCTGAACTAAATAATAAAATAAATTATTTTAATATTGTTTATAAAGATAAATGAAAGAAAAATCCTCTTTTACGTTGATAAAAATAATATTAATAGGAATAGAAATAGGAATAGGAATGGAAAATGTCATCCATGTCTGTAGTAGTCGAAAGATATTAATGCCTTAAAGCGGAACGTTTTCCTAATATATAATGTATATTTTTGTATATTTGGTAATGCTTAAAAAAAAGTAACCATTTAAAATGTCAAGGGTCTTTTGGGTTACTTATGTTTGTTGTTGGTTAGATATGGATTGCGAAACAAAAAACAACAAAAGCTTGTGATCAATGTTAAAAACCTTATAAATAAAGAAAAATAAATAATTTTCTTTTTTTTTTTAAAACGTCTAAATGTAACAGCATCGTATATTATGTATTTTTTTTTTGTATATTATCATTATTAAATTTTCATTTTTGTTATATGTATTGGAATTGTTTTAAGGAAATGGTTTGGTAACCAGATGTCCTTGTTTTCCGCTGGGAAAAGGTCATAGTGGAAATATGTTTTGCGATTTCCTTTCGTTTATTTTTATGTTTGTTAAAATTCTCATTTTCTTTTGTACACAATGAAATATTACAAGAGCTTCACAAGAATATTAATAATTAAATAAATTAGCTAAACAAACAATAAAAAAACATAATGAGCTTTGAGCTTAAGCTTAAGCAAAAATGGTGATTAATTTTTTAAAAATTTGAAAGGTTAAAGTGAAAATTATAAACCTAAGATGCGATGCTGATAATATTATTGAAAAGTTTATTTTTCTGAAAATCTAAAACTGATATGATACCATTTAAAATCGAAAAAAATCCATTCAAATGAAAAGTTAGTGGAAATACACCTTTTTATTGTGCTGTGTGGGTTGATTTATAACAAAAAATAAAAAAAGATTAAGTAATTTGAATACATAAGAAGGAAAAGAAAGCCTTAAAATGTAACTTATTCATAGAAAAGGAATAGATTTGTATAAGGGCTATAAATCTCACCAAAGATATTTATTAACAAAAAAAAAAGAAGCTAAACTTACCGAAAATAAACAGTCTGATTATTGCGTTCATTTATACGCCTATAATTATCATTTATAATCCAATTGTTTACGATCTTCTCATTTTTTAATAAAAAATTTCTATTCCACCAAATGTTTTTATTTATAAATTTACTACACTCAATATTCTCGGCATTTTCTTGACTTTCATTAGTGCCATCATTGTCTCTAAAATCGTTGTTGTAATTCTTATCTATTGTATCATTATTAACATTATCATTTTCTTCTTCTTCTTCATCATCATCATTGTCAATATTCTTCTTATTGTAATTATTTATATTTTGATTGAAATTATCATTAATTTGTCTCCATTCATTTGAAATGCCTTCATCTACATTTGACCACTTATCGCCATTAACACTTAAATCATCTCTATTATTATAATAATTATTTTGATTGCTAACACTGTCACTATTACTGAGACTCTTCAGATCTTGATGATCCCATGCAAAAATTGGCACTTCAGTTTTACTCACAGACGATACCCACTCAACATCACTATCAATATTATCACTTTTACTATCTATGATTGGCCAAACAATGGACGGTTCTTCTTGTTGATGCTGCTGGTGCTGTTGCTGCAGGTTTTGATGCTGTTGTCTATTTTGATTTGATAAATCTGATTTTGTACCGCTCATATCGAAATTATATTGTGATGATAAAGTTATGTCGATAAATTCACCTTGTGCCACACCATCAATCAATGTTTCAACATAAAAGTCTCGTATTGTTGTCGTTTGTTGGTGTTCCGTTAACTCAATCGACACTAAAAATAAAAAATAGAAAAATAATTCTTTAATTTTCTTTAAATCTAATGAATAATATAAAATAATTTAAAAGATTACGATGAGCTTTTTAAGACACAGAAATTTTATTCTTTTAATATTGGCCACAAATGTTTTATTTATTATTAATTTTGATTAAAGCCCACAACTTTTGCTTGTCTATTATTTAAATAATTATTTACCAACAAGATGCTGTAGATTTTTTGCTGCTTTTTTATAAAATATTAAAGTTTGGTGCAGAAAATAGAGAGAAAATCAAAGAAATAAACATAAAATTAGTTAAATACTAATTTAGTTACAATTCGTACTCTTTAATTTCGACATCAACAAAATTATAATGAAAATTAAACTAATTTGATGTATTGTAGTTTGGCTAAGTAATTTTTATTTCAGCTAAAGAAAAGAAAGCAAAAAATCGCAATAAAAAATAAATTAATAAAATTGAACATTAGCCGTTAACGTTAAGCTTACACGATTTTTTCCAATTGCTTATATCGAAACAAAAAAGTAACAAACAAGTAAAGAATATAAAGAAAAACGAGAGGAAATCAAGAAAAATGTAATAATAATAAACGCACATGAATTTTGATTGCACGTCTTCCTACCATTATGTTTGATTTTATTTTTAGTACACATTTATGCTACGTTTTTATGATTAAACGAATATATTTTTCTCTTGGCTTTTGGTGTTTCATTAAACCGAATTTAATTTTTGGTATTTTTTTCTTCTTTTTATTTTAATAAAATAATTTATATTTTTCTTTATTTATAATAAAAGAAATACCAAAAAAAAACTTAATAAGAAAACCAAACAACATCAGAGAAAAAAAAAACTTTAAGCATACTAAATTAGAGTATTTTTTCTCTATTTCATTTTTACTTTGCATGTTTAGCATTAAAATGCGCGACATCAAAAAATGAAACACAAAGAAATCTTAAATAAAAAGCTAACATAAACATTAAAGTTAGAGAAATTATTATTTTGTTCTTTTTGCTTTTTAACGTTGCAGCTTTTATATTCTTTTTATTACTAAACAACACAATGAACATAATGATGTGTTGTAATGTGTGGTATGGTGTATGGTGAAACAATGATGCAAACAGATACAATTTTTGTAATCCTGAGCCAAAGTAGAAAATGAAAAAACGATAATTTCTTATCCTAAACATAAATCTTAAATGGTTTCTGCTATGGATTTTTTTATTTATTTTATTTTCTTGTTGTTCGTTGCCTTCAGAACGATTTTTAATGAAAAAAATGATTTGTTCAGCTTTTAAATTTAAAACGTGTCCTGTTTACTTAAAAATTGAATTATTATTATTATTATTTCATATGGAAACATGTAAATTATTTTAATATAAAAACCATTTATCTCTTTAAACAAAATTTATTAACATTTAAGTAAAACCACAAATTGTGCCAGTAAATTATAAATTTAAATATTTAAAATTTTAATTATTAAAAATACAAATGTTATTGTTTTATACAAAAGCTTTCTACTTTGATCATAATTGTTATTCGAATTCTAAAATAAAATAATATAAAAGGAAATAAATATTTTAATTAAAACATCAAATTGTTTTTGATATCATGTTATTCAAAGATAAAGTAATTTAAAACTATTGACGCATAGATATAACGGATGTTATTCAACTCATACTATAAATGCGTTAATTTTGTGCATATGATATGTATTTAAATGAAATTTGATTTGGTTTTTAACGCATTGCTCAGGGTAAACAAATCTCTAGTATGTAATAAATTATTTTAAATTCTTGTTTCTATTATAAATGAAATTAGAATGCATTGTGAGGTTTGATTTAAGGAATAAATGTAAGAAATTACTAGATTTGAAAAGTATTTTGGTTATTATTTAACGTATCAAAAGTTTTCTTACCAAAAATTATATTTCATTAATATAATAGTTACCGAAAAAATGTTGCTAAGAAATAATTATGTTCTGCTTAATTTAACTTTTCAACTGTACGGATTACAAATTTACTTCGCGATTTATTAAACCAATAAACTGTAAACATTTTAACAATAATATCTTAAGTTTAACCATTTTTCCTTACTATAACCTTTATTGAAGTTAATTTATATATATTATTAAACCTAAGGCAATTTAATAATGTGTATTGTTAGTTACAGCGTAATTTAGCAACGCAACTTCTGTAGATGAAATAATCTAAATTGGTTATTTTATATTTTGATTGATTGAAATTGAAATCGCAACCGAAAAAAGGTAAAACATAATGCCTCACCACTCAAGGCAATATTTATTTTTAATAAAAAAAAAAATAAATAAATTAAAATAATAAGCTTGATTTGTAATCAAAAGCTTAGTAAGCTGAGTCAGTTTAACATGATGATGGATTTTAATTTTATTTACATTTTTAGTTATTTCATTTCAAAAACAAAATATATAAAGTAAATAATACCAGTTTATATCTTTTAGTATTAAAATATATGACACGAGTTATACACTTTGTTTTTATTTCACATATAAATAAATAAATAAGCTGCGATTAAATTCTTAGTTCAATCAACTTTTCCACCTAATTTTCATTTAACATTTTCTCGGACATGAATTAAATGAAGAGAAATAAAAATTTATTAATGTTTTTAATGTACTTTTTCTGCTTTTTATTTTCTTTTTAATTGAATGCATTATTTTTAGCAGTTTTATTACCAATTTCTACCAAAACTAAACAATAGATAATAAATTAAAATAGATACAAAAAATTTTATATTTATTTTCACTAAAAACTGATTATTATAATTGAATTTATTTGCTAGTCTGCTTTTGAATTAAATTGCACGTATTTAAAAACTTATTTATATTTATTTTTACTGTAAATAAAGCTTTTAGAAAGCACTTAAAATACAATAAATTATAATAAGTGACGGAAAGTCTTTTGAATGGGTAAATTGGAAAAATAGTTTAAATGTAAAAATGATAACATTAAAATTAAATCAAAATAATAACAAAGTATTTAAACAAAATTTTATTTTCATATTAAACAGTTTCTTAGTTTGTTGACTACTGATGTGAATAGGATTTGTTTTCGCATGTTTTGCGAGCTTTTTAGATCAATATTATAAAGTTAAAGTTATTTTCCGTCCTTTTGTATATCTTAAAGACATCTAAGCTAGCTATTTAAAAGATCTATGCTTGTTAATCTTGGGATAAATAAAAACCAATAGAAAAATCAATTAACTATAAAATTGTTAATTCAATTAAAGAATTTAATTAAGTGAAAAAATGGTAAATTGGTTTAGTTTGTTAAACATTTGACACATTGTTGGTTGTTAGTTTCTAATTAAATAGTTTTATTTTCGTCACCAATAAATACGATTAATATATGTAGTTCAAGTTACTCAATTTATACATATAATTGGCAATGTCAATAGTTCTTCGTAAAAATCACATAAAAAGGGTACTTTTAATTGGCTTGAATCGAATTTCCTATCTTCACAGTTCCATGGCAATTATCGAATAAAGTAATTAAATGCTACTTTTTTCACTATATAAATGTAAGTTAATTTAAGGTTGCTTGATTGAATGAATGAAATATAACTCGAATTAGGCTTCATTAAGTAAACCAAATACGGTTATCGCAAGACGATAATTATTATCCTTATATTTTCTAGTGCAAGTAATATAATTATTGAACTCAATAAACAAGCCACAGGATACATAAAGTAAAAACTATTTAACTAAATTAATGGAGAAAATTTCCTACAATATTTATCTCACAGTATTAAAGTAAATTATTTATTGAATAGAAAAAATATAAATGTTTCATGTTTTTTGCTTTATTCTTTATTAAAAATATTAACTATTCAAATTTATATGAAAATATTGAAAGCAAAATTAAACAATTAAAATAATAAATTGTAAAAAAGCGCACAAAATATTTAACAAATTTTAAATGGAAATTTTTGAATATAGCGCATTTTATTTTAGTAATTATTTACTATAAAAGTTTAGCAAAAATAATAAAATCTATCAGTTGAATGTGATAAAGTAAATAAAAGCTCATAAAACACTATAAATATTTCAATAAATTATTTCTATGTAAAATAATACAAAACACAAAACGAATGGTTTAAGATAACGAGATTTAAATAAATAATATGAAACAATAATGATAAAAAGTTGTTCATCGATAGCTTTAAGTGAGATTTTGGTTAAATTTGTAGATATACATTTTTGGTTTTAAATAATACTGGAAATTTGAATCTACATTATCAATTTTATGGAAATATATTTGAATTTTTCTTTGTAATAAATTGTTAAAAGCGTTACTCTGCGCTTACAGTATTCAAGTTAAGACAAAGACAATTTAATCTTTGCAAAGTGATTATACACAAAAAAATAACAAGAAAAGAAATACTAAAAACCACCCTTAAAGTTAAACGAAAAAACTTAAATTAGCCAAGTTTCTTGAGCTTTTTTTCTCTTTTATTCAATAATGCAAGATAAACCAACAAACGTTTCAGTTTTACAATTTTCTGCATTTAAATTGGGTTACATAAATATTTGCTTAAAAAGCTCTTTAAATTACAAATAGACTATTTTGTTTTTATTTCACAAAACCAAGAATAAAAACTCATCAAAATAATTACTTGCCAATAAAATAAGAAAAATAAGACAATGTCAATAGTGGAAAAATAAATGCAATAATAAATAAAATTGTTAAATTCACAGTGAATTCATTCTTCTTTTAAATAGAGCTTTAAGGATAATTTAATATTGTAAATAAAGCTATTGTGACACATCGTTAAATAAATAAATGACAACATTATCTCTATGGAGTCTAGCTGAAGATAAATAAACAAAAAATAACAAAAACAAACAGCATACTTTTTAGTCAAAAATTGTGAAAATAAATATTAAAAATTTATCAACTTTTCCACTATCTTTAATTTTCAGTCAATTTTTACTTTAAAAAATAAATATTTTCTACAGAAAACATTTAAATGCATCAGCTAAAATTGGAAAAAAAAATTTTAATTCAATGAAAAATATGATAAAAGCAAATCAAATCACGTTATTTATTTATGGAAAATTGGTTAAAAATATAAAACTTTCAGACTTTATCACAACCATTAATTATCGTTATTTTTTTTTTATTATTGCATTAAATGAAAATTTTATAATATTTTGTTGTTTTTAGTTTAAAAACACGAAATACCGCAAAATAAACTAATAAAGCTTAATGTGCATTCTACTTACATTTGTGTTCATTTAATAAATATGCTGTACAAACGTGACTTTTAAATAGAAATAAAAAAAATGTAAAATAAAATCGGTACATGTCGTCTGGAGAACATTATTAAAAATTTACAAAATATTAAACTAAATAAAGAGACTGCACGAAACATATATATGTATACCTTTTTTATTTTTAATATAAATAAATAATAACTTGATTTATTTCAGAATGCTTAAATATAAAAAAATTATAATAAATATAGAAAAATTGTATAAATTTTTAATATTATACTAATAGAAATGCATGAGATGGGAAATTAGGTCATATTAGATCATCAGTAATAATATTTCTTTTTATAGAAAAGCCACATTTTTAAGCTAGCCAGTCTATAAATAAATCAGAATAGTTTATATATTTATTTATTGTCTCTTCTGATACACGGTTTATACTTTTGTAGGTGGCTTTGTTATAAATTTTACTGTAGGAAGCAAAAAAAAAACGAATATAAATGTTTGTAATTTTTCATTTTATAAATCAAGAAAAGAAAACTAAAGAAAAATAAATAAGAATTCATAAAAACAATGAGAATGAGAAGAATACAACGGAAATGACCTAGTTTCGTCCCTTTAAATACACTTTTTGTGGATAATCATTAAAACTATTTTTTTTAATGATTAATGATTATAAATATGTTTTTTTTTTTAAATTAAATATTGTTAAAGCTTACATTTTAGTCTTTCTGCTACCTCTAATTAAAGCTTCGAAAATACTCTAAAGTAAAGTAAAGTAAAATTCAAGGTTTTTCTATCATTCTCCTTTAATGAATCATTTACATTTTATTTTTATTTGATCAAAGTATATGAAAAGTTTGATTTTGTTATTTAAGACGTGATAGATTTGTTGTTACCAAATAAAAATATTGTAAAGAAAGCGAACAAACAGATATTTTGTGTATATGATAAAATATCTCCATACATATATGTTTAGAATCAAAAAAAATTGTTTTATCCTTTATTCTGATAAAAGTGAATCGCAAATATATGAAAAAATGGGAGTTTTTGCCAAAATAAGCAAACTTTATAAACCACATGATGTTGTTGATGCATCCGGTTTTATCGATTGAATTGATTTTTATAAGCTTTCTTCATTTACACGGTTGTGATTCTACATAAAAATTTTGAGTGATTTACTCTACTTATACTATTTTCAATTTTTTATTATATAACGTATACTTATGTCACCGCATCCAGTAAGTTACGCTATGGTACCTGTATATTTACTGAAACATAGCAAACATAAGGCTATAGTACATTTTCTACAAGCAGACAATAGCAGCTCATAATGACATTATGGTATACGTATTTTGTTTTGTTTACAATTTAACTACGTTATGCTATCCGTTTTAAATTCAAAAAATTATCCATTAAAATGGAAAATAAGTTTCACATCAATTACATCAAAAAGATGTTATTTTTATTATTTCTGGAAATATTATCTTTTTATTACTAAATTCCATTTTATTATTATTACATATTTTATTTTCTTTTCTTTACATTTCTTATTCATTTAATTCTTTTTTTATTTCTGTTTAAATTTTCCCTTGACATTTCAATTTTTATTTCTTAAACTATAAACCCCAGCATTGCACATAATTTTTAAATTTAACTCTTGGCATTTTTCAAATGTTCAAAGTGAATTGCATTGAAATTCAATTGCTTAATGGATTGAACCATTCAGAATTCAATGGTTGATTGTAGAATGAATTATTATATGTTAGATAAAAATTTACTTTTACTTATATATTAATTATATAATTCTTAAACTATTTACGAGTATTTCTTTGATTATATAATATGAAGCTTTCTACATTCACTTGTAGATTAGTCGTAAACTTATTCAAGACATTTTGAACTAAAGAACTCTGTATATATGTGGTTTTTGTAAATTTTTCATTAGTTTCGATTGTATTTTATTATGAAATTTACTAAATTCATTGGCTCTTGAAGAATATGGGAAAGCATATGTATGTGCAACATATATTACATGCTTGCTTTATTCATTATTCAAAAACCATAAAAATTTGAAAATAGTTACTGATCTACATAATAAATTATTTTCACAAAATATTCCAACTGAATTCAAAGCGATTTGGCACGCAATCTAGTCAAGAATGAATTTGATATCGGAAAACACTGATATATCATGACAGAAACCGAACATTATATGCGAGTTTTCCCATTACCTTGTCTCATTATGATGATGATCGCTTTACGTTTCAATATTAATAAACTGAAATCAGAATCATATTTTCCTTGTTTTTCAAATGATATACCGGAAATTATTTTAAAACTTTTCAATTTTCTAGAAATATAAATATTGTTTATGATTGTCACTCAGCGTATCTTCACCACTCAGTGCACACAATGAAAATCAATTTTTGTCTTTCTTTCGCTGTGTATGATTCAACTTTTGATATTCATGTCATGTCATGTCAAATATATTTTTACTCCTCGTTTTAGACTTTGTTTTTTTAAGTGAAAATTTTTAAGCAGAAACAAAAATAGGTGGATCTTATACACAGAAATCTAAATAACATGGGAAAATATGTTTAAGCTGATGTTTGTTATGAGAATTGATTGAATTTATTTGCTAATAAAAAAATAATAGAGGAAAATCGTGAAAATCGAGGAAAATGATTCCTTTTTGATAATAAAGCGTTTCATACTTTATTTTCACTTTAAACATAAAAAAACGTGTGCTCAAAGCTGATATTATATTTCCGATTTTACTTTGCGTAAATAATATTTTTTTTAAAAGAAAAAAAATTATAAATCTTTATGCAAAGCTGTTAAAAAGCGCGACGCACAACAACTAAGTGTCTTGTTTGCAGTTGGGCTTTTTAAAAAAAATCTCACGTAATAACTTTGCAAACAAATCAATCTATATTTTCGTATTTTATTTGCAATAAGGAAAAAACCTATACGATAAACATAATTCAAGAGAAAAATAAGAATGGTGTGATAACAATCAAAATGGATTATTTCGGCTATGAGATGATGGTGGTTAAGACATCAAATACAATAAAAATATTTTTTCTACGATGCAAAGAAAGCTTTTCTATTTAAAGTAAAAACATTATTGATTATTCAAAATGTTCTAAAATGCTCAATTTTTCGTTTTTAAGTTATTTTTTGTTATTCAATTCGAATATACGAAGCATTAAAAGCGACAAATAAAAATTTGAAATTGTGGTAAAGTGTGGTAAGCTAACAGGATATTTTAATTTAAATTTTAACCCGAAATGATGCTTTTAAAGTTCTAACAATTTGGCTGTCTAATGGTCTATGAAAGAAAATATAATATCAAAAGCTTTTTATTCCTCATTCTAGATATGTCTGTTGTTCATGTTGCTTCATTTTTAATTAACAAACACATGTTTGCTTTTATAATTATTAAAAAGGAAAAATAAAACACTTTAAATGCCTCACTATATATACTACAAAAAGCTTTCAAAGGTAAAATAGAAGACAGAAAACATTCACGTATAATCACACAATTTAACGTAACGTTATACTTTGTCGCTACATAAATTAGGAAAGGATTTAAAGGACTAAAACTAGTTAGTTTTGATAAGCAAAAAGGATTATATAATCGTTTGGATTCTTTTAACATATGATTTGGGTTGTCATTTGTTGTGTGCTTATTTTTTCTCGAAAATTTTATTTTTGTTCTTACACAGCTCGACTAATATCGTTTTGTGTTTAAAAGTGCTAAATGTTTTTAGGAGTTTTAAAAATTAATTAATTTGTTTACGATTTAATTAAAAAAAAATTATTAAAGCTTTTTCTATTTTACTATAAATTTGATTCATTTTTTTTCTTTTTTCTAAGTTATTTCTGTGGTGAATTCTATAAATATAGCATTTAATTGAAATTTATAGTTCTGATGTACATATTTATTGCTGGGAGAGTGAATGTAAATATATGATTTAGAATAAGCCTGAATTAAAAAATTCTGAATAAACTCAATTTTTATTTATTCTAAATTTTACATTATCATTTCTTTCAATACTTGTTGGTTGTTAAACTTTTTGACTTTCTGAGCTTTTATATATTGATAGAAATCCACCATAAAAATCAATAAATAATGACATAGAATCTGCGATTCATTTGATCTGGGTAAAGCTTAGCTTTGAATAACGTTTTTAAAAATTAGAAAGGACAAATAAATCACGAAAGATTATTTTATAACAACTCTATAACGCATATAAAAATATCAAATTTTAACAAAACTAGACCCATTTCAAAGGCAGTTTAACAACCACTGAACAGAATAATAAATTCACAAATCGCATAAATCAACATAGTATAATAGGAATGGGAAAAAATATCAAAAATAAAAGAAAAAAATCCCTTTTTCGTTGAATAAAAAATGTAAATTCAAAGTAAAATTTATGCTTGCTTGTTTACTTTCATTCTTTTTTTTTTATTTCTTTCATTATTTATTTAAAACCAAAGTTAATAAAAAATAAATAAATAAATGAAAGGAAGTAAAAATAAACATGCCTTTGAGGGGGGAAAAAGGACACGGAAAATTGTCATCCTTTTTTCATAGAATTACAAAAATATCCACAAGTTAAAACCCAACTGCGAGTCTAGGTTTTTAAATTAATAAAAAATTTAATCGGAAGTCAGACACTTATGATAAATAATTACTTAATTCTAGCTGTATCAGCAGCCATTCTATGCGAAAAAATGTTTAATTAATTGATGATAATATTGTTAGCTTTTTGCCTTTGTTATAAAATAAATAAAAATGACAAAGCTTTCGATTGCTAGCAAACATGAATCTTTCATTATGATTATAGAGTTTTTGCCTCTTCCTCCTAACCTTCCTACGATAAACGGGGATAAACTAGTTCGTACGAGGTAGTCTCTTGCAAATATGATTATATCGCTTCTATCATACCAGAAGTAGTGAATAGTTTGTCGCCAGATTGTCTACTAAAAAGACAAATAAATAATAAAAAACAAAAACTACTTTTATAACAACGATATTTTGTTTCCCGCTGTTGTCCTTTATTAATGCTATTGTTGCTGGTATAAAAAAACGGGGAAGCAAAGCCCATCATATTTTTTAACATTTATGTTTGCAATTTTCTTGAATTCTAGCAAAAAAATGTTAAGAAATAAATAATTAAAATAAAAGAAACAAACATAACAGCAAAAATTTGTTTATTGATTTTTCTCTTAAGCTAAGCTCCTTACTCATTTTCTTTTAATTTTCAAACTCTGCATTATTGATTTTCTTTAGTTTTAGTTTTTTTTTATTTAGCATATAATTTCTAGCATTCTTATATTTTCCTACATCATTAGCTTTCATATAATGTTTTTTTGCTGATTAAATTTATTTTAATACAAAATTTACACGCGACGACATAAAACTTTATTTGAGAAAAAAAATATAAAACGATATATATGTATATATTTTAGCTGACTACAAGCTACAACATATTTGCAAAATTGTATATATTATAATGAACAATAAGGATGTCTGGTATTTACACAAAATGTTTAAAAGATATAACAAATAACGAAAATTTCTAACAGTTCAGTCATTATATCAAATAAAAGGATAATTATGAGAGAATATAATTGTGAAAATTGTCATGTCTTTAGTAAGTATAAAAGCTTGCTAAGATCTTGGTTAATTGTTACCGGACTAGCCAGACTTGAAAATAAGCTAATAATAATGACATACTTCCTATACCCAACCCATATAGCAACTACAATAAGCTAACAATTTTAAAGAAATGGTAAAAATATATAAATTCACGCTACATTCTACAGAATAAAATAATTACAAGCATTTCCACTATAAAGCTTAATGCAGCCATGATAAAAAACATACATTTCAATTGTTAATTGCATGTTGCATGGCATTTAAAAAGTGTTAACTTTTGTACAAAAAAAAAGAAAAGAAAATTAAATTAAATATTTATAATAAATGCAGTAAAATAGAGAAAAAATTACATCATTTTTCGTTAGTTTATGTTTTTATTTCGACTTTTATCTTGATCATGCCAGTTAAATACGTGTTTTAAAGTTTTTTATTTAACTTTATATTTTCTATTTTAATGTTAAATTATACAATTTTCAATATTTTTAAGCTTTTCTTCAATTCTTCATATTTTAAAGGAAAATTAAACAGAAATGTTAAAGACCGAAAATAATTTTCACATTACTTATAAGCATAATGAATACATTTTTTCGTTTTTATTTATATAAATTTCTGGAGAAATTTAGTTGCGAAAAAATGTTTATTAAATTATTTAAGTTTGTCTGGTAGAAAAACATGAATAATTTATAAATAAATAAGTAAATAAACAGACACAACATTTCACTAGTTTATCATAATATAAATAATAATAATAAAGTACTTTTTTATTTAAATAAACTTCGCGTTTTTATTAGACTTTTTATTTTCAACGGAACAAAAATAACCAAATAAAAATAACAAATAGAGACAGATCAGATATAAAGTTTATGAATATTTAATACGAAATTCACTAAATTATATAATTATAAGCGTTTGGTCGGGAATAGCAGAAATTATTCTGCCAGAGAAATGTATTAAATTGTTTTCGACATTTATGCATAAACTTATATAGAGCAGGCATAAAGTAAAACAATTTTAATAATAATGCTTTTTATTTGGAGAATAAAATTTCTAAAAGCTTTTTTCTCTAGACTATTTTCAATGTCCCATATTACACTGAATTAGAAAAAAAAACTATTGAAAACATTTTAACAAATAACATTAGCGTTTATCGTTTGCCATAAAAATACAAAGTGCATGCTTTTAAGCATTTTATTACTAATCTGTTAATTATCACTTTTTATAGTATTTTGTTTAGCTACGAGAAGTATCCTTTTCTCGCCAATGCAATAATTAAAGTGTCAATGTTTTATCTAAAATAATATAAAGCTCAAATTTTACAAATTAAATTCCTTAATTCTTGCCATCCATATAAATATAAAATAATAATTTTTGTATAAAGAAAAATATTCTTTCAAACGTTTACAATTTATTAAAAGTAATTATAAGTTATAATAACTAGGGCGCTTCTAAGACAATTCACTAGAATAAATCTTTAATGCTCAATTAAAAATTAATTTCTATAAATACAATTTAATAATAATTTTAATTAAAACCTAAAGATTTTTTAGTGAATAACGCTAGATTGGCTACGAATATTAATAAATACATAAATTAATAATAATTAAATAAAATGAAAAGGAAAAATTGTATAAAATATATATTTTTAATTAATAAATTTATTTAAATTTTAATTGATTTTCTATAGAATGTATATAATATTACTTTTTTCTAAGAATTGGGTTAATTTCAATTTAACTTTCAGTGAATCAATTATTTTCTTTATTTCCTATTAAATTTTATGACATAATTAGCTCTCTGTATTACAAAATGACTTAAAAATAAACTGTCCAATAACAATATTTAAAAGCGTAGAAAATGCAGGATATAATCCTTTATCTTTCTAAAATTTAAAACAATTTTCAAAAAATTAAATCCTCAAAAATTATTTCCAAAGTTTAAGATAAAACTTCAATGGATTGGTTACTGAAACAAAAAAGCTGAGTGTTTAATTTCCTAGATGCTTAATTTAAGACTGTTAACCAAATAATCTAGTCTACAAATTACAATAAATGGTTTCGTTAATAGCAAATTCTTTTTTATTAAAATAAAACAGCTTTTAAACTTTGCATCATTTATTCAATACATAAAGTATTTTAGTTAACGGAGAAAATATCCTATTTATATATGTAATAAATAATTAACCATAAATTATAATTAAAAAACTTTAAGAAATATTTAATGACATTACAAACATATTAAAAAATTATATGATAAGAAATATTAATTAAAATGAAATGAAAACTATTTTATATATGAAAAACGAAGAATTTTTCATTAATAGTTTAAATAAAGGAAAACTAAAGGGTCTCCACAGCTTAACATAATATTTGTTATAATAAAAAATAATAAAATTAAATAAAACTAATCGCCATGGCACAATTAATTCATAATCACAATAAAAAAAATGTTTTTAATTTATGTCACAACATATAATATTTGTATTTAATGACTTTAATGAATAAAATTTTAAAGAGAAGCAGAAAGCAGCAGTGAAACAAAGCACGCATATATGAGCTTTTATCACGCGAGGCACGTGTATTTTCTAACATTAAGGACAAACTGAATTTAAGTTAAATATTTTTGTTTTGTCGTTATTAGTTTGTTTATAGATTAACATCGATAGTTATATGCTTGCTTTTTTAATTTCTATAATATTAAGATTAAGTAGCTTTAATTACTGATTACGATGGTTAGAGTTTGTTGAGCAATAATGATTGTGGAACGTAATTATAGCATGTCCTTGAATAATTTATAGTGGTTGTAGTTTGACTTTCTTAATAGAAATTTACAATTTAAACAAAAATTTATCAAGTATTTACCAAGCCAAAGTAATTTTTACCAAAGTCAAACAATAAAAGTTGATGCATCAATAATGAAATTTATTTAAATGAAACTCCCATTGGAATTAAGAATGGATAATCTGGTTATATTTATTGCATACATATTTAAATAAATAATTATAATTTGCATATCACGAATGTTCTGTCACGAAAAATAAAAATAATTTAATTCACATGAAAATAAATGAAATATAAACCTCTAATAATATAATAAAATGCAACAACCCCAAACAAATGTTAATCACCCACAGCCAGTATAAACATTTTGGATGTAAGAAAACCACAATAACTACAATAATAATAATTATAATTATTATAATGATTATTGTTGTAATAATAAAAGAAAATTCAAATAAATGTTAAATAATAAAGGCAACGAAAAGCTAACTAATTCACTTTTAAGACACATTTGGGTTGACCTTTTATGTTACTTTCCGGAGCCATAAACATAAAAAATGTAACTTTCTTACCGAAAATATATATATTTTACATTTTCCTTTGCCTAAGTCATTTCACATAAACATTGTTTTTATATAGTTTTATTTATGAAAATTTCTCTTTCAATTTAAATTTCATTGTGCACCATATTTTTTAATTAATTAACTTTCTTCTGTCGAGATCTTGTTTGGTTGCCTGCCTTTGTATATCATTATTTGTGCAATTTTCCCCAACAAAATAGTGAAATTTTAATTTTACAAAGGTAAAAGAAATGTAAAAGAGTAACCACAATCTTGTATTAGATATAAATTCTTATTAAGTAAACACGCATCCACTACAAAGTGTGACAAAACAACAAATAACTTAAATTTTTATAATCAAAAAGTGTTTGAAGTGATGTTTGAAAACTTAAATTTAGGAAAAAAATATTTACTTCTTAAAGTGGAGTAAGAAAAATGGAAAAAATGAAATTGGAAATTTGATGTACAGGCAATTTTTTCATTTTCCGCATTTTTTTTACAGGTAACAATTTATATTTACGTCCAAGACGAATATTTACGCTTTTTCTTCGATGTGCTTAATAAAAATTACATATTTTACCTTGAGTTTATTTTGTTGTTTTATTTACTTTACGTTGCTTTTGAAAAATAAAAATAAACTTTGTTTAAAAAGTATATCTGCCGCCTTAAACTTTTTTTTTTAATTTAACAGAAGAAAAATGACTTTTGTCCCTTATTTCTTTGCCTTTCGACAAACAAACATCCCGTATATATTTTTTCCCTTGAAGTTTTTCAACTAAACTAAATTTATTATAATTTTGTTATTTTTTTCATCGATGAGCTCTCCTTAGTATTAAGTGTGAAAAATAAAAGTCGGAGAACATTTTACTAAAATTGTTAAAACCAAACAAGTGGAAAATTTGATTAATAAACCACTGTACCGGTTTAGATTTTGCGTTTTTGGTTTAATAAATAATTATTGTTTTTTTGTAAAATGTAAGAGGTAAGATTTTTTGCCTTTGTGAAAAATAATCATCTTTCAATAATTTCTAATTCGCTTAATTTAAGACAGTTGTTAAAGGTTAAGTGTTTTCATCTTGCTCTGCTTATTAAAAGTCACCGAAAATACCAACAACCACAACCAACAGCCTTAACAAGAAACTTATTTACGTTCGCACAATTGTTATTTATTAGTTATGACACGAAACTCACCTATAAATGTTTTCTACTATTTTTGCTATTTCAAATAGGGTGACGAAAATAGGGTTACTATGTCACAATACGTTTTCCTTAAGCACCTACTGAACTGAGAGAGCTTTAGTCAAGTATATTCTTAAAGTACACATTTTAACCATCATTCCTTTTCTGTAAATTAGTCACTCGTAAATTTAATTTATCATCCTAACAAATCATAATTTGCATAAAATTATACTAAAACAACACATTTTCTTTTATTTGATCAGCATTTTTGTTTTATTTTATTTTTTATCACAGAGAATACTTCTTGTTTAAATTATTTTTTGCTCAAAATCTTTCAACACAAGAAAATAATATGTGCGTACTAAATTATAGAATAATTAACATTACGCATTTAACGATGAACGAATTTTACCAGAAAAGGATAAAGTTCGTGACTTTTTGGTTTTTATAAAGAAAAAATAATAATTATAAAAAACCTAGCTAAGAGCACTAAATATGTAAAATCACATTAAAGCAATTAAAAACGATAAATGTGGCATTCTTTGTTTGAAAAATAAACAGTAAAAATGCTTACAAGTACTTCGTTTCTTTTTTTTTTGGCATTATTTATTGCGTATTTGACATAGTTGATGTCCTCTTATTTGGCACTCGAGAAGCTGTAACAAATGTCAAGCATCAATAAGAAAGACAAGTGGTTGAAGCAAGATATCATCAACAACAATATAAATCGTAAATTGAGACATTTTTATATTGTATTTAATTATTTCAATAAAAATAATCAAACAGTTTTACGTGATTTCGTAGATTCTTGCTATTTTATTACATGAAATTACTCTACAATTGTGGTTTTATTGCCGATATTGACAATTTTTTTTTAACAATCATGTTTAAATTATGATGTTAACCAAACTTGAGCAAACAAAAGTCTGCCAATATCATTGTGGTTTGTAGCCATCACCCAAATTAGTAAATACGTTAACACGAATACGAATACATATAAAATACGCACAATATAAGGTCAATAAATAATCAAATCTATCACTTGACTGATCATAATGTTTGATGATGTGCCTTTTGTTTATTTTATTTGATATAAAAACGAATAAACAGAGGAACAACAATCAATAAACAATGTTGCAAGTCATAAAAAATATCCGTTTCACTGTAACTTCTATCTGCTATCTGTCTTGTTTTTCTTCGAATCATTAAATCTTATTCGTTTGATGCTATAAGGCATATTTTAGCTTAATTTTTTCTATTAATGATTTCATTATTAATATGATTAGGGAATTGATAACAACGATTAATTCTTGTAAATATATAGAAATGAAATGTTTACTGAAATTGATTTTGGCATTTCTCATCTAGAATTTGTCAATATTTTTTTATGAACAAATCAGCCACTAACCAAAATACATATATTAATTAAACAACAAAACAAAAAATTATTTATTTTTAAATATTAATCAGGATCCAATTAAAATGCTGAATCGCTAGTAGCAATATTAATATAACAAAAAGCACAAAAGTTTAGTTTTCTTAATAAGTAAACTTTGTAAAAATAATCAACTCTTTTGTAGAAATAATTAAGTAAAAGAAGACTATCAGTAAAATTAATAATAAAGTTAAGCAATCCAATGAAAATAAAAAAAATACTTGATTATACAATACAAAAAATAATTAATATTTATTATTATGAAAAATCTTTAATCAATAAAAAATGCAGAGAAAATTACAAATAGAAATCATGTCATTCTTTATAAAATTCATTGCCAATACAGCGATTCGGATAAATGTTCTACAATAATTAATTCTTCTTTTTTATTACAATTCACAATAGTTTTTATCGTTTCGTTTGTGCTTTTTTTATCATAAATGATAAAGTTAGAACTGTTATAGCATAAAATATAAAAACAAAAAAAAATCAATGAATAGTATAATCCATCAAAACAATCTTGAAACTCAGCCAAATGTTTAATTTTGCCAACAAAAGATAAAATATAAATGTGCTTTTGCAGTAGAAAAAAGTCGCAAATCTCAATGAAAATTATTGCAATAAAATAATATTGATAAAAGTTCTAGGATCATCATGACTAATGCATGTTTTATTTATTGTAAATGTTCGATAGTTTTATCATACCGGAAATGTTGAAGTTTTGAAAAATATTAAATGCATAAAAATGTGTAAAACACCGAGTCAGCTATGTTAAAATGTTTAACATTTATTGAATAAAAAGTAAAGAAAACTAAAGCATAAAATGTGATTATAATTATTTCATGGCCATACATAAAGCTTTTTTTGAATATAAAGTTTTAATTTGATCAACAAAATTTAAAAATAGCAAAAAAAGAAACACAATATTGACATATAGTTTGCAAATGAGATTTAGACTAAGTTTCTTTGTATTTAGTTTTTATAAATGCCACATAGAGCTTTAAGCTATTAAGGTTTATCAAAAAAGTTGTTAATATAAATGAACTTTATCTTAACACTTGTTTGTGAGAAAAAAAATTACCTTGACGACGCACAAATAAAATAATATTAACATTGTTGACAACACTTTCTAGTTGAAAATAAATTAAAAAAAAGCTCATACATTCTACAAGCAAAAAAAAACGGGATTGTAGGTGGAATATTTAAAGTTATCACCCATAAAATTTATATAGTTGTAGGGTCATAAAATCACGTATAAAATAACAAGTTTGTGTTTGCTAGAAATATATAATTTTAATTTATTTGATGCTCTTCACTCATTCTACTACTTGACATTCAGAAAAGCAATAATTATAGTGGCAAACTGAAAGGTTATGTAGAACTTTCATAATAAATTAATTGATTATTAAAACTAATAATCAATTGTTTTATTATTATTATTGACTTAGAAATTTTTCATAATAAATATGAATTTATTGACATGAATTGCATTTGGTATTTATTTAATTAAATTATTAACAAAAACTGATTAAAATTTTATTTGAGTGATGCTATTAAAATGTAAATTTATTTCAAAAATGGTTGTGGTTTTTATGAATTTATTAAATCGCGACTGAATAGCCATTAGCATAATAATAGTTCAATAAGCATTTATTGCATAAAACGCGACTTGTTTAACCATTCCTATCATTATTCCAATGACTGACACTTCTTTTGATAAGTAAATATGAATACTATTTTAGCGCTTTAATGAAACAACTCTAGTGAATAGAAAATATTCTCAATTGAATAATCAATTATTAATAATAAATAGAGTAAATAAATTTATTTTTGCAATAATAAATTGTTGACCTGATTAGAAACAGCAGCAAATACGAAGAAAAAACTAAATAAAATAGAAAATAATGATTTTGTTACAGTAGACAGACCACCAAAACCGCAGATTCTTTAGTAAATCTTTATTTAGTGTTTATATAAAGGACAAATATTGATTGAAAACAGTTTTATAGCTTTTAATAGAAATAAAAATATGGAGGTAAATAAATACAACCGAATTTAATGAAGACAAACAAAATGTAGAGTATTTTTCATCGCCCAATTTTGTCGCAATTCAAGCAAATGTACTTTATTCGAGCGGAAAGCATACAGTGCATACCTGAACACATAATAATAATAAAATGCACTGACTATACCAGGTAACATATAACTATTGTATGCAGTGGAAGAATAACTGTTTCTTGCATTATGTACATAAATAAAATAAATACAATATAAAGGCATAATAATAAGTATAAAAAAATGGTAAAATACCATTATACGGTGGTCTAGTATATTCTAGTGTAAATTTTATACTCAGAGAAGTATTTCTATTTTTATTGTCATTCTGAACTCTTTAAATATTATATTTTATGGCTTCTTTTATTTATTTTGTTCAGAATTCAGATATATAAAATTTGATCCATTGAAATAAATAAAAAATATTTAAAGAATTTTCAACACACAAAAAAAATGTCCTAAATAAAATATTTACAACATTGGTATCCTATATAAAAAATTCTAGGGAGAGATTATTTTCTTGTTTCAATAAACATTGTCTTGCTTATGCCAAAGGATTAAAAAGGATTTATATTAGTAAAAAGACCTTTTTTATTTTATTTTTGAAAAAATATCTCTATGTTAAGCGTTTTTTTCCTTTTTAATAGAATTTAATTTTCACTTTTTTATTTATTATCGTTTTTGTAGCATTTTTTCACCAATAAATTATCTGACTATCATCAATAAAGTTTAATCCAAAAGGTATTTAATTGAATGCGCCGAAATTCTAGCTAAATTATTAAATCAAATTAAATTTTCTCATTTACTTTGCTTTAGTTTCAGTTATATCGTACATTTTATCCTTCTCCAAATAGCAAAAAAACGAAAGAAATTAATCGAACTAAAAAGTAAATAATTTATTAGCTAATATTTTTTCTGTATACAATAACATAATTGCAGATAAATGTACATAAAAAACCTTTTGTAATTAATTGAAGAGATAAATATATAAACATTTTTTTTTTGGTTGCTTTAAAATAAAAGTGATTTTCACAATTATATAATTTTTACAAAGTAATTTTTCCATATATTTCAATCAATTATAATAACATAATAGTATTAAATAAATATAATATTTAAATAATAATTAGTATTTACAACAAAACAATACATAATTAATATAAAATAGAAAAATAAACGGGAATAGAAATTTGTTTAAAAGAAAAGCAAAGCAAATAAACAATAAATAACAATAATAATTTTTAATGATTACATTTGATGACCTAGTTGACTAATTTATATTGATACTAGCTGGTATTGCCCGGCTTCGCACGGCGGTAAAATAAAGTTTTGAATATAATGAAACCCCGTTTATGCTAATTTTTAAAGTCCCGACAATATTTAGTTTTTATATTTATTTAAAACCTCCGATTTGCCTTTTCCCATTAAAAATAAACATAAAGTAATAAATTCCATAGCCTGTTGATGTATTGTTAATGCAATTCAAAATTCTATTTCAGGGATGAAAATAAAGTTTTTATCAGAGAGCCTATATTTTGTTTTACGTATATGTTCACTTTCTAAAGAGCCTATTTTTAAAAAATCAAAGCATTTATAACAATTAATAGAAGATTATTTTTCTCTAGTTTTTACGTGCATGCGTACCTGAACCAAACAAAAACTACCTATTGTAAAATTCAGCTGCATTTCTCTTTACAGTTTAAAAAACAATTAAAAATAATTAGCAACAAAACAAATTTTGTTTTTGTTTTGTAGTTTCTGCAGGTATATCGGTAGCCCGCAATAAAATTTTGTTAAACATCTCAAATCGGAAAAAACGCCGTCGTTTTGTTGTCTAAAATCAAAATTAATTTACCAGTATAACGATTTCTTTTAAATATCTAGAGTAATTAAAAAAGGTATAAAAAATTAATAATTTAATTTTTACGGTTTCATTGTTTAAGCAAATTGAACTTGCCGTAATAATTTTTAAATAACCTTTTAAAACATAACATAAATATTTTCAGGACAATAACATTTTCTTGTATTTATAATTTGACAAATATTTCAAATAATTTGAATGATTGATCCTCCTTTTTTTTAAATTATTTATTTAATTTGCAAAATACAATTAAGGATTTATATGATTCAAAAGCATATTTAACATTTTTAACAGTTGTATTTTAAATTTTTAACAGTTGTATTTTAAATTAAGCGCTTTTATTTTTCTAGTAAACAAATCTTTGCTAAACAATTCATATACTCAATCCATTTTAATTTTTTAATAGTACTTTTTCAAAAAAGAAAAAAGAGGGAGTGAGTTGTCATTATTATTTACATATAATCTAGTTTAGTTTCTTCCCACTCTACCTAAAAAGTATCAATTTTTTCCCTTATGCAAATAGTGCCAACATAATAATACACATATAGTTTTTTTCGCAGTTCAATTCATTTTAAAAAATTGTTACTTAGTTAAAACGTTAGTATTTATTTAATAATTTAGTTTTGTTAGTGGTGAAAAGAATAGTGTTGTTAGTTTCAAAAAATTATTTTTATTATTTTTTTGTTAAAATTGTTTTATTAAATAGAAATTGTAACTAATTTTAAAAGTGTAATTATTAAATAATATTCATTCATATGAATCATTCAAACAAAGAGAATTTCTAGTGATAGGTATGTATGTATATGTGTTATTGTATTTTTGTTAAAAAACGTAATAAATTTTTAATTTTAGGATCTGCTATAATAAAATGGCGTTACATAAAAGGTATTTCAATAGTACATTTTCAAAATAGAAAAGGAGAATAGAGAATAGAGAGTGAGTTGGAATTATTATAATATAGTTTAGTTTCTTCTCCCTCTACCTAAATAGTGTCAATTTTTTCCGCTTCTACAAAAATTTTTCCACCTCTACAAAATGTTACAGAAACACACGAAAAAATCGGACTTTACTTTATATATTAGATAACGACATAATATTTCAAACAAAAAAAAGTTATATATTTTTTCCTTATTTTACAAATATTTACTCATTTTGCATAAATAGATAGTTTTACTAGTGCTTCACAGTTTATTTTCTTCGTTTTTTTTCTGCAAAATTGAATTACGACACTATGGTAAAATTGATTATTTATTATATTAAGACATTTATCGATTTTCAGTGAGTAAACAAAAATATTTAAACGTTTATTTTGTAGAAAATTTATCACTTTTCGTTTATGAGAAAATTAAATAATATTCAAAGAAATAATATCATTATTTAAGGCAGTAATTTTCAATCTTAAGAATTTAAGTATTTTCGAGGGTAAATTAATAATTATGTCACCTAAATTTATAACAATTATATATCTTTATGGCTTACTTTTACGATTTTTGTTTTGTTTTACGATAAAAATGATAATTCAATATTTTCTTTAATTGAATAATATTGAGCAATAATAAAAGCTTTGTAAAAGTCATTAATCGTGACGAATAAATGGCAAATAAAATAAATATGCTTAAAACTATTAATGTTATAAAGTGTTACAGCGATTTTAATAAATGTTAATTTGCAAATAAAATTCTTCTCAAAAATAAAAGGCAGATTCTTACATAAATCATCAAAAAGTGCATTATTTATGAAAATAAAACAATAGTAAAAGCACTATAACACACAACAAGAAAGCCAAAGTATAGTTTGTATTTATTACAATCAAGCGAAAGAAATAATATCCTTAAGTCATCTAGAATAACACAATTTTCTACAATTTTCCATTTAAATCACAAAATTCAATATTATATTTATTTTTATATTTATATTTATTATATTATTTGTTCATTTGTATAACTAAGAACCTTTGTTATAGTATTATTAATAATAATTTTTCTACTCAAGACTTTATATTTGCTGTCGATGGTTTTTCTATGTTGATAAATTATTGTTTATTCTTTGGTTTGTTTGCTGCTAAATTCGTAATTCATTTATATAAATTTCATCATACTCCAACCAAAATATAAATGCAATTATAACAAATAAATAGAGAAATTATTTGTAAAGATTCATTTTATTCTATTTATTATTTCTTAATGACGTTAAACATCGAATTTAAAAGTAATAATAAAGAAAAAATTCATAAAAATAATAAAACGACTAAGAAATAAGTAAAATAACAAAGAAATATAGAAGAATTTTTTTTTTTATTTAAGTGGATCGAAGATAATTGCGTTTTCTTTAAAGCTCCTTCATTTCCTTATTTACATAATGTTTTTCTAAGAAATAATTTTTGCTGTTATTAACATTGAAAATTGTGATGATAATGTTTATTGCATTTACGTATTAAATTACAAAATAAAAACAATTATTTTTATATTTCTGAACTTGAAAAGCTTTTAATGCTAAAGTTCTATATATATTACAAATAGATTCTTCTTTTTTTGATGCAACGTTTATATAATTAAATGTCAATGTTACTTCTGGTAATCATCTAATTGAATTTTTAATCTACGCCACATACATATAAAATGATACAAAACTTATTAGAAACAATACATTTAATTGATTTCTTTATAATAAATAATATATTTTTTGTATTTACATTATGATTTTTATTTACCATAATATTATTTATTAAATGAATCGCCACACATAAAAATATATTCAATAAATAATTCATAGCTTAAATTGAATATACACAAAAAAAAAATATTCCAGAACAACAACTAGTAAGTCAAAATATTTAAATAAAACCAAAATTCATACAACTCTATACTGAAATATTAATAAAATAACAAATTCGATTCGTTTTTTGTAGTTTTACTTTTGAATTGATTGTTCTGTTTATAGCCAGAGATAAAAGAAAATTTATCTATAATATATATATATATATAAGCTAAAGAATGAAATAAATTATTTATTTTTTGTGCTTTATTGATTGAAAATAAAAATCAAAATTTATTCGATTTATTGAATTATAAATATCGATTTGATAAAAAAAAATAAAAAATCTATTTATTTATTTTTTTTGTATTTCCACTCAAATAGTATTTATGATTTGTATTCAATATGAAATTCTTTTGATGATTATATTTTTTTATAATAATTGAATAATATTAATAAAAAATATTTTAATTAAAAATTATTAAATATGCTGCAAATAAAGTGAAATAATTAATTAATTTCAATTAATGATTGAGCAAGTTATTCACGTTGACAGAGTACAAAACACTACGTCTATATTAATAATTTTATTTATATTTTAATCAGTTTATTTTTAAATAAATATTTATTCATTTTATTTATTTCCATTTGAACAAAAAAAAATAAAATAAATCAATAAATGAAAACATTATTAAATAAAATAAAGTTATTGATGGTTGACTCGAGGTTAAATGTTATTGAAAATACTGCTCACTAATCCCTTGTCTATGCACATATATATTTTTGTTGCATTTAAATATTTAAAGGTAATTTTATATATTTTCATAACAATATTAAATAATTAAAAAATTATGAGGGCAATTATTATTTTGAAATGAAAATTAAAATACTAATAAAGTCATAAAAATGGGTTGTTTGAAATGAATATTGTAATAAACAGAATATAAATATTCTTTTAATACCATCTAAGAAACATTATTCTACCCACAATTATTAAATATTTCTTTAAGAATATAGTAAAATATCAAATACTATTATTTAAATGTGTTCAGTATAACCTGGACTGCAATTTTTCTCTAAAATAAGCTTTCATTCAACTAAAATTTCTGAATAAAATCAAAAATATTACAAGAAAACATAGTTTTCGTTTACTTTCTTCTTTTTTTATTATATATATTTATTAAAATTTATTCATAATGAAAGGGTTTAAAAAACAAAAGCACAAATATTTTCATTTAGTAAAGCATTTTTGTTCTGTATTCAACAGTGCACACATCCAGGATAACGTTAAATAAAGGAAACTCGTTCATGGATAGATTTACACCATTTTGTTCTGTATTGTATAAAAGTAGTTTTACTTTTTTCAAATGTATGTTACATCCCAAAAAAATAATGGAACAAATTACAATTATGTTTAAATATGTACATAGATATGTGTGTTCAGTAATAATAAATGTAATACGAAACATGTAAATGTCATATGTCAGACATAATAACGAAAATCATATACATATGTATATATGCATACAGAAAGACGGTAAGGTAGAGGTGAATTGAACACACAGCCAGTGTAGTACTCGTCCTTATAAATAACATTAAAGAAATAAAAATACTTTTACAAAACTTTCGTTATTTTATATTTTTATGGCTGTAACTGTGGCTGTTGTTGCTGTTTTTGTTCTTACCCCATTTCGTACACCTGTGCTTACCATTCTTCACGATTATAATTCACAAAAATAAAATTCCATTTTTATTAATTTTTCTTTCTGATACAAATTAAATGTCACATTTTCATACATGTAATTTTCCTTTTTATTGATATTTCCTTGTAAAATAAATATTTACTCAAAAATCATTATTTCTTTAACGAAAAAAAATAATCAAAGAAATATTATAACAAAAATAAAAAGCACAACAACGCACATACCTCGAAAAATATATATATATATGAAATTATAAAAAAAAGCTACATACCGAAATAATGAATAAATAAAGAAAAAAAAACGATTTATCATCATTCAATTATAATTATTTCAATTGTTGTAAATTCTTTTAACATTTTATTGATCCAATTGGAAGAGAAAACAAAACAAATGAAATAAATTCTGAATGGAACAATGAAATGAAAATAAAATAGAAAATAAAGACACGAAGATAATGATATTTAAGGTCAAATAACCTCAAACAACAAATAAATAATTTAAAAAACGATGAAAAAATGACAGAAAATTACTTTGTGGCACGCAAACGCTGCGTGTTTTGCTTTATTTTTCTTACTCAATTTTTACTTCTCGTTATTAATAATTTTTCAGTTGTAGCTTTTTAATGAGAAGAACAAAAACAATTAAATGATAAGGATATTAAAAATATGAGCTTTTCAAAGTTTGTTTTTTACTGTTGACACAAAAATCAATAGAAAATAAACTTATAATTATGCGAAATATAAATAATAAATAGTTTTGAAAAGGTTGACGACCTACTATGTGAGGTAATTAAATAACTTTAGTACTTGAGTAAACAAGAACAACAATAATAGTAATGATAATTATTATTTTATTGGCAGGTAGTTGACGTCATTGTTATGGGTGGTATATTTTTATAAATTACCACCTAAGTTATTATTAAATCAATAACATACCGTATTGTAATCGAAGAAGAATTACTTAATCAAAGTAGTTCTCATCGATAGACGATAAACTTCTTCGATTGACGTTTGTTGTGACTTTGATAATAATAATTCAATCAAAGATTGAAGCGATTAAAATTGTTTTTTTTTTTCTTTGTACCAAAATCGAAACTAATCAATAGAGCTTTTCGTTTCGATTTAGTAAAACAAAATATAAGTGAACCAAGAAGAGTTATAAATTGTAATGAAAAATAATACTTTGATGATGATTATTATTATTATAAATATTTTCTGTTATATATACAGTCGAGGACAGTAAATCATCAAACATATCAATGTTTAATGCAGTTAAACATTGATAAGAGTATTCAAACTTTTTCTGTTTTTTGTTGTCAACCAGTAAAAGCGAATTGATATATTAAAGAAATAATAAGAAAAGTCAGAGAATATTTTTATTCATTTTTCTTAAACATAAACATGTCTTGAGTTTATTTAACTCTTATTACTTTGTTTCTTTAAAAATGTTAATTAAAAGAAAGAAAAAATAACAAGCAAAGAATTTTCATTTTTTATTTCTTAATAATGAAGGAACAATTTCAAATTGTTTAATTTTTTATTCGGGTTTTTATAATAATTACTTTATATACATATTTTTTTATTGTTTGTAATTGTAAGAAGATTAAAACTTTTGTGTATTTCCGTTTCTATTTATTTATTTTTAACTTATTTAAAACAAGATAAGAATTATTTTAAATCATAATAAAGAATATGCAAAATTAATTCATATTTGTTAATATTTACTGAGTAAACATGATGACCTACTGATTGAAATATAAAATATTATTTGTATTTATTATTAATAACATGTTATGCGTATAGTATAACATTTTTTTAATTTAAAATCACTATTTTAGAAAGTTATAATTCACTATGAATAATGTATTCAAATAAGTTAAAGCTTATAAATGAGTTTAGAAAACTTGACAGTAGCACGATAAATAACAAAAATGCATTACAGTACAAGATGTTAACCAGCTTTAAAGTTGTCTTAAGATAGTTTTATTTAATCTGTCTAATTCTTAGTTGAAAAAGCACAAAGCAAATAATCACATAATATAAAGATCAACAATTGCATTATATAACTTTATCCGAAACTCTTTTCATTATATTATAATAAGCAAGTAAAGCATAAACTAAAAAGAATAAACAGTTTTTACATGCTGATAAAAAAAAGCTCAACGGCATTTACTAAGTAAAAACTAATAAATTTACATCAACAAAGTAATAAAAAACAATAACAACTAGCAAACAATTCACTCACAAATCATCTACATCCACATCATCTGTTTATTATTAAACAAACAACTTTTTTCTCTAAACACAAACATCATTTCAAATTTAATATCTTCACTAAATTTTACATAATGTTCATTGAAAACAACCATTAGGCACACACAGAAAAACAGGAAAAACTATATGAAAATGAGACAAAATAGATGTGAAAAAAATTCGTTTTAAAGATTTCTGTAAAAATAAAAGAAGAAAAACAATAATAATAAAAAAGCTTTAAAGCTTTGTGGTTGGAACATCTCTTTATAATTTATTCTACACTTTTACTTAACCACAATCTGTGTATGCAATAGACTTTTAACAGTGTCTAACATGCTCTAATTTTTATTATGTTACTCAGTATTCATCAGCTTTACATATTTTTTATTTTCTATTTTTCTTTTTGTTCAAACAAAAACGAAAAGCACATTGCGTTTATTTCATTAAAAAAGTACATATCTACTCAGCACTAGTGTTTTACAATAACTGTAAGATAAACTAATTTGTGCTTATATAATTGAAACCCTTTTAACGTATAAAAATGCTTTACTATAATAAATTTCTAATGTCAGCCAGTTGCAAACTGAGCTTTAAGCGTATTACGTAACGTTTAATAATAAAAAAAAAACACAGAAATGCAGCTGACGTAATTTATTTGGATAAAATAAAGTTTTTTTTTTAATACTAATATATTTAAATTATATTTTTAGCAACAAAATTGTTACATTGTTTTTTCTGCCAACATTAAAATACAAAAAACTGATGACAATATAAAAATGAAGCTTTTTAGGATAAATAAACGAGCATGTTTTACTTCAAAATTTATATTATTATAACAAAGGACGAAAAAATACAATAAATTAAATTCCACGAGTTAACTAAGAAATATTTAAGACAGTTTTTTTTTTTAAATTGTCATTATTAAATAAGTTTTCAATGGCACACGACATCCAAAAATAAAAAAATACCCACAATAATGTCATCGATCAATCTAAGTTTATTTATACAATAATAAATAAATGTATGCCTTTGCTGTTTAATCGATGGAAGGATAATTTGTTATCGCTCAACTTTTAAGCTAATCAATTTTAATTTAATCTTTATTACTTATTATTTTATTTTTGATTAAATTTATTTTAAGAAAATTTTCATTGAAATTTTAGTGGAAATTATTGCTATGATTATGATACTAATTTTCAATTAGTGCGATATCATTCTTTACATTGTTAGACAAATTTTTGGCAAAAATAGTACGACAGTCGCATGACAAGAATTTCTAAGAAATATAATAGCTTTCAATGTAAAGGCTTAATTGTTGATTGAAAGCTTTTACACGTTGTTGCTGCCTTTTGAACTGTTATCTTATAACAAGTACTTAGAGGTCGAATATAAAATATTTCAATGGCAACTTTAAGAAATTCATAAATAAAAAATATTTCCCAAACGAAAAATTCTAAACAAGTTAAACTAAAGCTTCGTACCTACCACAATCCATCATCATCATCACTTAAACACAAAACAGGTACAAAAATGTGTGTATGTGTGAGAAGCTTTAAATAAACGACATTATCATATTAAATTTGTTAAAGCAATTTAAGTTGTAAAAATAAAATTGAAGCGATGAGAAAAATGTGTATACTTGTCAAAATATAACAACAGCGTAAAGAGAGCTTATTAAAAAAAAATACTATATACACCTGTGAATTTATATTCTTTCGCTTTTATAATTCTTCTGGCTATAGCAATGACTTAACATAAAGAAAATTAAGCAACAAAGTAAAATGAATAATAAAAAAAAAAATAATAAAATCGCTGGATCGATATTTAGGGCGGAAAAACACACAATAATTTCCAACCCACTTATTAAATCGTCACTTTTTGAGTAAGTCTGATTACTTTTTTGCTTCCTCGATTTTGCATGTTAATAAATTCTAGACTGAGCTAGACACGCACAGCAGGAAAAGAATTTTTCCATTTTTCTTAAGCTCAGGTAAAACTCGAGTGTTGGTAAAATATTGAAATAAAATAAATAAAGAAAGAAATGACTCACCTGTATAGAGCAGTCCATGCACGAGACTATATTGTGTATCGAAAACGTCATGTGTGACGTCAAAACGAAGGTGAGCCAAAACTGATGATGATGTTTCTTTGACGATGTTATTTCCACCACTACTTGCTACGACTCGCACAACTGTTTCACCTGGTTTAAGGTAATCATGAATACGATTTTTTTGTTTTTGCTGGCAAAGGATGTCGGTCTGTGTATTTGCAGCGTCATTGTCATTTTTGTTATTGGAACCGCTAACTAAATTATTAGTAAGTACTGGTTTCGGTTTTTGTTCAAATGTGGTAATGGTTTCGATATTGGCACTGGTTGACGTAGATGTGTCGGCGCCGTCCTGCCGACTCGTTTCGATTGTAGATGTACCACCAACACCACCTCGTTCAGCTATGGAATCAAAGGATTTTGTTTTTAATGGTTGTACTTCCGATGCCAACACGGTTACCACATCCAAGTTTGCGGTCGGTGATATTTTTGTTGGTTCAATAGAATTTTTTGGGATTTTTTCCTCAATTACATTATTACTCTTTACTGTATCGTAATTTATGTTTGACACAGATGCGATCTCTGATGACGAAGGTAATGGTGCTGTCAAAACTTCGTTACGTCCACTTGTTACATCTTGTAACAATGACAGTGGTAATTTTTTCGCTATTAACAATAACTCGTCACTGTTATTTGCCAAAAGCACATCATCAATTGTCGCTTCATTGGTCTTTTGATTCGTTTTTATTTGCAGCATTGTGGTTGTGTCTGGAGTATCACCATGCCTCACATTTCCTAGTGGCACTACACTATTCGGTGGACCAGGCGATCTTCCGGGCGCTGGATCGCCATTGACCGGAGCACCTATTGTTGCCAAAATTGCACTGGCAAACAATAAACATAACATAACTAAGCGCATTGTTACTGTTTCAATAAATTTACACTCAGTTTATTTACTTTTTAATTAAACTCTCCTCTTTTCGCCACTATTAGTCACATAATTATACTTTTTTTCACATTTCTGGTTTATTTTTACAGCACTGTTTATAGATTTACATAATTATAATTTCCTGAATTTTTTTTTTATCATTCATTTATTTATGAAGTTTTTAATCCAATTGCGATGAATTATTTGCAACTAAAAATAATTACAAAGAATTATTCGTTTTTGCTGGGTCACAAGCTGTTAATTGACAAATTCCTACAATTTTTTTTTTAATGCAAAAAAGTTATGTAATATTTTTTTTAAATAAAAAAACAACAGAATGACAACATAAAACAAAATAATCATTTCAATTGATATTTTACGGAATAGGAAATAAATTCATTTATGTACACGAGTTAAATTTGTTCGTTTAGTTTTTTTTTTGTATTATTATTATTGTTGTGATTATTGATACTGTGTGTAAGTTACTAGAATTCAATAAACAAATATCAAATAAATAAAAACATAAACGAGACTAAAAACATTTTCATTTCTTTCATTTTTTGCTTCTTGTCATTGATTCCTGTGTTTAGTGTTTATTTATTTATTTATTGGCTTTACTATTATTTCGTTAGAAATGTTTCATTTATATCGAGATCTATTGGTATTCGATAAATAAATTTTACACAAAATGAAATCATAATATTTTTATTGATTTTATTTTTTTAGGAAAATAGAATTTTTTCTACTTTTATAACTGATAAAATAGAACAAGTAAAAGAATAAGGACGAATTTGTGGAATATAAAAAAAATAACAAAATACTTATAAACGACTCAAAGCCAGTGTTTTCTATTCTATTGCAGCTTTGTTAAATTTATTTGGCCGCTTTAATTATTGTGTGTTGGTAGTTTATGAGCTTAGACTATCTACTTGAAAACTTGTGTGAAGTTTTGACAAATTTTATACAAGCAATAAATAATTGAGAAAACTTTCTGTAATTCATATACTCTCGTTTGCTGTTAGATACGTATAACAACCCTTAAAACTTATTTGTAAATTAGCAATTATGTGGCAAAAGCCAACGATACATTACAAGATTTATGATATTTAATTTTTGAGAAACATTTTGGTAGAACTGTTTTAATTTTGTTTAAATACGGAGCTTTTTTGAGAAGCATTTATTTATGTTGTGTTTTTGAGCTTTCATCACGCTTCGACTATATGACGGTGCTATATGGAAATTGTATTAGGAAGGTGATTCATCGTTTTTCATTTTGAAAAGTAAATTTCTTTGAAACTATATCAAATGAGTTGTCGCTTTTTTCAGGCACGGCTTGCGTGACAAAGTGTCTGAAAATATTAACACAAAATTCTTTTATTTTCTATCTTCCAATAATCTATATTTATTTATGATATTTGTGTATGTTAAAATTTGTTAAATAAGTATATCGCTATCGATTATATAACACAAGTATAAAATAAACTAAGAATTTTTAATAAATTTATGCTGAACTCTGTTTGATACAGACAACACAAAGTAATTTTTGACTTTGGCAACTTTTCATTTTATTTTTAACTAATTTTAGAACCGTGTTGAAGCGTTTACTGGTGCAAAAGTTTGTTAAAGTTTTTCATCAAAAAGATTCTTGACTTTTTTACATTACAATATTTTTATTTTGTTGGCTCGTTTGAAATTCGAATAAGTGTGTTACGTAAAAAGAGGCTTTTACTTTGCCAATGTTGATAAAATAAAAGTGCTTTAAAATTGATTTAATTTTCTTGTAACTTTGTTTTTTAAATAATTTGGTTAACATTTGCCGTCACGATTCTGATTTAACAATAGAAATATGTTTAAAACCATTATTACATCACTGTTTAGTCAATATAAGACATTCTCAAAGTATAAAATGTCCTTTATTACATAAAACCAAAACGTAAAATTGAAAAACTTATCAAGCAAGTCAAAAATAAAAAGCACATATCAGTCTGTCTGTGTAAGAGAATGTTTTCACATTTTATTAAAACAGTGCTTAAGAGCCCTAAAACGTATTTTGTTTCTGTATTATGTATTTAACGTTACATAATTTTTTAGTATATAAGAGCCTTTACATACGAAAATACGTTTTTATGGATAGATAACAGGTGTTCCACTACCATATATTGTTCAAAATCAAAACCACAAAATTAAATCTTCACAAAAGTGTACGCATAAATGATGATTATTTAAAATTAAAAATTATTATTTTAAATAAATGGAAGATTTAAATAATGATATACACATTAATGGTATCTTTTGTTCAAAATAAATTAAGTCGTATATTTGTTTCCCTTGTAACGTATAAAAAGCTTTATGAAAAATTAAATAACGTTGTATGAAGCTTTCTAATTGAAATGAGAAAATGTGGAATTATATTTAAAAGTCACGTTTGACAAATTTGAATTAATATACATTATTTATTGTAAAAAGTTTGGCCGTATACAAATTTGTAACAATGCTGCAAGTGGAGTCGCCAGGTATTTATAAAAGTAAAATTTCAATTTTTTTTTTGCAAATATTAGAAACTTTTAAAACAATCACGAAGAAAATTTGTTTTTAATTTTGATCGTTTTTTCACATTGAATTTTTTAAAATAAATTGCGATGAAAATGTAAGCTCATTTGTTCCAAGCGCGAATATTTTTGATTATATATTGTGCTAAAACCTAATCAAATTAAAAACAAATTACACTGTTTTTCAAAGGTTTTTAATAACATATATCTGCAACTAGTCACTTGGATTAAGAATATTGCGCACACTACTTAATTAAAAACATATTTTTAATGTGAACTACGAACTTATTCAAGTTCTTTTCTAAAAAATCAGATTAATATAAATATTATTTTAGCTTGTTTCTTTAGAAGTAAATTAACCACCACACCCTACGATAATTCCATTTATCATGAATATTTAATATGTTCGCATTTAACATTTATAAAAACAAATAAATGAAAAGGAAATCTACAAAATAAATGAAAATAATAATAATGAAAATAATAAAACAATAATAAATGGAACAACAAATAAAATAGGGAAATTTTAACAAGTAATATAAAATTCATAAGTAATTGTTAATCAATTTGAATGAGAATTAATTCATTTATTATATTCAAATCCACCTAAACTACTTCTGTTTTGCTGTTATACTTGCTTCTATTTAACCTAATTACGGTTTTTTTTTTAACGTAGTTAAATTACTATAATACTCTTCACTATTCATTGAACACAAATGTACTAAATATTTAACAATAAATTTAACTCAAAACACAATTCACTTTATTTAATTTAATTAAAAACACATAAAACTAGCTACATTTTTATGAATTTTCAAAAAAAAATAACGAAATTTCAATTAAAACCTTTCAGAACGCACTTTTATATAATAAATAAGCATAAATTTTAACTTCACTATATTGCAATCAAATATCCACATAAAGCTTAACACAAATTAACTAACTAAAGACAAAAAACTACACAAAAATCAATTGAAAAATAAATTTGCTTTTATTTTCATTAATTTAATTAAATATATTTTAGTATTTTAAAATTTAATAGATTTTTTAATCTTGAATTTAATGTAGTTGTGTTAATGTGTGTGGCTGTGTTTTAGAATGTTAAAGAAACACGCACCGCGACCACAACGAGTACGTCGCGTAGACTGAACAAATTGTTGTTTTTCTATGGAAGCTCGACCAGCAGTAGTGGCTCAGTGCTTGCAACACACCATGGTGGGAATTGTAAATTTATTATATTGTGGTGAATAAAGAAAAATGTATATAATCATTAATGTTCTCCTGATTGTTGAATAACGTGTGCTCACTAAAATAATAAGCCCTCAAGCCGAAAATCCGTCTTGTGGTAGCACAATTGCGCATCTACACAGTTCGTGATGTATTCGGATAAGCTCGAGCTTTATTTTGAATTTAGAATTTTTTATAATAAAATATCTATTTTATTTTATCTAACTATTAATAACCCCACTAGAAATTCAATATTTTACAACTTTTACCCCTTTTCGCTGCTTTTTGTTATTATTTTGTATCGTCGGAGCTTTTTAACTTTTTCCTCGAGTTTTTATTTTTAACTAAAAATGCTTTATTTTCTCTACACTTTATTCAAACTAAAAAATTGAAGTAAATTTAACTGCGAAGGAAATATGACAATAAAAATCCGCTTTACCCTACTTTCTAGAGAAAAGAAGTCTGTCTTTTTATCCTTATCATTGTAATATGCTAAAAGCTTTAAAGTGATTTATTATGTTTTCTTTTTTTTTATTATTAATTAAGTGTAACAGTCCAAGAGTATAAGTGTAAAATATGAGCTTTAATTCGCAGTTGTTTAAATCAATAGTAAAAATATTTTCAAAACATATATAAATAAGGTTGTTTGCGGTTTTTGTACCTTTTGTGTGGCTTTCGCAGCCTTGATATTCATGAACCTTTTTGTCAAACTATAAAGATGTTTTTTTTCTGCATCATCATTAAATGCCATTATCATGGAATCATCGTAAAATGGTATACATTGTAATCATGATAGCATAAACACACTATTATTGATCCACTTTTTCCACGTAACAGATAACGAAGAACGTATTCCTTATTTAAAGCACGTGACTTTATGGTTTTACAATTTAATTATTTGAATTTATTACATTCAAAACGTTTGTTTTTTTTTATTTTTTTTAGAATAACTATGGTAGGTCGCTTTTAATTATAGTTTAAGTAACTTTCTGTTTTAATGGTAAAAGATTTTATTACGTAATTAAATATTCCTTCCATTTTTTTTCACTTTGCAACATACTAGCAACGCAAGAGCTTTGCTGCAGGTTTATAAAATTATATACTTTTATATGTGGTAAATTGGAGTATTTAATTGAAATCAGATAACATTAACTATCTGTATAATTTTAGTTTTTTTATTTTTTAGCAATTATCGTAATTTAATTCCGAATAAATCTTCTATTAAATTGAAAATAATCTTGTGGCTTTTTAAAGCTTTTTTTTTTTTTGTAAATTGTTAGTTTTGCTATATATCCGCTTAAGACTACGTGTTGCATTCAGCTTAAAGATTATTTAGTTTCAGTAAAACTATTTCTATTTAATTTAATTTAATCTCATATTTTTGTAAGCTTTATTTCTGCTACAAAATATAATTCGTTGTTACTTCAAGCAGTATATTATCTGCATCTGTTTGAGCATATTTATATTCTTTCATTTTAATATTTAAAAACATATTTCATGTTATAACGTTGAATATGTCTTTTATCATCATCATTATTATGATGATTATTGTTGGTATTATCATTCTCATTTTTATGTTAACAAAATAAACAAACAAATATAACATAAACGTAAACAACAAACACCGTATATTGCCATAAAAATAATATTCATATTATAAATAAACAAGTATAATTCTTCTTAAACCAAACATAAAATTTACAATTTTTATTCATTTTTAATTTTTATTATATTTCTTTAAAGAAAGCAAAAGTATCAAACATTTATTTTCATCGTTTTTAACAATACGACTGTAATTTTTGCGCTTAGGTTGACAATTGGAACTTCAAAACTCCAACTTACCAATTTTATTTATTTTTTATGGGGAAAATTTATTACATTTTTCGTTTATTTATTGTAATGTATATTAAAAAGCTCAGCATATTTCTTTTCACTCCACTTCCAATAAGAATATTTTTAAATTTTTTAAGGCTCTGTTTGAAAGAATTTTTTATTCCCTAAAATTATGTTTGCTTTACACGATATTTGTGAAATAAATAAAAATGAAGAGAAGATCTGAAGTCAGATATTTTAAAAAGCAGACGTGGAAAATAATGGAAAATCACAGTTTGTGACTTTTTCTGTGTGTGTGCTAACAAGTTTTATTTCTTTGTGGTGCGTATACTGATCGTGAGAGCAAAGCTATAATGTTTTCAACTGTAAACTTCAACAAACTCAACTGGTTTAGGGTTTTTTCTTTTGTTGTTCCATAAATAAGAAATGTTTACACAGCAAAAAAAACTTATTTATTTTAGACAGTTTAAGAAAATTATTTTATTCTCTCTAAAGTCACTTAAATGTCAATAAAAACTAATTAACAAACTAACAATAAGCTGCACAAAGTTTATATTATGAAATTTGCATAAAATATATAAAAAAGGAATAAAAAAATCAAGCATAAATGGTTGAGAAGATTTAAAAAAAAACAAACCAAACAATTTTCAAAAGCGAGCAATAAAAGAAATTATATATTTTTGCATGGCTGGAAAACCGAATGCGGATCAGCAAATAACAAATAAATAAAAGAGATTTTGTCCATGATTTCATATTATATTTTTTATATTTTATTATATTTTGTCGTTTTGATTTTAAATGTTTATCAACGCATGTCACCCTTATAACCTTTTGTTGCGTGAAATATTATTAAGCGTGAGTAGCGATGTCAACGTTAAAAGTTTTACCAAATAAAATTTTCATCTTTAAAATATATATTTGTGAAAAAATAAGATTCTCTGTATTTATAAAATTAAATAACGAAAATAGAATAAAAAAGCGAACAACCACAATGTTTATTATTTTTAATTTTGTTTTTCGTCCTTTTATGACTTCCAGGCAAACCGTTTCCACCATCCGAATCTATTTTTTTTCTATTTTTTTTTTTAGATTTTTATTTTGTTTTTTTTTCTACATTATTTTTTAAAGAGAATCTAGATAATGTCTCAATGTATCTCCTTCATCTGACGTGTGTGGGAAGTATGAAATTTGCTCATCACCCTTTTAGTGAGCTTTAAATATTTGCTACAATATTTATTTCTATGATAAAAAGCACTAGCTGTCCCATTGACTGTTGTTATAGTTCTGGAATTTCTTGATTTTTTACTGCTCGTCTCAATTTATTTTCTAGACTAAGTAAAGGTCACCATTTAATTGAACCTTAACGAAATTAAATAAAGTTTAATGAAATAATGTTTACTTATTGCTTTTATTTTTTTTTATCTTTAAAAGTTTCTATTTATTTACTAACACACGATTGAAATCTTTTTAATTTAAAACTTTAATTTAATTTGATTTGATTTGTTAAATTCAATGTTTGACTTTATTTATTTTTTAAAAAATTATTTTTTCATTATTTATTAAAGCAGACTAAATCTTTAAATTAAAAGAATTAATTAAAAGGTTTTTTTAATCACAAACTTTTAAAAGCTTGAATAGAATTAAAATCTGATTTATAATTACCACAAAATGCTGCAATAAAACATAAAATGAAGCCACAATATTACACGGCGTAACTGCACAGTAATTTCATAAATGAAATGTTTTCTCTCTAAACATACATAATTTTTTGTTTACATAAAATTTATTACATCAAACAAAATGTCAGAAAAAAAATTTCATATTATTCCAAGATAATCCTACAGCATTATGATTTAACTTTGACAACGCAAAGAGTAAAAACATGAAAAAAAAACTGTAGGCGTCACAAGCTTACACAGAGAAGTAAATAACAAAAAAAAAAGGAAGTACATAACTAGAAAGGATTTATAATATTTTAATCATTTAACTGATTACATGACTGACTTTAATTTTTTAATTAGGAAAAAATAATTTTAATAATGATTTTAAAAAAAAAACCCAAAAAATAACAATAAAGCAGCAACTATTAAAAAACTGTTTAATCACCCAATTGAGAGTTTTATTGTGAAAAAAATAAATGATAATAATAAAAATGAATAAACAAAAAATTAACATATTATTATCTTTTAATATGTAACATTAGCACATTCTACCATTGTGTTAAAAAAATAAATTACATAGCATAAAATGTAAATTTTATAATGTCATTGCTCATTATGCAAATTATTTACACACACGAGTATGTTCATATGTTTTAGATGTAGGTACATATGTATATATATTTAAAAAAATATGTAGCATTAAGATGGATTTAAATAGTGTCTGAGTGTCCATTTATTATTTTAAAAAATGTATGTTTAAATTATTTTTAATGATGATAACATGCATATTGTTAAGTGTTTGCATTATATTATACAACTTTGCTTGAGTCATCCTTTCGAAAAACAAGTCTTAAACAGATTTTATCACTGAGAGCACTATTAATAGTTGCTTTATTATCACAATCAAAACACCTTAAGGAGAATTTCTTGTATTTCCTGAATTTTTAAAATTCTAAATAATGTTAGATAGATACATAAATATACTGAAAACAAATCATATTTCACGCATGATTACTATTTTTATCAATACTAGTAGTTAAGTAAACACAATAATAAATTCCATTATATATAAAAGTGTTATCATCTTTAGCATGGAAACACAAGCGAATATGTACACAAATAAAACCAATTTAAAGAAAATATAAGCATTTAGAAGAATCAATAAAAACGTATTAAATTCTATTAATAATTAAATAAAAACAACGAAACGAATTAAAACAAAAATAATTTATTTACACAAAAAAAAAAAAAAACGTTCAATTAAATTAAATTAATTTAGCCAATTAAATTTATTTATTTAATAAATAATTTTTGTATATATATATATATATATCAATACCGTATATATATTTATGTGTTTTGAAAATTAATTAATTTTCATTTGTTTATAAAATAAAATATTTTATTTTTTGTTTTAAATTACAAAAACATATATAATTATCTTAAAAAACGCGAATATAATTTTAATTAAATAAATGCCATGCAAAGTATAAAGTTAATAACAAAAAAAAAAAAAAACGTTGCATTTATATTTACTTTTAGAATAATAAATAATTATTATAGATTGTTATTTCAATAATTGCAATTGAATTCGTATTATTGACAGCAGAATTTCAGCATCAGTATGTAAGGTATGATTAAAAATAAATCAACTAAATGAATGTATCGAGTGTTGCATTCCTATTATAAATTCCTATGAGTTGGATTATTTAGTGCGAGAGCTCAGTATATCAATTCTAATTTGAAATATTATTGAATCATCATAATAATTTGCAATTCAACATATTAAAGTATATTATATAAAAAATTTATAATGCAATAAAATAAAAAGCTTAAAATAATATAAATTTTAATGTAAAAAATAATAAAAGCCTTATTAAAAGCAATAATTTTGTATGACTTTTATTCGTTGCAATTTTAAAGTTTTTGTTTTCTCCAATGATGACACACATTAAAGTATCCAAATAAATAAAAGTATAAAAGTTTAGATTTCCTTAAAATATCGTGAATAAGTTGACAGTCAAGTGAAATCTTGTACCATTCTCTATTTTTATAAATTTAATAAACATCGATAACTATCTATTCATATTCTAAATAATTGCAAAAGTCGAAAATTTATTGCTCTTAGTTTATTATTTTAAAAATACAAACTTTTCGCAAGACAATAAACAATATAGTAACGAGTCATTAAAAATTTAATTATATTCATTTATGTCTGTTGAAAATGTTAAGCGCCATAGTGGCGTTAAATCAATTTGATTTGTGATGAAAATATATTTATTATACTGTTGATGATCGATAAAACTATTTAAATTTTGTAAAAAAAAAAAAACAATACTAAAAACAATTATGTTACAATATTTTAATTTGCTCGAAAAAAAATTTCATTAACCCAGTAAAAGCTTATCATTTTCAGTATTAAAATGTGAAGAAAAAATATTTTTTATTCAACAGATGAATGAAGGTTGTTTTCGATAAAAGTTTTCAATTTTTTATTATTATTTTTAATATTAGCAACATCGTTATGATGTCTTGTTTGTTTCCCTTTTTTGTTAGTAACATTTATTTTGAGATTAGATATAACTATGAGAATTGTTTATTAAAACATTATAATCAATAATCCTTTTATACTTTTACGTGCGGATATTATGATATTATTATGATTATGATTATGTTTGTTTCTGTATATATATTTTTTCCACTTTTATTTACACTGTTGCTGTTATCTCTAACAGTTTTATTGTTATTGCTATTTATTGTTAAACATTGAAAAATACTAAATATAGTGATTAAAAATAGGACAACAATTACACTTTATGTAGTTTAACATTATGCTTTTAAGACTATTATTATCAAAAAATAAAACAATAAAAATTATTAAGTGCAACACGGTTCCACTTTGTGATTAATTCTTTTATATAGATTAAAAAATAAATTTTTATCTATGCTATAAACTGATACAATGGAACTACACATCTTGTCTAGATTTCCCAAGAAAGCAATAGTCTCTCTTAAGATCTGCAAATAATTGCGTAAAAATATTTAATCAAATTTATATTGAATGTCAATAAATTTAATCAAAAAAAATACTGTAAATTTGTTTAATAAAATTGGTCTTTTAATGCAAATTTATGAAATTATGATTACAAATTTTGCCATCAAAAATGTAATTAATTTTGCATCTGCATTATATTTTTCATCAAAAAATAATCTTCTCGTCTTAAAAGGCAATGAAAATGCCATAAAAATGATTGAAAAATATCGAAATTAAAATTTAGACGCAGAATGTGCACGTTTCTGTATGAAAAATGTGATATAATTTAATTTTTTATGTATTTTTGAATAGAACAAACTAGAGCTTTTTTTGTAATAAATAATAAAAATAATATTATTAAAAATTTCAATTTTAAAACACTTTAATGTGATTTTCACCGTTTCATGTTCATTGTCGCTTTAGCTAACTAAATGCTTGCCATTTCGTTGTTTTTGCTTGGGTTTGTTTGGGTTTCTATTTTGTTATCCATTAGAATGATCAAAAAAAAAATTAGATGAAAAATTACTATAGAAGTTAATTTATTTGTTGATATGCTGATGTTAATAATTATTTAAAGCAACAAAAGGTTGAACCACGTTTCATTATGCGAATGCAGAAAAAAATACACAAAAAATAAATGAAAATAAATTAAGCTGAATCAGGTAGCTGAGGGTAAGGTTTGATATTTTGTTATTATTATTCTCGTTTTTTTTTTGCAATTAATCATTTTTTCCGTACATTTTTGTTTTCAGCTGCTTTGTTTATGTACATATATTTTTTGTACATAACATTATGTAAAACCCCATCGTCAATCAGTGTTTTGTTGCTTGTTCTGTTATTTTTTATTTAAAATTTTTTAATTAAATTATTAATAATGGTTACTTCATTAGCGTTTGGTTACAATACATTTTCTGTTACGGATTTTAAATTTTAAAATCTAATAAAGGGAAATAGAGTCTTGAAATATATATCAGAACAATTAATAAATATGTTTAAACAAATCAATCAAATTCAACAAATCAATATTACAAATCTATATCAACATTTTCAACAAATAAAATTAGATTTTCTCTATTTTATTGTAATTGCAGAAGATTAATAAATGAATAAGTGAAGCATATAATATCTGACAAGGCTTAGGATTTTAATTATTTAAAAGCCTTTATAATTATTTTATTTACAACTCAATAAAATCATTGGTAACTGATAATCAATAATTATACGATACAAATTAGGTATTTATTAAAAAATAAATAAATAACGAATTAACATGAGAAAATTCAATTTATATACAAACAATGTGTGGTATTTGGTTACCCGTTTCGCAATAATGCTGATACATGCATGTCCTTTGAAACAACCTTTTTTTTTTTTTTTAATACACAAAACAAATAAAAGGTAAACCAATTATTAAAATGTTATTGATCAGAGCTATATCAGCATCACTTACGCTCGTATAAATATTTAGCGCATGTAGTGAATACAATATATATTTCTAAAAATATTATTTTTAATTAAATTTTCATTATTTTCCTATTGGAAAAAAATAAAACCAAAAAAAAAAAAAAAAGTCATCAACAATAATTTAATTAAATCGATTTTGGCAACGATTGTAAAACATTTTTTTTTTATTTATTTAAATAAATTATTGTTGACAGTTTTCATTATTCGTTCTTCGTTGAATTTCTTTAATATTTTCTCAACTTTAATTAAAATAATAATAAAAGAAAATATTGGTTGAGTTTGAAAATGTAATTATTTTGTTAAAATTTTAATTATAATATTATTATTATTATTTTTATAGCAGAAAAACTTAACGTTGCCAAATATTGATTGGTTACATCATCTGATAAACTTTAATGCAATTATTGTGTGTTTATTCTATGCACATGATGTGTAGAAGCAAAGAAAATTCGAACTTTATTTTCATAAACTTTATTAATGATAATAAACTTAAAGAAAATTGAAGAATAGATATTTAAAACATTATCAACAACTCTTCTGCAACGTAGAACTTTTACAAATAAGTAAATATAACTGAAGAGCTTTAATTGCTAAAATAAATCAAATTTTAACTATAATAAAAATGTGAAATAGTTAAAACTGATAAATAAATAGGGATAACAGGGTTTGCTAGAGCGACATAAATATACATTTAATTATAACTGAAATTCTCATTAAATATTTGCATGAATACGATCGTATTAGCTTTGGAAATTAACACTATCAAGTCAAATTAATCCAAATGTTTACATATTAAAGTGTATAGATTACACACGAGAGCATAAACAAATATTAAAATAACACCAAAAAAGCTACAAAGCACACATAAAATGAAAGCTCATTTATATATTGTTAAAAAAAATCCCAAAAAAAATTATGCATATTAAAGTTTTGTGATAATTTAATGTGACCGATAAAGTCACAGCTTCTAGTCAAAACTTTAATAAATATATAAAAAAAAAATCATAAAATTTTTATCTTTTAATTCTTGTTATGCTCGTTTAAAGAATTTCAACAATTTAATAGCATTTTCTCGAGTGTTTTTCAAGTGTCAATGTAAACTCGCTTTTCTTATTGTCTATGTTTTTATTTCTTTATAAATATTAAATCAATAATCAATAATAGAAAATTCGTTTCATCTCATAGCGCACAATTGATTTTTCACTTTGCATTGTAATTCTTTTAGCATTAATAAATATTATTTTGACTTTCTTGTCGTTTGTTTGCGTGCTGAATTTCTATGAATAGAAAAAAAAATATTACAATGGGGAATCGATGACAACTATCCACTTATTTATTGTTAAACGAACATCAAACTGAAGATCAAAAATTCAAACGAAATGACTGTGAAGAGTGAAGAAAATAAATGAAAATTGGTAACAAGGCTTAATGTCGGATTTTGTTGTCGTTTCGCTATTATTATTGTATGTTTTCCACTTATGATAAGCTAAAAACCATGTTAACAAGATAAACGTCTTTTATTTCTTTGGTTAAATAACATTCCATGACACCCTCTAACTCTGCATGTAGTTTCTTTATTTTAAAATTATACGAGTTGTGTTGGGTCATTGTTGGCAAAATACTCATAACCAGTATACCACATCTTATTACCATATTTTTGCTTATTTAATCATTTAACATTTCATTTTATTTATTCATTTTCATTCGTTATTATTAATATTATTATATCTATAATTTAAGACATGTTTTTCTATTAAAAATATTCGTTAAATGGTTTCAAAGTTCGCAAATATGTAGATACATATTTTATTCAAATGTCGAGATGTCGTTTTTTTTTTATTTTCATTATATTTTCGTTTTTCTTAGTTTAACGCTCAATTTTCTTATATTAATAGTATTAAATGCTTTTACAATTTCAAATAAAAGCATTTTGAATACTTTTGACTTGCGTTATGAATTGATTTTATCCTTTTTTTTATTAAAATCAACGAATAGTATGTTTCTATTGACATCAAATGAGTAACAAGAAAGAAACTTTTTATGATTTGATTATGTAACAGATAATATAGGTCAAATAACTTATTTTTTTCTTAAAATTGTTTTTATTTACTTCTCGATGTATTTTCAATTTAAATTAAATAACTGAGAACAATGTTTTGTTTAAATTTAATTAGTATTTAATTAGCACTTTAATTATTAGGCTTATTTTTTCTTTTCTTTACAATTCAAATGCTTTGTTTGTTACCACTAAATGACATAGTCAACCAAAAATGGAGCAAAAACTATATTAACAAATGAAAAGAAGCTTTTTTACGAAATTCAGTTAACAGAATTACTACAAACTTTTAATCAATTAGCATTTTTTTGTTATTATTTAGTGTTTCTTAGTCTTTTTACTATTGCTAAATAGAGAAAAGTCCTAACAAAGTTTATCATGTTAAAGTTCTTTTTCTTACTTCTTTTATTTATTTAAAAAGCACTTCGATGAAATATGAACAAAAAAATTTCACCCAAAACAATAACACAAAGGACGTAATTTATTAAATGGGCTTATTATTTAGTTTTCGTTCAGTTTGTACTGAGGGTCACAAATGTGTTAAATATCTTGTCATCTGTGTCAACCAAAAAGGATAATATTATTTTCACAAAATTTATTCCATTCAACGTGACTTGGATTTAAAGTTAATAAAATCGAGATTTATGTAGTTTGGTCATTATTATTATTATTATTATTATTATTATTATTATTATTAAAATACACATATATTTCTTCTTTTTCTAATGTAGCTTTTTGCTATATTATGATGTGTACTTTATTTCTGATTATTTAGTTATGTGCCATCTGTAATAATTGAGTAAAATCTCCTCAGTTTCTGTTCTTGTCGTCAAACTAAATTACATTTTGATTATATTTTTGCTTATAAATAATGAGAACCATTCACTTCCTGTTGACTATTTACTTATATTCTATTTCTTTATCCATTTATTTAAGTATTATTTATAACTGAGAACAGCGCATATTTTATTCAGACAAATGCTTATCCATCCTGTTCGTGATTTATAGTTATAGATTATAATTGTGATTATTTCTATTCCAGGGTTAATTGATCGAGTTATCAGTGCTAAAATGTTTGTTTTCACTAAAACATTACTTCCAATTGTCTTTAATTTGTTTACACAAAATTTAATATTTTGCCACAAATAGTAATTAATAAAATTATATCCCTTCATCATACTACCATTCCGTACTTAATAAATAAGATTTCTTTCACTTATAGAATTTCAATTTAGGTCAATATTTGAAAGCATTTTGGCAATATTCCATTAAACATTACATTAAATTTAATATTTTCTTCCAACAAATGCATAATAATAGTCAAAAAATTAGTACAAATGAACAAACTTAGTTATTTAAGAAAAAATTATTCACAAATTCTGCCATAAAAAGACTAAAATCATTAAAAAATTATTATTTATTTTGGCATTTGATATCAATTTTAAAATTTTATAACGTTGAAAAATTGGTTCAACGTTGTATAAAATTTATTTTAGGAATTTTCAGTATGTCATTCTGTTTAATTAATTTTAAAAGCAGATGCAGATAAGCTTTTAAGTTTATTACAGCTTATTTTCTACACTGAATAAATAGCTAATTATGTGCTGTACTAACAATAATTAATTGTTTTTTAAAAAACAACATTTTGTATGCCGGCAACATTTGTTTCTGTACAATTTTCGTTGAAATTTTATTTTTTATACTCGCAATGTTACTTTGTAATTTTGTTAATAATAATAATAATAATAAAAATACGAGCTTTATACAATGCATAAAACACTATCACTATAATTTTAAGTCCAGACACTGCTATTAATTTATTTTTCAAACATGTACCCCATTATATACAAATAATATAGTCAAACTTTTCCACCAAAATACAATATTTGTAATATTGATTATTCTGATACACAGTCTCTAAATTAAATAATGTTTTTATTTTTATTTATGTTTTCATGCTAAATCATTCACAATTTGAGTGTTGAAGTGACAACAACAAAAATATGAGTGTAACATTAGTGTTGGTTCATAAATATATATATTTATAAGACAATATATATTTATATATATATATATATATATAAAGTAAAGTGACACCGTCCGGTGTAAGTGCATTGCACTAATTATTTAAAGAAATAAAATTAAAAAAAAAAAATGGATAAAAAAAACCAAATTGGAAAAAATAAATCCGGCACACAGGAAGAAGATTCTTCCTATTCTTTCACACTTCGTGCCAATCGCTTTGAAATCTTGGATGGAATGCCAAATCCCTTCCAAAGAAGTCAGAAATTGTCTCGTTCTCCTTCAAGAGAAATGAAACAACAAGAAATGTTGAGCAATAAAAATGCTCAACCATCAAAACCGCAAGTGAAACATGCTTTTACTTCGGACATAGAAAAAAATATTAGTACCGACGTTGATGCTAACGCAGCATTGATGAATGCGCATAAAATAAACATCCAGCAAGAGAAGATAGTTGCTCATATGGAAGAGCGTATAAAAATGTTAGAAAAAGAATTAGACGAATTTAAAGCAAAGGCTTACTGTAGCTGTGGTGCCAAAAGTAATTCTTGCGAAAAAAATATTGAGTACGCCACTGACTCAGATGAGCTCGCGGATGAAACTGAACCTGAGTGGATCACTCAAAAAAGCAGAAAAAACAAGAAAAGGAAACTAAACAATACTCTTACTCCCCCACAAACAATAGTGACTAATGGAAAGAGTATTTACAAAGGACCAAAAAAAAACCCACCTCCACCTCCATTGATAATAGATGGTGTGACAGATTATGATTCACTTTACGAAAAAGTGAAATCAACTATACCAGATGAAAAGTTTCGTTCGAAGCTAATTAAAAAAAATAGCATTAAACTAAATGTTGAAAATAGTGAGGACTATAGATCTACGTCTAAGTTGCTTACTGATGCAGGCTATTCATGGCATACCTATGAGAATAAGCAAAATAGGCCTATTCGGGTAATGGCAATTAATTTGCACCACACATGCAAACCAGAAAAGATAGTTGAGGACCTCAAAAAGAAAGGGTTCATGGCGATTGAAGCATCAATCAAATTAAAATATGGCACAAAATTACCATTAAACATGTTTATGTTAACATTTAATCCGGATGAGGACATAAACAAAATATATGAAATAACCTCTATACTGCGGTGTAATGTAAATATTCTACCGCTAAGAAGATCAAGACTCATACCACAATGCAAAAAGTGTCAAGACTATGGGCACACTAAAAATTACTGTAGCAACGGACCTAGGTGCGTCAAATGCACAGGCAATCATTTTACACACATGTGTACAAAAATCGAAAATGAGAAACCAAAATGTGTACATTGCAAAGGAGCTCATCCAGCCAACTATCGAGGCTGCAAAGAAGCTATCCTAAAGCAACAGCTAAAAGATAAAAATTTAAGAACTAAAGTTCAACAACAAAAAAGTAGTAAGCAATTACCATCAATTTCGGGAAAACCTACTACAATCAATAAAAAACAAACAGCTAAACCAGCCGCCACTCCTGTGGCTGTGGCTTCGACTGTTAAAGGTAACCTTGATCAAAGGATACCAATAGCCGACAATCAAGTTAAAGTTGATAACACAAATAATTTAAATATAAATATTACATTACAAATGATTTTAAACAAATTAGAATCATTTGACGTAAGGATTCAAAAATTAGAGCAAAGCATCAAAGGATGCTTTTCTAAACAGAAAAATGGCCGACAAAATTAAAATTTTATGTTGGAATGCCAATGGACTTCTGCAGCACCAACAAGAATTGCAGTTGATCCTCGATATGGAAAAAATTGATGTATGCCTTATTTCGGAAACTCATTTTACAAAACAATCATACATAAAATTTAAAAATTATCAAATTTATCACACTATTCATCCTGAAAATAAAGCCAGAGGGGGTAGTGCAGTTATAATAAAAAATAATCTTTGTCACTATGAAGAATTAAAGTACATAACAGAAGAAATCCAAGCAACAGCTGTTAATATTAAAAATAAAAATAGTATTTTAACTGTAATTGGAGTTTATTGCCCGCCAAAACATGCATTAAAAGAGCAAAATTACTTGGATTTTTTTAGTAAATTAGGCAATAAGTTTGTAATTGGTGGAGACTTTAATGCAAAAAATATTCATTGGGGTTCCAGGCTTACAACAACTAAAGGCAGAGAACTATTAAATGCTATCAGAAAACACGGTTGCGAAGCCTTGTCCAACGGAAAGCCAACATATTGGCCTACTGATACCAATAAAATACCTGATTTAATTGATTTCTTCATAATCAAAAACATATCAGTGAATAACATACAATTAGAAGAAAATCTTGACCTAAGTTCGGACCACTCTCCGATTCTTATGATATTAAGTGACAAAATTATCCAGAAGAAAGGTTTTCCAACACTGGTAAATAAACTCACTGATTGGGAGGGTTTCAAACATTCGTTAGCAGAAAAGACTGACTTGAGTATTCATCTTAATAGTGAAGATTTACTTGAAGAAGAGGTGCATAAATTTGTGCAGGATGTACAACAATCAGCCAAAGACAACACCCCAGAACAAACATTTATAATAAAAGGAAATTATTATTCTACTGCAATAAAAAAACTTGTTGCAGAAAAAAGAAAACTAAGAAAAACGTGGCAACAAACAAGAGCACCACAAGATAAAAAGAAATTCAACAATCTTACTCAAAAACTAAGACGAGAAATCAAAGCAATCAAAAATAAATCAATGAATCATTTTTTAAAAAATCTTACCAATGATAGAAACACTGACTACTCTCTGTGGAAAGCAACAAAGAAGCTTAAACGTCCAATAATGCAAATTCCGCCAATCAGGACTGCTAATGGAACGTGGGCTAAAAATAATAGTGATAAAGCTAAAATTTTTGCAGAATATCTGGAAGTTATTTTTCAGCCAAACGAAAATAGTTCAAACCTGAATAACGAGGAGATCCTTACAAACGAAGTTTGTCAAGATATACAAAATATAAAATTGACAACTACAAGAGAAGTAATAAAAGAAATAAAACTTAACATTAAACAAAAGAAAGCTCCTGGTTACGACCTAATCACTGGAGAAATTCTTCATAATTTGCCTAAAAAAGCAATAATTAAAATCACCTTGCTCATAAATGCAGCGTTTAAATTGCAATATGTACCTAGTTTATGGAAAATTGCTGAGGTAATAATGATTCCAAAACCTGGGAAACCGCCACAAGACATAACATCTTATAGGCCAATATCATTGCTGCCAGTTCTATCTAAACTATTTGAGAAAATATTAATTAAAAGGCTAAACTTAATCATAGAAAAAAAAGGTTTGATTCCGAGCCACCAATTTGGTTTTCGTAATAAACACTCAACAATAGATCAAATTCACAGAATTACTAACGTTATTGAGAAAGCGCTAGAAGAGAAAAAGGTTTGTTCTGCACTATTTTTAGATGTAGCTCAGGCTTTTGACAAAGTATGGCACGAAGGGTTATGCCACAAGCTTAAAACTTTATTACCGCCACAATTAGCAAAAATCCTAGAATCGTACCTAAAAAATCGATTATTTAGGATTAAAGTAGAAGACACTTTTTCAGAAATGAAAGATATTAAAGCTGGAGTACCACAAGGTAGCGTGCTAGGTCCAGTTTTATATCTACTATATACCAGTGACCTTCCTGTACCAGAAAATAACACCATTGCAACATTTGCGGATGACACAGCTATCCTAGCAGTTGGGGAAAATAATGCAGAGTCAACTCGTAAATTGCAAATATACTTAACCCAAATAGAAAATTGGACAAATTATTGGCGAATACAATTAAACGAATCCAAATCAGCTCACGTTGACTTTACAAATAAGCGACTTGAATATATTCCGATTACAATCAAACAGAAAATAGTACCTTACGCAAACACTGCTAAATACCTAGGCATGACGCTAGACGCTAAACTAAGATGGAAAGTGCATGTCAAAAAGAAACGAGAAGAAGCAGAAATAAAATTTAGAAAGTTATATTGGTTGGTAGGAAGAAATTCTTCACTTTCAATAAACAACAAGCTTTTATTATACAAGCAAATTTTGAAACCTATATGGACATATGGTATACAACTTTGGGGTTGTACCAAACAGAGCAACATTAGCATTATTCAACGTTTTCAGAATAAAGTCTTAAGGAGCATTACTAATGCACCATGGTACATTAGAAATACTGACCTCCATAAGGACTTAAACGTTGAGTTGGTAACTCATGAAATTAGAAAAAATGCAAGGAGACATAGAGACAGGCTCGAAAATCACGTTAATCTAGAAGCAGCTAGACTCCTAGAGGAAACTGATATAACACGAAGACTTAAAAGGACTAAACCATTTGAGTTGATGTAAATATAATCATCTATGAGCAATGTTGTATGAGCAACTAACCCGGAAGAAGATATGAAATCTCAACAAGAAGATTTCATTTAATACTTATATACATTTATATATTAGCAATTTAAGTTAGAATTAAATTACTTATTAGTCCAGGAGACTAGATTGTATTTTCATAAAGTGTTAAATAAATGCTTTGTTATAAAAAAAAAAATAAAAAAAAAAAAAAAAAAAAATATTTTACCAAATTGGATGGGTTGGTACATTTTTTTGAATTTGTGCCAGCTACAATGTATGAAACGAAAAACCATATTTACTTTAATAAACATTTAAATATTTCGTCAAAAAATAAAAATATAAAACTGTGGAAAAGTTATTTAATTTCAAGTGAAAACAGCAAACTAAATTAATAACAAACAATGATTTATGGTGCGATAATAACATGAAACAGATTTAACTTATTTTAAAATATCATAAACAAATTTTAAATTTTCATTTATTGTCTTATTAAAGTATTCTATGTCTGGTAAGAGTTAAACGCGAACCAATTACGTTTTTTCTTTGTTCAATATTTTTGTTTAACTTTTCAGTTTTGAAAATAATATCGCTTCAACGTAACTAAAGTATGTTATTGTAAAACTGAAAATTTAATTGAAATTCCGTTACAAATCGCGTATTAAATTACCCAAGGTTCTCCACGTTCTAATTAAATTGATTGCGTCATTGGTAATATTATAGAATATGATCCTCCATTTAATCAATTAATATTCAGTTCACCGCTCAAATAATTTATTCAATTTTTAATACTTTCATTGAAACGAACTAAGAATATTTAAAATTAAACAAAATCAAATTTTTACTATAACAAAGGCATAGAAGAAGTAGCGAGTAGATAAAAAAAAAGCATTGAAAAAAGCTTCAATTACAACATGGTATAGCGAAATAATATTAATTAGAAAATATCACGAGATATTTGACCCACATTTCACGTTTTTATTTATTTCTTTACAAATATTTTTTTATTTGATATTTATTTTTTTTTTGTCGGATTGTAGTTGCTTTTGTTGAATCATTTTTTCCTACATGCTGTATACATAGATATATACAACTAGGACAAAACATTTTCAGCGCTATGAGATTATTTTTAACAATTTTTTTTTTGTGTTTTGTATTTTAAGGACAACAAATAGAATTCTTGTAGTAAAACAAATATTAAAAAAAAAATAACAAAGTTGACAACAACAGATTACATACACTGTACACAACGTTATAATTATTTTTTATACATATATGTACTCGTGTCAAAAGGATGGACAGCGATGAATTTATTATTTGGATAAACTGAAAAAATAAACGAAATAATTTCAACAGAATAATAAAGTAGAAACGGCAACAAGGACACAATTCAAATTAATTGGGTGATTTTAATAGATTTGCTTATACAAAAAAAAAAATATATGTGTGGCAATTAATTACGAAACATAAAACTTAATAATTTCATTATAAAAACATAAGTAAAAAAAAAATGAAAAGACAAATTAGTTGAAAATTTCTATTTAACAGTTTACCGGGCGCCTCCACTGCGCGACAATTAATAACGTAAATTGTTCCAATCATGCAATTTTCGTTTTTATTGGTCTTATTCAACTAGAAAATCGTACAAATAATCACAATTTAATTGAATATAATAAATTTTCACTAAATTTCATTTAGTAAGAGCTTCTTTTTTTATATAAGAATTTATCTTCTATAAGAAATTTTTGTGTAGAGAAAAGCACAAAACATAAAATCACCTTAAGCAATCATTATTTATTGCACGTACATTTCTGCTTTGTGGCCTCGATTGGTTTAAACCTTAATACAAAAGTTGTATAACGCACTTGAAATCGAAGAAATATTTATATTTAACTAGAGAGAGAAAGAAATGAAATAGATTTATGATGCTGTGTTTGTTTTATGCTTTCGGTGCCTTTTGTTTGCCATTCATTCGATATGCTTTTATTTTTAATAGCGAAAACTATTTCGAGAAGCTTGTACAAACATAAAATAGTAACTTTATAACATTTTCAATGTGTTTTTTTTTTATTAATCTTTAGCTGTGCACTAGCTGCGAAGTGGTTTTGACACTATGATTGATTATTTTCTATTCAAAAGCTAAACAACCAAAAGTTGCATACGTAAATTTAGACACCAGACAAATTTTATCATAATTTATATAAATTACAATTTTCCTTTCTATAAATAAAGTTTTAGTGGTTTTGCTGTACAAAGTTTTGTTAATATAAAGTGCTTTCAGTTTATGAAGTAATAAAAATTTACAATAATGACTAAAAAGTAATATTAAAGTAAATATTTTTCTCTTCTAAATTTTTCTTGTACCAAGTATAATGAATACTAACTGATAAACAAGCAAACATAAAATTTCAATTAAAATAGAATGTCATTACATTACATAAAGATTTTTATTCTTTATTCTTTTCGGCTGAATAATAAGAATAAAGAATACATTTTATTATATGATAAATAAAGCTCAGCTCAATAAAAATTAAGAGGCAGCATACTATCATTGTGTCTGCCATTATTTAATTCATTTATTTGCATGATCCTTAACAAACAAAGGGACCAGCAAAGTATCACTTTCCTATATATTTGCCAAGATTCTATTATTTGTCATTATGATAAATATCAAAGATATAATTTTCCTCTTTCCATTCGTTTTTTTTTTCTTTTATTAACATTCTTTGTTCGTTCATTCAATGCCAAAATATTATTTCGAATAAAGTTATGAAATAAAATCAACAACAAATATAAAGTGGAGAAAATAATAAAAGATAAATAAACTGAAAATCTTATAAAGGAACAACATCGTCACTCGAGAGTCTACACACTCGATGTATAGTCCTATGAATATGCTGAATAGTTTTTTTTTATTGTAGTATTAAAAGTATGCAAAGTTACAATAAAACTTCTCTTTACCAATTGATTCTGTATTTAATGCTTAGTATTTATGATTTGTTTTTTATTTTATTACATTAGGTTGTAAACATTTTATTTCCATGTCGAAAGATTCAGCATGGTTTTATTGATTGTGATTTACAAGATTTTAAGAAACTATTGACCGTGTAATAATAAAGCTTCAATTCAACAAATATTGAATAAATATGTTTGTTTTAATTTTTGTTGTTGTAAAGATTTGAAGCTTTAAAATAACTTTAAAACTAGCATCGCCACAGTTTACTGAACTATTTTCTCAGATAAATTATTCAAATTTTTTTAAAAGAAAGTCTGCCACACCAACTGCAACAAGAACAGCAAAAACATATTGTTTAAAAAATTTAAAGAAAAATGAATAAATTGATTGCTTGTAACTTGTGTTGTCTTAAAAATTTACTCGAGAAAATACCTCAAGTGAAAGTAATGGTGTGCTATATTAAAATAAAATGCTTTAAAATAAAGGTAAAGTATATTGTTTAATATTGTTTACGATTCATTAAGTTTTATTTTTTATTTTATATGTTTATACATTTTACTGATAATAAATAATGAAAGATTTGTATCTGATAAAATCTTAGATAGAAATGTTAAAAGGCTATAAATAAAATAATAAAGAAAGCAACGAGTAGATCGCCTTTATTGAAAAATGTTTAAAGCAACGATTTAAACTACAAACGAATCAACTGAATTATTTATACCTTTTATCACATTTGAAAAATTTATTTGCTAAATAAATTATTTATTATTTGTATCGCAAATTATTTCATAATTTAATTGAATGTTACAAGTCTGGAAGAAAATACAACAATTTATAAAATGAAATTTATTTCATCCTTTGAAACACAGTTGTAATCAATTTTCTATACTCGATTTAAGGTATGGAGAGAATTTTCGCCAAGTCTATGTAAATATCAGATAAAATGTAAACAAATTGTTTACATTTTATTATTCTTGTTATTTAAATAAAATACATTTGAGCTTTACATCTATTGAATATTTCAATGCATTGAGACCATCGACATGCCAATTCCTTTGAGTTTTATCTTTGTTGCATCCATTTCTTTACTTCATCTATTTTACCATTCTTTTTTGTAAACACATCTGATAAAATTACGTATCCAAGACAAATAGAAATATTATTTTGTTATTTGTTTCCGACAAATATTTCCATGGCTAAAGGTAATCCAATACAAATATAAAACACAATTCGTCTGCATTGAAAATTCTATGTAAATAATACCCAGTTCAGATGAATAAATATAATGGAAACAACTAAATAGACATTTGTAGTGACTTTAATAACAAAACGTTGTAATTCCTTCATCTTATGACTTTTAAATATTTTTTAATAATAGTAAATGTAAAAATTGTGGCAAAGTAATTAGAAATAATTTAATTATAATTACATATTCATAACTGAAATGTTGAATGATAAAAATAGCTGTAAATTTTTAATTATCCCAGTGACATAGAAATATTATCATCTACTTTCCTCAAAATAATAATAATAAAATATATTTATGCAATTAATATGTAAAATTGAATTATTTTTAATTATTCAGATCGCTAAAAGTATAATAAATAATTAAAGTACGTTAAATTTGACAATTTTGTAGTAAGAATTATAATATTTCTCATAATTAATATTGATTTTTAAATTACTAAACTTAAAATAAGTTTTTTTGTTGATTTATTTATTATCATGTGTTATTAATATAAATTTGTATAAACTAAAATCACTTAAATAATACAAATTAAACAGCAATATAAAAAGTGTTTCATAAAATTAAACAAAACAAATCATAATAGAAAAATCTGTTAAAAAACAGTTTTATTAATTAAAATGTACATATCATTATGATGCGTTGATGAATAATGCATTCATTAGTAAAAATTTAAATAAAAATAAGAGAATTTTTCTCCCCATAATGAGTGAAAACAATTTTAATTTTTGCTGATGAAAATGGGTTTTTATTTTTACTTGAAATATTACTATAAAGCTTTTACAAATAAAATACTTTGTATATATGGTTTATTTTCTTAAAAACGTGATTGCGAAATAATTTATACAATAAATGCAACAAAATATGTTTATTTTGTTGAACGTTTAATTGGATTACTAATTGCTTTATCTTTATAACTAAATATTTTAATAAAATTCATTCACTTTAAAATGAGAAAATTATATTTTTAACACACACTGTAATTGTACAATAAGATCCACGTTATGTATAAAGAAAAAAATCAAAAAATACATTATTAAACAATGCAACATGAATTATTTATTATTTTTTATGAATCAATATAAGCTGCTTACTTCTAGTTTAATTAATAATTCGATAAAAGCTTCTTGTTTATATACATAATAAATATTTACGTTACTTATTATGATTATGTGATTTTATTTTTTAATTGAACTTTTAACCTTTCATTTGTATTCCATAAATAATAATATTACAAAAGCTTAGTGAATCTATACAATTTTAACGAGAAAAAATAAAAGATTACCTCCAGAGTAAAAACGTACATTAATTGATTGATTGATCGATGGCTGTACTGTATTTTAAATCCAAAATAAAGTAATTTAACTAATCCTATTAATACAACCGAAGAAACCAAACAAAAAAGCTTATTTCACCCTGTAATAAAGACAACGAGAACCATTAACGAGTCCCAAAACATCAGAACATTAATCTTTATTTAAAAATAATCTTGAAAAAAAAAAGAAAAACAAATAAAAATTATACAATTTAAAAGCAAACAACGATAACGTTATTTGCTGATTTAAATAAATTTACCAACACTATGCGTGCAAACATAAATAAAATAAACGAAATTCCGTTTATCTTAAAATAACAGCAGTTGTATATTGCTTCTTTGAACAAATTTTCAATAAATTAAATAAATATACCGCAACAAGAATACATATTTAACTAATAAAAGCACTAAATATTAAAATCAATAATAAACATAAATTAGATAGAGTTTCATGAAACATTAACTGAGTATAAAATACAAGTGAAGAAAACAAATGAAAAATGAAGAATTTTTTGGAATTAGGGGAAATGTAAAGCCTTCATTACATTGTCAATAAAACATTATTTTTTTATTGGCACATAATAAAACGGAAATTACAAGCAAACAAAATAAAATATGCTGTTAATTATTGTATATTATATTTATTCACCAATCCCACCATGTGCTTTTATTAACAGTTGAAGAAAGCTAAACCTTTAAGATAGCAAACAAAAAAATATTCTATTATTCATAATCTAAATACAGTAATTATGATGTTGGACAAGCAAACAAGATTTCTTTAATTTTACCCCAACAAAATACAATTTGGCATAATTATAATAACATGTTGTCAAAGTGTCGTTGCTTGAAAATTATTTCAAAATAGTTTTCAGTTACCACAAAAAAAATTAAAACAAACTATTTCCAACACATAATTAAGGAAAGTTGAGTAATCTAACACCATTAAGGACAAACAAGAACATTAAACTTGTTAAAAAAAAAAAAAAACAATTAAAAACTTTGCAACCAGGTTAAATGAGATTTTTATTGATTCAGTTAGTTTTAAAATGTTTTTAAATTTATCTCCGCTACAAAATGCTTGATCTAACCTAATTATCTAATTAAAACTTTGAAAATAAAAGCGAATCTAGGACAATCCTATAAATAATCACAAAACAGAAAAGTTTGCCTTGATTATTTCTTATTTTGACTAGATTAAAATGTCATCGTTAATAAAAATGTAAAAATAAATTTGAATTTGTATAATATAAAGACTATTATATTTTTTTATATATATATATTTATTTACTCACCTTTATTTCAGTTGCTTAGCCTTGTTAAAAACACGAGTGGAACTGTCGCATATATGCGCAATTATTTTATGGAAATCAACTCTGTTGGTTTAACACTCAAAGTAATGATGAACGCATTGTAATTGTCATCCTCTAGTTTTTGTATATTGTATTAAATGCTTATTTCTATAATATTATTTTTTTTTAAATCACTATACTTACAAACTCACGCTAAACATTAAGCATTATAATCTGTTTGAACTTGCAGGTTGCAGTTTTTAAGAAAAGATATTTCTTTCTATATCGTCTTGACTGTGACACGTTTACAGGATAAATGATTGTACGCACAACACTAATGCATATTGTTATGTTTCAATGACATCTATTGCCAATTTATTTTAACATTTATTTATTAATTGTCCTTCGTTTGTTTTCTTTTTTTAATATTATTTTATTATTTTATTATATCCAATTACTTGTTTTTTGAAATGACAGCACTATAATTATTATTATTACTTTGAATTGGCTATTCAATTTAATTAAATAGACAATGTTGTTTTATCATTACGGTATGCTAATAGCACAATGAACCTAATTCAGCCTACATTTATACATTTTCCATTTTAATTAAAATTTAAAACAATAATATTTTTCCTTCAAATCCTTTGAAAAACTCACTTCGTATTTATATCAGCAGGAAATAAGCTACAATAATACGGAAAGCTAAAGGATTAATATAAATTTGTAATTTGATATTTAAAATAAATATTACTTTAAAATTATAATTTCTTCCTCATAGATATTACTTTGGAACTACTTTGAATCTATTTTCTTAACGAAAAAATATAATTTAATTACAATTAGTTTTATTCTCCCTTAACGTATCTAATTAAATCATCTTATTATATTTATATATTTTGATAATTTAACAGTAAATGCTATTAATAAAGTGAAACAACATCAGTAATATTCTTGCTGATTAATTTTATTAAACACCTTCTTCAATTAATATTCCAAAATTATGAGCTCTAGTTTCTAAAATAAGCAATTATTTAAGAACAATATAAAATAATCTAAAAGGAAATATTATAAATAAAAAAGGTCATAATGATGAAGGAAAATATGTTGAAAAAAAAAGAAAGTATCTGAAGAAAAATAAAAATTTTTGTGAAAAATACATTAGACATTACGATGAAAGAGAGGCCTCATAAAAAATGCAGATCATAATGAATTATTCATAAAATCATCATAAGAGAGGTCTCACCTGTATTAAACATCGGAATATCGTAAGAGTTTGCATCAGTTTTGTGTTCATCATACTGATATTTGTTTGAAATCTATGTTTGGGATATTTTTCAACAGCAACCATGCAATTGTTATGAAAAATACAGAACAGGCAAAAAAAAACCGTAGAAAGTAAATATAAAAGAATTTCTTACCTTTTTATGGTACGCTTTGGTTACAAATTAATGAAATCTGTATATATTTTTTAAATTTATTAGTGATGGATGAATAGCATCGGTATTTCAAAAGATAGAAGTTGGTTATACTCAGTTCTGGTGTAAAGATCTAGTAGAGATGGTCACAGTCACAGTAAGTTATCTGTTTTTTTATTTTAATATAGATTAATTAATAAATAAAATTAAAATTAATATTAGTCTTTAACCATACAATTTGTTCGGCACAGTACATAAAAAATTCTTAATGTCTTAAAGTTGAAGAAATGAGTTTAAAGTGAAACCTGTACGAAGCATGTATGAAACGTATATGAAACACGTATGAAACATGTAGGAAACATTTTATTTCTAAGTTTAAATTTAATTATCTAATTCTGATAATTCTATTTCTAATTAAATGTGCTTTAAGTTTAATAGCGTTAAAAATTTAATTATTTGCTATAAAACTAGATACAATAATGAGAAAAAATAAATTTTACAAATAAGTCAATAACATCGATGTTATTTTAATATAGAAACTGTGCTACTTGCGATTGTAATAACGTAGGCAAGTAAGTGAACTTTATTAATCTAGATATTTTTTAATTCTCTAGTGGAATAATGAATATATGATAATCCTTTTTAAGCAACGCGATTGGTTTATTTTTATAATAAATAATAATTAAATATAGAAATTTAATGATGTCAAATATGTAATTTTTCTATTACAATTTAGTAGGTATATTTTCTATTCTCATAAATAATATGTATTTAATTGTTATAAAATTTTTCGATTGCATTAAAAAAAGAATCGAATACTACTCTTCAGTAATTAGTTATTATAAACTCGAATTTTTACTCCACTCTATAACTTAAGTACTGAAATTTAGTAAGTACTTTATGTAAATAATTTTCACACAATAAATAAGAACAATTTTTTAACTAAACCAATTTAACCGATTTAGTATAAAATAATGATTGAAGGATTATAAAGAAACCAAAATCGTTAAAAATAACTATATTTAATTAATTGTTAAAATATTACAGACATCGACTTTTTTGTTTGATTAAGAAACGTGTAAATCATTGTAGCAAAATATCAAAATAATTAAAAAGATAAATAGTATTTACATAAGATTGCTAGAAAACAAAGAAATAAAAGATTAAAGAATAAACAAGTATTCAGCATAAACTAATCATTAACTTTATTACATTGTTATACCATTAAAATATTTTTAATTTTCCTTTTGTTAAAGTAGTATTACTCATTTCTTATCATTATAAAATTGTACAGCAATTTCTTTTACTTTTCTTCGTAATATTTTACCAGTTAATGTTGTTGGAAAGTCATCAACGAAATAAACTCCACCATTAAGATGCTTATAATTAATTAATCTTTCTAAAAAAAATATTTATTGAATAACAAAATTATTTGAAATTAAATAAAAAAAATAGTTAATTTCACAAATTTACCAGCAACATATTTGCAAATGTCTTTTTCAGTTATTTCGCTATTTTTTCTTTTAATAACTAAAGCACAAATAAGTTCATCAACTTTAACTGGAATTCCAATAACACAAACGCCAATAACACCCGGGCATGATAATATAACTTCTTCAATTTCTGTTGGAGATATCTATGGATATCAAAACAAATACAAAAAATTACAACAATCACTATAATTATCATTTAAAAAAACGTACATGATAAGTACTTGACTTAAAAACATCTTTTTTCCGATCACAAATATATAAATAACCGTCTTCATCGAAGTATCCAATATCGCCTGTTAGAATAAAACCTTCTGCGTCTATAGTTTCCTTTGTGGCCTTTTCATTATTGTAATAACCCTAAAAAATATGTTTAAAAATCACAATAAAATTCTAAAAAATAAATCTTAATAAAATTTAAAAAATATTCTCCTTGCCGCGAATTTGTAATAGCTTTTAACGCAAATTTCACCAGCATCACCGATTCCTAATCTGTTGCCATTTTCATCGGTTATCTTAAATTAAAAAATGTTTTTTTATGTTTTCTTCTTAAATTGAAAATAGTAAAGAATTTACTTTCACTTGAATGCTACCGTCTAATGCTCCAACAGATCCAATTTTATTTATATTATAATTTAATGAAACTACAGCTCCAATTTCAGTTGTCGCGTACGCATTTAAAATTACTGCGTTTTGCATATTTTTCTGAAGATTATTATGCAAACTAACTGGAACATTTGAGCCACCACAAAGGAATAACTTTATGCATGATAAATCCGTATTTTGAATCATAGGACATTCGAGTAATTGATTGGCCACATAAGGTGGTAGAAATGTTACTGAAATCTGGATAGAACTTTATTTATGTATTTGTTTTAAAAAAAATAATAAAAAAGTAACCTTATGCTTTCGAACTAACTCTAAAAACAGTTCAGGTGTAAAATATTCTCTTGTGACAAGACGCTTGTTTGCATTTAACACAGAAAGTATTAAAAATGAAAATGAAGATATCCATTCCAAAGTAGTGAAACAAAATAATACATCGACTTCTGAATAAGTACTTTGAAAAACACAAAACTTTAATAAATTTACTTGACTTAGAAAGTATAATCCTACCTGAATGAAACTATGTTATGAAGTACTTGTGCATGCGTTATGCAAACACCTTTAGATAAGCCAGTTGTACCAGACGAACTAAGAATTGCTAACACCTCTTCTTCATTATTACCTATAGATGGTGGCGTAAATAAGTTTTCGTTTCCAGTTTCCATAAGAAAATCGTCGATAAACATTGCATCATCTACTCGTTTATCAAAAGTAACAATCGGCACCGAAATGTTACTTTGTTTCATTGCTTCCCTTAATTCTATTAGTTTTTCTGTTTCGCAGAAAATTATTTTTGGTTTTGTTAAATTTAAATTATGCACAATATCTGGAACTATTAAACGTGGATTATTCGGTTGAACAGGTGCACCAATTAATGATGCAGCAAATACAACTGCTAGTAAATACTCATTAGTTCTTGAAATCACGTAAATTACATCGCGTTTCTTTATATCTATTTCTTGAAGGTGTTGTGCCACACGAATTATTTGTAATTTCAATTCATGATTTGTCAACACATTACCAGAATCATCACTTATCTGAATTGATTAAAACTTTCTTTAGTTACACAAAATTTAAATATTCAAGGCAACAAACCTGTGCAATTTTATCCAAATTTCGATTTAGCACAAACAATGCTACCTGTCCTATAGAAGTAGTCGAAGCAAACATTGGGTTACGATGATCTCCTCTCCAAAGCTTTGCTTCTGGATCAAAAGTAGTCTTTACCATTTTTAATTATAGTTTTATATATTTTAACCTCAAGCAAATACTCTAAAACTTTAATCAAAACTTTTTTTTTAATGTTACAACGAATATACGGAAAAGTTAACTAAAATAAATTATATCTTATATTCTGTTTTTATGCTTAATTTAATTATAAAATAAGTATTTCAAAAAAATAATTAAATAAACATAATTATAATAATTTATAGTAGTAGCTATTTATTTATTTTACTTTTTTTTTTGGAAATTTTATGATTTTAATGTGTTTCAAAAGTATAATATATGTAATTTGCTACACTAATAATGACTTTGAATTGAATTATTACGCAATAAATATTAATTTTTAATGTAAAAAAAAAATTAACTAATTACAATTATTTTATTTTACATGTTATTTATTTAAATGACTTGCAGTTTTATTAATATTATAAAATAATAAACAATTTTCTGTAATTTTTCGCACAGTTTTGAATATTAATGCTTAAGACTCGCACAGCAACAATCTGGCTTGTAGTAAATAAACAAATATAAATAATTTTGCCACCCAAATCGTAATATATAAATTAGTTTTGTAATTGTAAAAGGCAGCTAATAATAGGATTAGATTTATTCTTAAAAATAAAATACCTTAGACGAAATTTAAGCACTTAAAAGAAATAAAATATTCAAAATAAAATCACTTTTCTCGCCTTTCCGAATCAAAAACTATACTAAATTTAAAATAGAAAAAAATCATTCAAAAACTTATTTAAATTATTTAAAAAAGTAGTAGAGACATTATGTGTTTATTAATTAAACAAAAAATTTAAAGTTATTTGTAAATCATTATAGCAATAAATTAAAACAAAGAGATAAACAAACTATACTTATGAATTTTTAGAAGATAAAACCAAAAAAAAAAAAAAAAATATAAGATAAGCATAGAGATAAAGCATAAAATAATTAGTATCTATGTATATTAGGAGATTTAATGATTTATTTTGCATACCGCATAGATAAATAAAACATAAATGTAATTGTAAAAAAATTATTTCTTATCATTATAAAATTGTAAAGCAATTTCTTTTGCTTTTCTTCGTAAGATTTTACCAGTTAATGTTGTTGGCAATTCATCAACGAAATAAACTCCGCCATTGAGATGCTTGTAATAAATTAATTTTTCTAAAAAAAAAATATATGATTAGAAATTTATTTGAAATTAAATAAAAAATAATTAATTTCACAAATTTACCAGCAACATAATTGCAAATGTCTTTTCCAGTTATTTCGCTATTTTTTCTTTTAATAACTAAAGCACAAATGAGCTCATCAAGTTTAACTGGAATTCCTACCACACAAACATTAATAACACCCGGACAAGACAATATTACTTCTTCAATTTCAGTTGGAGAAACCTATGAGTAGTAAATTAATTAATATCACTTTAATCAATAAAGTTTAAAAAACGCACATGATAAGCACTAGACTTAAAAACATCTTTTTTCCGATCACAAATATATAAATAACCGTCTTCATCGAAGTATCCTATATCGCCTGTTAGAGTAAAACCCTCTGCGTCTATGGTCGCTTTTGTCTCTTTTTCATTATTGTAATAACCCTTAACATATTAATTATACTTGAATTTTACAAAGATTTCTTTAATAAAAGAAAAATTTCGATTCTTACCGCAAATTTGTAATAGGTTTTGATGCAAACTTCACCAGCTTCTCCGATACCTAAACGATTTCCAACATCATCGGTGATCTTAAAAATATAATATTATCTTTTCATGATTTGTCTTTAAATAGAGTTTTATTAAATATTTACTTTTACTTGAATACAGCAGTCTAAAACCCCAACAGATCCAACTTTGTTTCTATTGCAAATAAAGGCAATACTACCTACAGTTTCAGTTGTCCCATAAACATTTGAAATAATTGCGTTTTGCATATGTTGCTGAAGTTTATTATTCAAGCTAACTGGAAGATTTGAGCCACCACAAACGAATAATTTTATACATGACAAATCGGCAGTATGAATCTCAGGACATTCAAGTAATTGATTGGCAATATATGGTGGTACAATTGTTAATGAAATCTGTTTTCAAATTTCGTTTAATTTTAATAAATTAATAAACAAATTAATATTAACCTTATATTTTTGAACTAATTCTAAGAATAATTGTGGGTTGAAATTTTCTCTTGTAATAAGACGAGTGATTCCATTTACAACAGATAGCATTAAATACAAAAACGATGATATCCATTCTAAAGTATTAAAGCTAAATAATACATCCTCTTTTGTAAAATTACTGTAAACATAATACTTTTATAGATTTCTCTTAAGTTTCTGAACTTTAAAATAAAGGTTTTATTCTACCTTAATTTAAATATGTTATAAAGCATTTGTGCATGCGTTATGCAAACACCTTTAGATAAGCCAGTTGTACCAGACGAACTAAGAATTGCTAACACCTCTTCTTCATTATTACCTATAGATGGTGGCGTAAATAAGTTTTCGTTTCCAGTTTCCTTAAGAAAATCGTCGATAAACATTGCATCATCTACTCGTTTATCAAAAGTAACAATCGGCACCGAAATATTACTTTGTTTCATTGCTTCCCTTAATTCTATTAGTTTTTCAGTTTCGCAGAAAATTATTTTTGGTTTTGTTAAATTTAATTTATGCACCATATCTGGAACTATTAGACGTGGATTATTCGGTTGAACAGGTGCACCAATTAATGATGCAGCAAATACAAGTGCTGGTAAATACTCATTAGTTCTTGAAATCAAGTAAATTACATCGCGTTTCTTTATATCTATTTCTTGAAGGTGTTGTGCCACACGAATTATTTGTAATTTCGATTCATGATTTGTCAACACATTACCAGAATCAGCATTTATCTGCATTCATTAAAACTACCTCTAGAAATTATAAACACAAAATCAAATATTTAAGGCAACAAACCTGTGCAATTTTATCCAAATTTCGATTTAACACAAACAATGCTACCTGTCCTATAGAAGTAGTCGAAGCAAACATAGGGTTACGATGATCTCCTCTCCAAAGCTTTGCTTCCGGATCAAAAGTAGTCGTTACCATTTCTAGATATAAATTTACCTTAAGCAAACACTTTTAAATCTTTTATCAAAACTTTTCACAAAATGTTACAATGAATATACGGAAAGCTTAACTAAAATAAATCATTTCTCATATGCTGTATTTATCCTAAATTTAATTTTAAAACAAAAAAAAAACGAATTATGTTTAAATTTTATTTGTAATTATTTTTGTCAATAATTATGTTTTAGCAGTATTATTATGTTTATACAACAACAAAATATCAATGAACTTTTAGATTAATTAATGTGCGCTAATTTTAGTGCTTTAATAATAAAAAAAAAAAAATAATAAGAAAAGAGTAACAACCTACAACCGAAAAAAAATTATATTTTTAAAATAAAATTAAATGTATTTCCCATTGTAATTATCTGATTAAAATAAAAATAACAATTATTATTACATTAATAACAATAGTACTACAAGTTATTTAAGTAAATAACGGATAAAATAATATAATTAATTAAATAAATACTTTAAAGTAATAATAAATAATACTTATTGCGCAATTATTCAATTCAAAGTCATTACTGCGAAAATATATGTTATTTTTTTTTTGAAACAATCGCATTTCACATGCAAGTCGTTCCAGAAAAGCCAGAACAATGATCTTGATCTCATTTGAAAGATATTGATTTCTAGATGAAAAATCCGTAATCTGGAAAAAAAATTTCCACTGGATTTTCCACAATCTGAAAAACCATTTAAATTATAGAGTCATTTTAAAATGCACAGTTTACCAGCATTCGATCGGAATTTAAACAAAAAAAAAATTAAGTTTATAGATAATATTTGAAATAACATTTTCTCGTTTAAATTTTTCCGGTGTTTTGTATGGTTTTATAATTAAAATTAATTGAAAATGAGTTATTTTTCTAAAAAAAAAAAAAAAATTTCTCTAGCGTGTGCCATCTGTTACCGTTTATGTAACTATGAGTAGTGATACTATGCCATCTATATACATAAAATAAAATTACATTTTCATTTATTTATTCGATATATAAATCCGAATTTCCGGTTACATATTACGTTTCCGGCCACATTTTTTATATCATTGCATATTGGCGCCAAAAATTCTGTCAAATTGAACATATTCATATATTTCGATTTGGTATTTCATAATTATGTATATATCCATATATAATAATAAATATGCCGTATAATATAATGTATCACATTAAAAATATTATAAATTACAAAATGTATAATATAATGTATCGCATTAGTATGTTAAATGTTTTTTTTCAGCACATTTCTTTTACGCATTTTTCAGAATACAAAATATAAAATATAAATGAAAATGGATAATTTTTCAGTATTTATGATTTTATAATCTTACAATTAATTTACAAAATACATGTTGTATGATATTATTAACAATATAAAATTATTAATAATAAAAATAACAATTATTTGGAGTGTTCTGATCACAAGATTTGATCACAACGATTATGATTATGATTAAATATTAATTGTTATTTAACACATGTTATTTATGCACATGTTTCTATTTTTTCTTTTACATATTATCAATGTTTATTAAGGGTACAATTGAGATTGTTTATTATTAATTATTTGCTATTAAATATTTTAAACATGTTTCAATTTGTATGTTTTTACTCAATGCCAATTTTTATTACAGGTACATTTTAGGTTTCGTGTATTGCACATTTTTAATTGTTTATCTTATTTCAAAAGATAACATAATTAAATTAATAAAAACATATCCTTTAATATGATTGTATGCCCAACAAATTCCTACATATAATTATTTAGCGGCATTGTTATTTTTACAGGAGAAAAATCTGCAATATGACATTAATTACTATTTTGGCGGTTTTTTAAACCACGTTTTTCTAATTTTTCTTTAGATTTCTTTGTCAACATTTTTTAAAATATTATTTTGACGATTTTATATTATATATTTTATGTAAAGGTTTTATTCAAAAACCGCCAAAATTACAATGCCAATCTATGAATAGTATTAAATGTTTGTAGTATCATAATATTATTATAAGATTATAAAATAATGAAAAATATACAATTTTATTCTAAAAAATACGTAAAAGAAATATGCTGAAAAAAAAACATTTAACATACTAATGTGATACTTTATATTATACAATATAATTGTCTTGTATATGGGTATATACGGTATTTATGAAATACAAAAGAGAGCATCATATTAGTAGCATATTAGTAGATTAGTATATTAATATACTAATTAGTATCATTAAATTAAAGTATATAAATATATATATTTAAATTTGACAGATTTTTTGCCGCCAATATGTATTGCCATATAGTATATATATTACGTTTCGAATAAATAAATGAAAATGTAATTTTATTTTATGTATATAGATGGCATAGTATCACTACTCATAGTTACATAAACGGTAACAGATGGCACACGCTAGAGAAATTTTTTTTTTTTTTTTAGAAAAATAACTCATTTTCAATTAATTTTAATTATAAAACCATACAAAACACCGGAAAAATTTAAACGAGAAAATGTTATTTCAAATATTATCTATAAACTTAATTTTTTTTTTGTTTAAATTCCGATCGAATGCTGGTAAACTGTGCATTTTAAAATGACTCTATAATTTAAATGGTTTTTCAGATTGTGGAAAATCCAGTGGAAATTTTTTTTCCAGATTACGGATTTTTCATCTAGAAATCAATATCTTTCAAATGAGATCAAGATCATTGTTCTGGCTTTTCTGGAACGACTTGCATGTGAAATGCGATTGTTTCAAAAAAAAAATAACATATATTTTCGCAGTAATGACTTTGAATTGAATAATTGCGCAATAAGTATTATTTATTATTACTTTAAAGTATTTATTTAATTAATTATATTATTTTATCCGTTATTTACTTAAATAACTTGTATTTAATTGTTATTAATGTAATAATAATTGTTATTTTTATTTTAATCAGATAATTACAATGGGAAATACATTTAATTTTATTTTAAAAATATGATTTTTTTTCGGTTGTAAGTTGTTACTCTTTTCTTATTTTTTTTTTTTTTTATTATCATCATGAACAAATTGTTCTTTAATCAAACTTTAATAGTTATTATTGAATTTATTTTACTTTATTAACTTATTCAAAAACTATGCCTTGTGCTAATGGAAGATCTGGTGAATAATTAAGTGTTATAGTTGATCGTTTACAATATTGCTTCCATGAGTCGGAACCACTTTCACGGCCACCACCAGTATGTTTTTCACCGCCAAATGCACCGCCAATTTCTGCACCCGATGGTGAAGTATTTATGTTAACAATGCCACAATCTGAACCTTGAGCACCAATCCACTGGAATACAGAGCCAACATCTTTTGTAAACAGCGATGACGATAAACCTTGATCGACCTCATTATTCCATTGAATAGCCTAGAATAATAATTTTATAAATTATATACACAGATTATTATTTCTCTTTAAATTACCTCGTCTAAATTCTTTGTTTTCAAAACGTAGACAATTGGTGCAAAAGTTTCCTTCTTAATAACAGCAGCATCATGTGGTAAATTTGTAATTATTGTTGGTTCTACATAAAATCCAGGTCTATCAATTACTTTACCACCACATTCAATTTTTCCACCCTGTTTAATTGCCTCATTTATTGTATTTTTATAATTATCTACCGCTTGTTGATTGTGTAGCGGACCGTATAAGGTTGTTGTGTCTAATGGATGTCCGACTCTGTTCATTAGCTATCAAGACAGAATAAAATTATTATAATTATTCGAAAAATAATTGTAAAGAAATTAAAATTACCCCGTTGTATTTCTTAATAAGTTTGGTAATAAATTCGTCATATAATTTTTCATGGATTATTAATCTTCTTGTTGTGGTGCAACGCTGCCCAGCTGTTCCGATACAACCGAAAAATGCAGCATCTAATGCCATATCAAATGGTGCATCGTCATTCACCAGTAAAGCATTATTTCCACCTAATTCTAATAAGAATTTTCCAAAACGTCGTTGAACTTCTACACCCACCTAAAAATTTACCATAGATGTTAATTTAAAATTAATTAAAAAGTATTAAATATATACTTCACGGCCAACGGCAGTACTTCCGGTAAATGAAACTAATTTTACTCGTTCATCATTAACCAGCATTTTTCCAATGTCAGTACCGCCCTGGCACAATGATGCCACTGCTGGTAAATTATTTCTTTTAAATACTTCAGCAACAATTCGAGTTGTTGCTACTGACACTAGTGCTGTTGTTGGTGCACCTTTCCACAGAATACTATCGCCAACTACCTAGAATTATTTAAAAAGAAAATATAATATTTTATTTAAATTAAAATCTAAATATTAATTACCAAAGCTAAGGCTGCATTCCATCCATAAACAGCACAAGGAAAATTAAAAGCTGAAATAACGCCGACCAAACCAATTGGTCTCCACTGTTCCATAATAACATGTTTATTTCTTTCTGATGGCAATATTTGTCCAGCAAACATTCTTGATAAGCCAACAGCATAATCGCATATATCTACAAATTCTTGTACTTCACCAATACCTTCTGGTAAAATTTTACCCATTTCCAATGACACAAGTTTTCCTATATTGAATTGTTTTCATAGATTAAATAGACATTGGCATTAAAACAAATAGATTCTTACCTAAAGGTTCACGATATTTTCTTAATTCTTCACCAATTTGCCGAACAATTTCACCACGAAACGGTGCTGGCAACATACTCCATACTTTATACGCTTCATCACCTGTTTTTAAACATTCTTCCATTTCACTTGGTGTCCCTGTTTTAACTTCAGCAATAATTTTACCACTGCCCGGATCAACTGATTTTACAATCTTAATTATTTTTTTTGAGTAGAAAAATTAATTAAGATATAAAAAAAATTTACAATTTATAAAAAAAAAAATATTTACCGGTCCAGATCCACTCCATTTACCATTATAAACACCAAAATTTGTTTTCTCTAATCCTAAATCTTTTAAAAATGAATATTTTGGATCGTCAATTAAATATCCTGATGCCATTGTTCTATATTGTTGTTGTTTAATTAACGTAACACCTTTTCTAGTTAATGTACGTCTCACCAAAGAAATCATTGAATTAAACTAAATGAATTAATTAAATGACATGCCAATAATAATATAAGTATTTTTGTTATCTCTTTCTTAAAATATATATATCTGTGAAAGTATATATATATATATATATTTATTTTTATCATAATTTTATATTTTTTCCACTTGTGTTAACAACATATTGTATAACAACTAAGTAACTACAACACTTAAACCAGATAACAAACAAGAAATAATAATTTTTAACCACACATGAATTCTTTACAAATAATATATACTATGGTAGCCAGATAATGTATTTCACTTATCTAAGTAAGATGTTATCAATTTAATAATGTAATTTATTTATAAGTCCTAAACCAAAATAAGCATATATACAGTTTTTATTTTTTTTTTTCTTTCTATTGTTAATTATTTATGATTTAATTGTTTAAACAGAAAATATATTATTAAAACAATTTAATTTAATTTAATATTTTATTTAAATTAGTAAAAATTATTTAAATAAGTCCCTGTACTTAATTTAAATAAGTGAAAATAATTTTTTCATAAAAAACAAGTTTTAATAATATAACTACAAACATTAATATTATAATAATTGCATTACTTATACAAAAGTAATTGCAATTATTATATGTTATTTAAGTGCATACAAGTATAAATTATATTATTAAATTCATTTAATTTTTAAATAAATTGAAATTTTTAGCAAAATTAATATTAGTAATAAACATAAGAACCAACATACATCATATAAAATTTGTTAATAAATATTTATTTATATTTTTATAATAAATAATTAACTGCAATTAAACTCACTTAAATAAGATACACTGCTAGTATTGAATAAATTAATTAAAACAAGCCACGACAACCGGCTTAAATAAACTAACTAAATAATAGACTTAAATTTTAGTTTATAAAATAAAAAATAATAAAAAATATTTTATTATAATATTCAAGTTTTATTATTTATTATTCAACAGATGATAAAGAAATAAAAATATAATTTTGATTAGATTAAATCGTTGAATACAATTAGTTATTATTTTTTCTAATTTAATTAAACAAATATTTTTTGTTTTTGCTTTTTATAAGTATGTACTCGACTGATCGTAATTGATGTTGAGATTCATTTTAATTGACTGATACTTTTGGGTGTGGAAAATGATAACATTTAACCTGTACGTTAGACATTCGAAAAAAAGGAATTTGCAACTGCGATTAGTCAAAAATTCAGACAATTTATCAAAAACAATTAATTAAAAAGAGAAAAATCAAAATTCATTTAATTTTGTAAAAATTTTATTCAATATTTTTTTGCAATATACAATTAATAATTTTTATGATTTAATAATTTTTTCAAAACGCCAAAAATCCACTTCAATATCAACGGAATTCTTTTTATGAAATTTATATGATGCATTTAGATTATATTTTAATTCTGCAACAACGTTTGGTATTAATTGTAATTCTTTAGATTTTTTCATTATAAATTCTCTAAAAATAAAAAATTTAATTCCAATATTTATTTATGTAATTAATAAGATTATAGTATTGAATAAAATTAAAAAACCTAGTTGATGTTTTATGCAATGAATAAACAACATTATTTGATAAATTAGCGGCAACTTGTAAAAATTTCATATCCATACCGGCATTATGTTTTGTACCAAATGGTGGATTCATGATAACTGTATCAAATATACCAGACCACTTAGTGTCTGTTAAATCTGTTAATACATTACATTGTACACAGTCAACGCCTGGTAATTCCATTTCTCTAACATTGCAATTAAATATCTACAAACATGTTTGTTTAATTTAAAATATTTAAAACAAAAAAATTAAGTTTAAAAAAGAAAATCTACCTCTGCTGCATCAGAATCAATTTCAAATCCAATTGTAAAGGAAGCACCTAACAAAAAGGCGCCAATACTTAACATACCACATCCACTACCTAAATCAGCAACTAATTTATTTTCAATATCACTATAATTTTGCTAGAATTTCAGTTTTGCAAAAATTATTACTTTCGTAATGACACAAGTGTTAAAGGTTTTTACTTACTTGGATTGTATATAACATACAGCTAGCTATGTGAGAAGGCGTTGGATATTGTTCTAGTAATATTTTTGGCTTAGCGAAACCATCAATACCTTGCATGTATTCCTCCAGTTTTTTTAGTTTTAAACATGCCATTTCTTTTCTTACTTACATTAACTTATAAATAACTTAGGTAAATTGTTTAGGTCTATGTTATTTAGGAAGTGTAGTATTTTCCAATCGTGGTAATACTGGTATTATGTTATTGCCGTTAAGGGAATCTTGTGGTAAAAAAAAACCAAATGACTGGGTATTTGCTATATTCAAGGCAGCTCTAGCTGGTGAGTTGAGGGCTAATTCAGAAGATTGTGTTGTCAGTTGTGATGCTGTCTGGAATGTTATATTTTATTACAAAAATAATTTCATTAAAATGTTGATTTTCTTGAATTACCTTTACCTGAGGCATACTAAGATTCATAGAACTAGTATTTGTTATATTGGTTACACCAGGATTAACACCTTTGTCCAATAATTGCTTCTTTAATTGTATATCTTCTAATATTTTTCTATAATTGATTTCTGTATATAGCATACAAAAATAACATAACCTACTATTAGTATCATGTTATTTCATATTTAATAAAATAAGAATATTTACCTTGCTGAGCATTTATTGTTGGAAAAGCCATTACATTGTTATCAAATTTACCAATGAAAATAAAATAATTAAAAGAAAAGTATTATTTTTTCAGAGAAATAATTATTATTTTAATTACTCTTTTTGCTTGATATTGCTTAGTTTGTATCCATTTTTTGACAGCTACATATGATTGTAAAAATTTCAAGGTTTTCAACCATAGTACTAAAAAATTGGAAAATGACATAATTATAAGTTATTTTTATTTTCTTTATTATTTATATTTTATAATTAGAAATACTTACAAACCATTTATTATAATATAATTCGATATTTATAATTTTTAAATAGAGGATTTAATTAAAATGAAATTTATAAATATGTTTTTAAATAGCCTGTATATTATGCAAACCATAATAAAATTTGGGCTTTTTACAAACAGTTAGCACACTGTGTTAGAAACGAGTCGCGTTGCGTTATAATCTGTCAATTCTTTCCTTTTGTGTCGTTTGTGAAAAAAAAAATGTTGTCGGCTGAATAATAAAAAATTATTCTCAATTTTGTTGTTAATTTATTGATTGTCATTTAAAATGGCAATTTGTTTAAGAAATATAAGTAATAAAATAAATCCAATAAGTAGTTTGCTTTCATCTAGAAAGCAATTTACTACAAAAGAAATTGGCATAAATAAACCGAAAACAGTTTTACCTGCTATAGTTAATGTAAGAATTAACATTTAATATCATACTTTATGATTTAATTTTAATCAAGTTTTAGTTTTTACATAAATAAATATAAAATACAATATAAATATTGTTTAAATTACATAATAATAATTTTCAAAATAATAACATAACCTAAATATTTTTTTAATTATTTCAGGTGTCTGATTTAAAATATTCAAATCTAAATGAATACAGAAATACCACATTGAAGAATTTTAATTATTTAAATATAGAAAATAAACCATCAGCAAAGCTGTTATCAGATTCTTTTGATTTCTGTTTAGCCAAGGAAAAATTAAACGACACATCAAATTCAGTGGTAAGAATTCTGATACGAATTTTATTATCTTAATGATAGTTGTTATATTTTTTTGCAGAAATGTGGGCAGGAACAGAAAAGTGGTCCAAACGAAAGTGATTTAAATAAAGCATATGATGTTTTAAGGAATACACTTCCAAAGTTATTTATACAACCTTTAGATTATTCTATTTATAGTCCTAATTTAATTTTCGAGAATAATATATCAGGAAGAACGACAGTGTATATATTTTGCTGCATTTTATTTTAATAACATTTGTACTGATAATTATTTATTTCTAGAGGATTATATCATTTTGTTAAACAAATTGCCTTATTGAGGGCAGTTGGTCATTTAAAGTATGCTTATGTTAAATTCGAAGTGCTAAAGATTACACAACATCCTGAAGATTTTACAATAAGGGTAAGATGGAGAGTTCGTGGTATATCTGCTTTGAAAGTTATGTTCACGTTTTGGAAATACAAACTGTGGAATATTAAAGAAGCCTTTGATGATCAAGAATCGTAAGAAAGGCTTTTTGTTAAATTCGTTTGATTAATTTAAATATAAACATTTACATTTTAGATGGTACGATGGTTTTTCAACATTTTATTTGGGTGCTGATGGCCAAATACATAGGCATGTTGTTGATAGAATGATGCCAGATGATAATAAGGAGACTTTAAAAGCTCCCCTTACTTCACCATTAACATCAAAATTAGCTTTATTTGTTGGTATAACATCAGAACTAACACCATTTGTAACATAAATAAGAAATTCTTTAGATAAAACATAGCCGTACATAATCGCCACGCGAATAGGTTAAAAGTTAAAAGAAATATTAATATTTTTTTTAATCGATATTTTTTTTTTAATTTTATTTAAAATAAAAGTTTTTGCGGAACCAAAGTCAAGGTATTTTAATTAATTTTATTTTAAAAGGTATTAAATTATTGTAACGTACTTGTTTTTTAATTAAAATATATATATGTGACAAATAAACAGTATTTTTAAACGCACCCTAATCGGTCATCTATGAGCTGACTGACTTACTTCATTCCGGTCAGCTAATTGAACTTTACTATCCGTCAAAATATAATTATTTTTATTCATATTATCGAGATGAAATTTTCTAATAACATCAACGACTTGTGTGTTTAGTTCGTGTAATTATATTATTGCAATGTGAAATTAAAACAAAAAAAAAAAAAAAACGAAATAATAATTAAATAGCCTTGAATTTCATTCCCTCGTAATAATTTCATTTAAATAAAATAAAATATTAATTTTATGTGATTTTTTTTCTCTTCATTTAATTAATAATTTATTTAATTGATTTGTGCAACTTACAACAAACAAAAAAAACAATATTGGATATTGCGAAAATAATATTTTCTAGAAAAGGAAACAAATAATAAGTACACGCAAATATAAGAAAAATATAGTTTAAAAATTATAATCATTTTTAGTTTTTTTTGCTTTTTTTTGATATTCCTAGTGATGTGTAAAGTGCGACTAAGGAAAATTCTTACGTGTACAATTGTAATTGTTGCTGTTGTTGGTCTTGTTATTTAATTAAAATTAAGAAATAAAATTCTTGTCGTCGCCGCCGCATTAATTTTTGTTTCTTTTTTTTTTCTTATTCTTAATTTAATTTTCGTTTATTTAAGCTTGCTTAAATGTATATAAAAGGAAAAAAACTTATTTAAATTTATGTATATTTTCCTATTTATTTATTTTATTTTACTTAATTTAATAAATTATTGTGATAAAAAATTTTTTTAATTTTTTTTTTGCTTACCTTTGAAGTGTGGATAAAATTACAAAAGGTGACAAAATTAAAATTAATTAGAAAAAATAAAAATTGTGAATTATGCGTTGGGTGCATCAAAATGTACAATTTTATTGGGTATTTATGTCCACCGTTATTTATATAAGTTATGCAGCAGAAGGAATTGATAATGTTAACGAACGTAATTTACCACCGTCTTCCTCATATTCATCATCACAAAAACAACATCAGCAATATCATCAACAACATCCGAATCAACAACATACAGGATCAAATTGGCAGTCATCACAATCAACAACACAATCACCATCCTCCCATCATCATAGTTCTAGAGGATCCGGTAATAATGTACCTAATATTGAATCACGAAGTTCATATGCAATGTTAAGCGAAGCAATGTCACAAGCTGTTCACCATGAATTTAGTAAGAATATTACATTTTATTTTTTTTACAGTTAAACTAATTAATTTTAATTTTTTTCTTTTTTTTTTTTTTCTTTTTGATTATTAAATTGAATAGGGTGATTCATATGGTAAAAGCTTTGTTAACACGTTGTTACAATATAAAAAATTCGCTAATCGAAAGTAATTTTTGATATAAACTAGCTTACTAACCACTAGAGAGTTGTGTTATTTGAGACGTTTTTAACCTCGGAAAGTGTATAAAGTATTAAAAAATGTATACATTTCTATCATGAAATAATTAATTTATTAATTTAAATAAGATATTAATTAATTAATAGTTTTTTTTTTTATTTATTTTTTTTTTTTGACATTTAAATAAAGAATTAATTTTTTTGCGTTTAATTAAAATAAGAACTATTTTTTTTTTTCATGCAATTTTGTAATTAATAAGAAAACGTGATTATTATTATTTTATTGTTCCTCATGTATATCATTAATATAAAATTTGTAAAGAAAAACCAATGACACTTAATTTATTCGCTCAGTTGTAGGTGAACTAATTAGCTTATATTATTTATTTATTTATTTTTTATATTTTTTTTCAGTAGGATTGTGAGTTCACTGTACGCGGATAAAACGTAATAATTAAGCTTGATGTTGCTTCTATAAAAATAAAAACTATGTTATGATGTCTCACATTTGTGTGACGAAATTATGTTTTATATTAAATTTTTTGCTCATACTTTATATATATACATAGTGAATTTATTTATTTGGGTATTTGCTTAAACCATCTTATGATTAAAGGGTTTCAAATAATTATTAAAGGGTTATTATTATTATTCTCAAGCAGCATGTAGATTTTAATTTGCTTAAATAGCATTTTTCTAATTGGATTTTTTATGTGACTTTAATATATAATACTTCAACAACTACATGTGTTTTTATATACCTCTTGTATATCATCTTTTTTATATTAATTTTACTAAGCAAAATACATTAAATACACCACAAATTGATTGTGTTTGTATAGTGGGACTTGTATTGTGATTTCTTTAATTATTTTGTGTCTTCTTATATGTTGAAAAGAATATATATATATATATATATATGAAATATTTAAATTAAATTAAATATTATATATATAGATAGATGAATGTATATTATAATATATAGAGCACATATGAGAAGTAACAAATAAAAATAAATAAGACAAAAAAAAAAATATTCAAGATTTTACCTAGAAAAAATTTATTATTAGATTTTTTTTTTTTATTCATTTTATTTCTTAAATTTTATTGTGATACGTCACTTGATTATTAAGCGCGTTTAATGCAAATTATTACTTGTCTTAGGTTTGACTTAGATTTATTTTGTTTGTTCTCTTTTTTTGCTTACATCGTGTTTTTGCCTATAGCGAAGAAAAATGTTAACAATTGTGTTTTCCTTGCTTAATTAATTAATTATAATTTTTGTATTAATTCGTTAACAGAATACGAATAAATTTGTAGATATATAATCGTGCGAGATCACCAGTTGTGTTGGTTGTGTGATTTGGTTTTTTATATTTTGCTGTTTTTTGGTTGATTAATGACTTGGGTTCTGTTTTTCCTAGACCACCGCCACACGATATAATAAATAATTTCTTTTTTTTTGTTATTTATTTATATTATTATATCGTGATTATTTATGTTTTTATTTATTTATTTTGTAGACAATCAAATATGTACATAAAAAATATCAAGTACTGTAGTATTGTATGTGCATATGCAGCAAAATAGCTAAAATGGTGATAAATTTTTCATTGTTTTATTTCAATTTATGTGTAACAGAGTTGTTAAACAATTTTAATTAATTTATTTCTGAGTTCTAATCTAATTTTTGCTTTAGGTAGTTAATTACCCTGGTTTTTATTCAGTATGAAACTGATTAAACAACTTTATATAAGCACATTTATGTCAATAAATTAATAAGGTTTAATTTTTTTATATATTTATTCTTCAAGTATTTTTTTCTTTTTTTTTAATAATTATTTATCTGTTTTTTTTTTCTTGTTTTTAATACAATTTATGTATTTTGTATTTTCTGTTGTATTTGTTTTTTAGAATAAATAAATAAAATAAAATAAAAATATATTGTGTAAGGTCGTTTATCGAACTTGAATATTATAATTTTAGCTTAATTATTTATTTATATCTCTTTGCTGTTGTGTGTATGGATGTATGTTTGTATTTCTGTATGTTTTTTTGCTATAGAATTTTACTTCCTTTTTATGACTAATTAAAAAAGTTAACAAAAAATAAATAATCTATCTGCATTTAATTTAATTTTCCCTCACTGATTCATTATGAAATTATTTTTTCTTTCTTGATGATTCTTATATGAGATTCTTATAACGAAAGTAATTTAATTATTTTTATTTTATTTTATGAATCCTTAAAGAGTAATAATTTTACTAAAATAGTTTGTTGTATTATCTATCTTCCTATCTAAAAATAAAGAAAATATTCATAAATTATGGTTGATCTTATTAAATACGAATTTTGAATGTTTAACAAAAGAAATAATTGTATGTTGCACAATGTATGTTGTTGATGAATTTTAGTCATATTTTTTATTACACAATAATTATTTTAAACTAAAAATTAATTTTGTAAAAAAGAAATAAGTATTACACAGACTTATTGTTGTGTATAATTCGAATTTAATTATTTATTTATTGTTATTATATTTAATGTATAGCCAGCATACTCGTATACATAATAATAATAATAAAATTTATAATGAATTATTGTCATTAAAATCACTTGTTGAGTTATTATGGTTTATTATTATTATTTTTAAATATATAAATGCGTTTTTCATCTATATATTATAACATTGTAAAACCTCGTTTTAGCAGAATAATTAAGGTTAGAGGAGTGTCTGATTAATTTAATATTAAAAAAATAAATCTATATACGAGTACTACTGTGATTTAGTTTTGAAGGTTTTTTGATATTATTCTGTTCTTGTTTATAATTTTTGTGACGGTTTATTAGTGGTGATAATTTTGCTGTAAAAATTAAAAAAACGTTTTATTATTGTGTTTTAGATTTATTTTATGCTGGAAAATGAATTTTATCTGTTAGCTCAAGTGTTCTTCTTTTGATTTTTTAATCCTGAAATGAAGTAATCATTAGGGTTTTTTTAACTATTGTTTCTGAAGAGTATGATGCTGTCAAGTAATTATTTATTTAATGGATTGTTCTTTTAATTGATGTAATACCGATTCGCGGATTATTGACCACAAGACGGTTGACCGTTGATACGCTATGGCCAACCGTCCTATGGTTAATAGTCCCAATACGTCAAAACATATCACTTTAATTCAAATAAAATTCAATATTATTAATTATCAATGAAAAATAATCACACAAAAGTATCACCGAGAAGAAACAAAACAGTACTTTGCTGTGATTTTATTATTATCTTCTAAATTTCGGAAGTAACACATAAAAGACTGCAACAATCTGTACATATTTGTAAACATTTATATCAGTAAACAAAACAGAGAAAAATAATTCTCTCTAAAAATAAAAAGTTTGTTGTTTCTTATTTATTTCTTAATTCTCTAAAAATTTTCCTTTGGATTTCTTTTTATTTTTTTGCATTCATTGTATACGTATGTTGCAGTTTTTTTTTAATTTTTAATTAATTAGTTTTATTTGTCTTTTTATTTTAAATTTATTTTTGGTTTTGTTTTTGCTAATAATAAATAAAAACAGTTTTTTTTCTTTTTTGTTGTATATAAATTGATTGATCTATTGATAGCGAATTATTCATTTCTTTGTTAAAATAAATAAATCAAACTAAATTATATATTTATGTATTATGTATGTCGTGTGTTAAATTAAGGTTAAATAATTTTTTCATATTTTAATTAATTATCTTTTGCGCTTTTTTTTTATATATTTTTTTTTTTGCTATTATTATCATGTAATGTTTTTTATTTTTTGCTGTATTCGCTGCTATTTCTTCTTTATCATTTTGTTATTATTTTCTGTGGTTTTGTGATTTTTTTTTTAATTAATTTAATTAGACTTTTTTAGAACGTGTTTTTCATTTGGTTGTTTACTTGTTTTTTTTTTTAATAAAGAATTTTTCTCATTATTTTTGGTTAATTTTTAATTACAACAAATTGTTTGTACAGGTGAACATAATTTACATCACACACAGTATGGATTATATTCTTATTATTTTATTGAGTAAATATTATTTGTATTTATAGATGTGCTAAAGGTATACCAAAGCTACAGTATTTAATAGTTTTGTTGATTAGAAATGTTTCCTTGATACAACTGAATTTTTGCAATATTTTATGGAAATTTTACTACAGTATTAACAGATGTATTACACGACTTTTTTTTTTGGTTATTCTATATATTTTTTTTCAACTTCTAGAACACTAGACCCCAGGATGTTTATATTCTAAAATATTGTTGCACAATCATCGCCGAATTTCATCAGATTATTTTTGTAAATTAAGCCAAATTCTTATTGATTTTAATAATTTAATTAAAAGTTCAAAGTTAATTTTTATTAAGATCAGAATAATGATGAGTATCGTGGCTTGTCTGTCGTCTTCCTAAAAAGAAAAGATAAATTTAATTTTATTTCTTATAAAAAGAAAATGATGTAATGAAAGCTACGGACTAAATGCAAGGCAATTGCAATTGGAAGAAAGGAAAATAAAGTTTCCCATTACTAATTCTATTATAAATTCAATTCATTTTATTGGAAAATTTTCCTTTTTCTTTATATATATTTATTTTAGTAATGATTAATGTTTTCCATACGCAAACTACATCATTTATTATTGTTAATTTAAATTTATGTTTAACCAGACACACCACATATATACACAGGTTGTAATTATTGTAATTCTTTATTAATTTTCTTTTAACACCATATGGTTAATAAATTATAATTTATTTCCTAATAAATAATTCATTTAATAAAACAACAAACTTTAATTGTAATTTTATAGTTTTTCTTTACATTTCTTTCAACCTTTTGTTGTCTTTAATTTATTTATATATATATAAAAAAACAACACACATTGTTTTATGTGGAAAACAACCGGTAATCATTTTTCTTTTTTTTGCAATAAATATTTCTTACAAAAATAGCAATAATAATAATAAAACGTGAAAATGTAAAATTAATATTTTTTTTTTATTTTTGTCAAATGACATTGAAATGGATAATTTTTTTTTTCATTATTTTAATTAGTTTCTATGCAAAAAACTGTTTTACCTGATTTTCTTCGAAATAATATTTATTAAATTATTATTCATTTTTTTTGTATGTTTTGTTGTCGTTGTTTGTTTTTATTGAATTATACACGATCACCTCCTATAATGTGGTTTCGTCTATTCGAGATAAACATGATTTTATGTTAAATGCTTTATAATGCGATTATTCGTATGTATATTCTATGGAAGAAATAATAAATGATAAATGTTATTTGTTTGTAGATTAAATTAACGGATTATATTTGCCTAAAGCACGTTGTAACGTGAATGAATTGTGTTAAAAACAGGATACAATAATATTTTCTTTAAACAACTAAATGGTATATTAGAAATTAAAATCACATGATGTTTAATAATTTACATATTTGTGAGGTAAAGTGAATGTTCTTTTAGAAATCACCCAGCCAGCCAGCCTGCCTCTCATAGTAATAGTTTTGTAATTAAATAACCTTGATAATAATAAAAATAAAAATCTCATTAACTTTTTAAGACTTATCTTAATTTCTTTCATTTTTATACTTATACATTTTTTTTTTTTTGTAATTATGTAAATGAATATCTTTGTTAAATTTTCTTTTCTTTTTTCTTATTTTTTTTTGCTCTTGATAAACAATTAAAATAATTATTACTAATTTATTTGTTTAGTTGTTGTTTGCTGCAAAAAAAAAACAATAAATATTAGAAAAAATATAGTCTCTATAGTATGACGATTAAGCGCGATTGTTTAAGAATAATAATAATAATAGTAATTTTTAATTAATTAATATGTATTTGTTATACATAATATAAATGTGTTTTAAGTAATAAATAAAAATTATATAAAAAATATGTGTTCTCTTTGGTCGTATGTATTGTCGTCACGTCTTAATTTTGCAAAAGCAGAAATGAATAATAATAATATAAAATTAAAGAATTTTATTTCATATGAATTTGTGTTTATTTTCATTAAAAAATAATTCTTAATATTCTTTGAAATATGTTTTATGTTTATTTTTCTCTAATATTATTATTATTAGTATTATTATTATTTTTTTGTAAATATTTTTGACACATTAATTATAATTACTTTGTAATTAAAGGTTTAATTAATTATTTAATTAAGAGTTTTGTAGTTTTTTACTGAGAGCAGAAGGAATTTTATTTTATTTAAGTATTTGTGATGTTTCTACACACTGGACCTTGCTTAATTCATTTTCAAAATTTGTTTTTTATAATAATTTTAATTGCTATTTAGGTAAGCAATTAATAGACAGACCGTTCCGCTACCTCAAGGAAAATGTTTCTACACTTAATTTCCTTTATTTTTTTTAAATAATTTCCTTTACATTCTATTTAGCATCGAGACTTAATATAGTGTTTTTGAATTGCAAAATGTTTTAGGATGCTTCTATTTAGCCACTACCTTTTATTTATCCACTGGCTTCTTAATTCTACTTAATGAAAATGGGGAAATCTGATAAAACAGCTGATATTCTTATTGCTGAACTTACAATCCGTCAAAAATTGGTGAATTATTATTTAGATGAATAAGATTTTGTTGAATAAATTTTAAATTACTAGAATTAAATAAGATTCAATAAAATTCCTAGCCTCTACCCGATATTAAGCCGCTGCTAGGTGTAAGACTTTTTTTCTCTATTAAGCCCGTGGCTTTTAAAGGGCATTCATGGTATTTATTTGCTTCTAATAATATTTTTCTATAAATAATAATTAAAAATTTATTTTCAAAATTAAATTAAAAAGTAACTTTTTACTCTGCTATTGATTGATTGATTCAATTGGTTTCTTAATTATTATTAAATTTTTTCTTTTTTAATTTAACAATATGCCATGCATTTTACTCGTCTATAGAATTATGTTTATTGATTTATATCGATTTTATTTTTATTATTATTTATTTTACTTATTCTTCTTTTACATACATACATATATTAATAATTTAAATAAATTGAGTATAAAAAATATATACACTCAGTTCTGGTTTTATGCGATTTTGAAGTTTTGTGGTTTTTCTATACGATTTATTTAATATGATATTCTGTGTGCGAATCCCCCAATACAATTAATATTTGTAGTTTTTCGTTGGGAATCTCTGTTTTATGTAGATAATAAAACGAATGTATTGAAAAAAAAAACGAATATTATGCTACTGATTAGATTCTTTTTAATTTTTAACTCATTCTGTCTTCAATAATGTTTATCAATCTATCAAATTAATGTTTTTTCTTAGCTGATACTAATTTTTATGCGATTTTTGGCTATTTGTTTTGCTATACGTTTTGCTTATCTAACGTATAAAATGAGAATTGACTGTAATATGAAAAATCGTCACAAATATCATCGTTTAATTAGTATAACTACTAAAATATTTTTATTCTTTATTATTGTATTTGTTAATAAATATTATACTTTTAATTATTTAAAGCTCGTATTGAATAAATAAGTTGATTGCTTTTTTCTTTTTCTTTTTTAGATTTATTAATGATGATTAAATAAAGACAAACAATTAAAATTAATTAATTAATTTTGTTTATTTATTATTATAAATTGTTTTATTTGATTGGTATACTTGCTAATACATACTTCTACTACTACTTGTTGCTTGCTACTGTTATTACTGTTTCTGCTGTTTTTATTTATTTATTTAAAATTTTATTATTTCTTTGATGTTTTTACTTCTTAAAACTCTTACTTTCTGTTTAAATAATAATAAAAATAATATTTTTATTTTTGGTTAATTCACTTTTTTCTATACAAAAGTTATTTAATATTTATGTATTTTATTTTATTTTATTTATTTTTATTATGCGGTTTTGTTGTGTTGTTAAACTATTAAAGAAATATGCACTGTGCTTTGTTTTTAATTGTTTTGACATATATATTTATTTTTTGTTCTCTAGATAAAGTTACATAAACTTTTTAACAATTATTTCTTATTATTGAAATATTTTTCTTAATTTGTAATTTGGCATAAAATTTTCTTTATTAATTTTATAAAATTGTAAACATATTTGTGTGTATTTTTGTTTTCTGTATTTCATCAGTTATTGCGACAAAATGCTAAAATATTTATAATTAATGCAAATAATTTTATGACAATTTACAAAATTAATTAATTATTTTGTTTTATCTGCACAATGATTGTTACATACGGTGTAAGTTTTATCTGGAAAATAATTTCTTGATTAAATTTTAAAGTAAATACTGAGTGTACTGAGCTTAGAAGATAATTTTTACATTGCTTTCTTTTAAACCGTTTTTTAATTATTATGCTTTGTTTAATTAAATAATTAAATTTGTACGATACATACATATTATATTCATTAAAGTTATCATCATATTATTGTTAGCATAATTATATTATTATAATTTTATAAAATAATTAAACTAGGTTAATGTTGTCATTTTCGCGTTATTTTCATTAGTTAATCAATTTATTTTATTTTTTTTGACTTTATTTTTATGTTAGAATTATTTTATTTTTTGCGAAATAATCAATTATTATTATTATTATTTATTAAAAATATAAAAAACCAAGTGTATACTGCTTTTTTTTATTTATTTCTATGCCGCGCTACATAATATATATTTAAATAAATGAAAATTAACAATAAAAAATATTACGAAAAAGAAAAAAACATTGTGATAAGAAATTTAATAATTTTTTTTTACATAACTAAAGAAATATTTTCTATATTATTTTAATTAGAATATAATATTTATATATAAATAAATAAATAAAGGCAAATAAATAAATAAATATTTTGTTATCGTATTGAAAATTTTCCCTCATTTTTAGCATAAATTTTGTTTTATTTTAATTAAACATTTTATATAAAAACAGTGGATTCTTTTAATTAATATCGTTTGAAAATTATTTTTCTGCAAATCGTAACACTTTATTTAGTTAATAAGTTAGTTAAATAGTTAGTTTTCCGCCTTTATGGTCCCGCAGAAAATTTTTTTTCGTGTGGTAATTGTGTGATTTTTTCCTCCTTAATTTGGTATGTTATGTTGTTCTGAAAATATAGAATGTTATTCTGAGTGAAAATGAATTGCTATTTAGAAATTGTAAGGAAAATATAAAAATGGTACATTGCTATTGATTTCCTATGCTTTTTCGGTTCATGAGTTATCGAGGCGCACAGTACACAGAAGATTTTTACATCTGATGATGAGTTAAACTCGTGATACACGTTTAAGACAAGATTATCCATGACAAGAATTCTCGGAACCGCCTGTAAAAGGGTTAAATGAAATTATCAACGATTATTATTTTAATGCGATAGAGAAATTAAATTAAAATAAATTAAGTTTATTGTGGTTAAAATTTGATAAGGTTTTGATTGACAATTATTTTTATATTGTGGCTTTGGTTTAAAAAAAAAAGGAATTTTTAAACAAGGGTTTTTATATTGTGGTAATACGTATAAATTAGTTAAAAAATAAACTGTTATAAAAATGATAAGAAGTATCAAGAAGTTAATGCTAAATAAACATTTACAAGAATTTTATTGATATTCTTATCTTAGATATTTTATCTATTCCAATTATTCTTAACTCTAATTACTTAAATTGTATAAATAATAATTTTGCAATTTATTTAATTTAAATATTTGCATGCACTATAGTCGTGCTATTATCATATAATTTAATTAATTTTTTATAACGTAGTTCCTTACTTTTTGTGTTTCTTAATTAATAAATTAATTAATTAACACTGTTTACGAAAATATGTCTTAATTTGTTAGCGAGAGCGACTACTGTCGTTTTTTTTTGTTATATTGCTCATATCTTTTTAGTTTATAAAAGAAAAATAAAATTCCAAATTGATTTTAATTAGCGGATTTTTATTAATTAATAAACTTTAACGATATTATTTAATTAATATTTTAATTTTATTTTTTTGATGAATTTTTATTTTACTTATTTCTATGATTCATAAATATATTTTTTTTTAACATTATTTAAATATAAACACACGATTATAAAGAATTAATGATTGGTTTGTTATTTATAATAAGCGGATTAGGTAATACCGCAGATAAGATGTTTAAATTTTTTATTTTAAATTAATTTCATTGGAAAATTAGCAACGTATTTTGTGTGTCTAACATTTATCAACGACTAGTTTGTTAAAATTTCGACATAATTTTGGCCCAGAGAAAGTTCAACGTTATGACACTTGTATCAAAATAAAAATATTTTCACAGTGCCCCACGGGGTACATCATTTAAAAACGTCACAAAGTAATTTCAAACTTTAAACTGTTTATGTTTTATTTTTAATTTACAAAATCATTTATATAAGCTTTTGACGTTGTTTTGTTTGTTTTATATTTATTTAAATTACTTAATTCGGTTAATGTCGTCTAGTATTATAATTTTAAACAAACATAATAAATCTAATTAAATACATATATATTTATATTGTGTATAGAAAGAATAATAATAATAATTATTATAATTATAATTCTTTGTTATTGTTGGTGATAATATTTTAAATGTGTAAACATAAGTAATCGTGGCTTTACTTTACTTAAGCTTATTATTTTTATTTTTTTATAATAAAATTAAAACAGAAAGACCGCCACAAAATTATACATATATTTTTATATCATACAGTTTATTCTTGGCGTTATTGTGTCTAGTTTACTTAATTAAATATTTAATTATTTTATTGATTAAATTTTATTTTTATTTTATTTTTTTATAATTAGCATTTATTTTTTTCCTCCATTTCTTCTTTCGTTTATTTAGAGTCACTTTACGTTTTGCATAAATTATTTATTTATTTTGTATTAATTCGTTTAGTATTTATTAATATTTTCATTCGTATTTAATTGCGATTTTATTATAAAAATTTATTTTTCTTAATGCATTTATTAAACAAAAATTTATTTATTTAAGCAAAATTGTGGATTATTGTGTTTGAATTTAAATAATTGTTATTTGTCTTTACCAACCAATTGTTAATTTTATTGCATTTTTATGTATTAATTATATGGAAAATTTAATTTATTAATTAATTATATTACTATAGAGATATAATCATTTATTAAAAACTGAATATCGTATAGCTAAAAACAGAAATGTTTTTACTTTTTTTTTATCACCATTAATATTGAATTTAATTAATAATTAATTAAAAAAATATAGAAAATCATTGTTTTAACGTGATTATAGTATAATTATTCTTTTGGCACGTATTATAATTAAATTTTATAAAAAAATTATTAACTTCTGCCTGTTGTAATAAAATAATACTGTATATATGTATATTTACAAAATAATAGCATAAGGAATGTCGTCGTTGTTAAATTGGTTGATTGTACGTATTTTTTACATAATATATGTATATGTATGTACTATATGCAAAAGGTTGTTGTTTATTAATTATAAATGTTTTGTCATATTAATTTTAATAATAATTCTTACAAATTTTTGTTTAAAATATTTTTTTAAAGGTTTATTAAGGTCATTGATGGTTTTTATTCATTAAATTTAATTTGTAAGTGATTCTTATATTGTGTTTTATTTATTTTGCATAAATACATAAACAAGGTGTAATGAGATGAGAAATACAATAATAATAATAATAGCAGCAAATAAATAATATTCTTCTATGGATATTTATTTATTATTTTTATTACACCTGTTTATGGTTGTGTTCATTTTTTTCTTTTTTTGAAATGTATTATTCGCATTTTTTTATGTTATTAATTTTGCCTAGTTACTGCTGAATCATTCATTTTCGATGATTTATTGTAGTTTATATAATTGATTTGAAGAAAAGTAAAAAAGTAAAATATCCAAATGATTTGTTTTAGTAATTAGTGATTATTTGTTAAACAAAAACATTTTTGATTTGTTAATTTTCTTATTTAGTTTTAGTTTAAGTGTTATTTTCTTTGGTTTGATTGTTTAATTTATGCTCAAGTGTGTGTTGTAAAGTTTTTTTTCTTTACAAAGTTGAAGGACAATGTCGTTGTTATTACATAATATATAATTAATCAATATGTTAAATGATTCTATGTTATATTGTTTCTATTAAATTAAATTAAACAAACGTTTTAACATAAGTTAAATTACGAATTGTAATAAATTATTAATATAATAATCTTACTGATTGTTATATAAATTACAACAATCAATATAGATTTGCAGTTTTAATTTATTATTTTATTTATTAATCCCGTAAAGACTTTGTGTAAATTATCGTACAACAATTTATTTAAATATATAAACTTGTTTATTCTTAACGAAAAATTTATGTTAACCAGTACATCATCTCTATCAATTTTGCATTAAAAATATCTAAAAAAAAAACTAGTTATTAAAATATGTTGTCTGCACCACACACACCATACAGCCTGTTTTAAATTATTTCTTTTACTTTTGGTTACTAGGTCATTATTTGCACTGTCCTCTGTTCTAATGCTAGTTATTGATTTTAATCAAAAGATATTATATTTATTTAAAATAAAAATTAATAAGAATTAGAATTTCCTCAGGGAAATTAATGTCTAATAGGTAATTTGATTATAATTACGTAATTCGTTTGATTTTTTCGTGTTTAATTCTCGTATTTATTTTGTATTAATAAAAATTGATTATTTATGTTATAAATTTTGGATAACTTAGTGTATTTTATGTTTTAATTTATAAAAAAGTATTATTTATTATATATAATTATATATTTAATTGAGAGATTATAGTATTTAAATACATGATATTATTGATAAAAATTTAATAACGACAATGTATGGTGGTGAAAAGTAGCTGAACACAATGTATTTTATTTTTAACATCTGTTTCCTTTTATATTTTTTATACATTATTTTCATTCATAAAGTAATATTATGTTAATCTAAACATATTTATTGAGTTTATTTAACAGTTTTAATTCGTGATTATTACACAATAACCGGATTGTAATTTATTTATTTATTATCATTAGAAAATCATTATAATTAAGTGTTTATTGATGTTTTTATTACTTTATAAATCAATGCTAAAGAAACACTCAGAATTATAATTGCAATTCTCTATACTAAAAAAATAAATAAAATTATTCGCAAATTGCTTCACCAACTTTGTTGCAAATTTTTAATTTTATTAGTTTTTTTATTTTATAATTAAAACAAAATTAATTATTTCGTTTTTTTTTTACTATTAAAGTGCATTTTGGTCGGCGTAGGTAGTGATGTTGTAAGATTAGAGCTGCTTAGCTAACCGTTTATTATTTATATTATGAGGTCTAATTATCCTTTCAGTTTGTTATGGTTTATAACTATGTTGGCGAATATATGACCCGCAGGTCAGACATATCAGATTTCCGAGGTAGATTCAAAAATGTCTGAAAATATTGCAGATAATAATAATCCCACAGCCACACTGAAAATTAAAAATATTATATTAAATGTATGGAATTCCTTACCAAATAAGTTTAAATTAATGAAGAAACTTGCTAATTCTCTGTTAACGATATATTCGGGTCTACATATTCTTGTAAAAAATTGTTTTCTTCTATGAATTTTGTAGAATCTTCCAACAGAAATAAAAATAGTAATGAATTTACTGAGACATGTGTTAAGCGTGTGTATACGGAATACTCTCCTCTTTATAGAGATCACTGGTTTTGTGACCATCAGCTAGTGCCTAAAAGTAATAATTAACAAAATTCGACTTTTCAAAAAGGATCGCCATCACTGGTTTATAATAACAATTTAGTCAACGAATACTGGATAAAGTTTATTGAAGTTCATTCTTCTGTAAAAATAGTATTAATTTGTTAATGTTTTTCTGCAAACATGTTTATAATGATAAATATTGATTTGATGATTGACGTAAAATTTATTAAATTCATAATCAATTCAGGCAAAGTAGTTAATCCTTTCTATTCGCTTGGTAGTATAGTATAGCAGTTCTCTATATTTTATTTCTTGGTTGAATTCAAAATGTAGTCCCTCAATTCCAATGATTACAATCGAAAGGTTATTTCCTAAAAGAAATTAATTTAAGAAAAAAGAGAACACAATTCTTAGAATTAAAAGCGATAACATTTATGATCTTGAAAATAATTTACGATAATTAATTAATACTGATAGTATTTCTTTAAAATAAAACTTTTTGCTTTTTAATATTATTTTATTTGTTTAAACTTGAATTAAAAATAATTAAATAAATATTATGTTTAATAGGGACAGCCGCTGTCAATTTTACTGTCATAATGTATCCTTTGCAATATAATTATTTTAATTAATTATTACTATTATTATTATTGTTTAAGTTTAATTTTATTTAATTAACATGTTAATAAAATTTGACATGTTTGTTTATTTAAATAAATTTTTATGTAATAAATTTCAATTTATTTTATTTATTATTGTAATTAAATTAAGAATAATAAATATAAATACTGATTTATTTTTTTATTATAATAATTATTTATATTTTGATTGATTGATTGATTTTTATTTTTATTATTTATTTATAGATTTACCAGGTAGCGGATCAGCTGATGGTGCATGTATGGTAGATGATACAGATTGTTTAGCATCATTACATGATCGTATTGGTTTAGAGGCTATAAAATCATTACATCAACAGCTTGATGACGATGATAATGGAAATATTGATTTAGAAGAATCAGATGATGTATGTTAGTTAATTAAATTAATTAATTTGTATTTTGGTTTTTATTTATTTATTTAGTATTATAATTGGAAATATTTTAATAAAATTTATTTATTTATTTATTTTCTTTTATAGTTTTTACGTGAAGAATTAAAATATGATTCTGGATATGAGAAACGACACCGTGCCTTTCATTATAACGATGATATGCATATATCTGTTAAAGAATTGTGGGAGTCATGGCTTAGATCTGAAGTAATATTTTATTTATTTTTGTAATTTAATTTTTCCAATAATATTAATTGTATTTTTCCGGTTTTTTAAATTTTCATTTTATTTTAACATAAATTTTAAAACATAACTTTCTCTTTAAAATTTTTGCTCTTGTCATTTACCAATAAATAAATAAATTACAGTTTTTACAGTTTGCCTACATACTATTAATTAGTTTAAATATTACATTTTATTAGTATAGTTTAGTTAAATTTACAAATAAATTAAAATTTATAAATTTTAGGTGCATAATTGGACAGTTGAACAAACAACAGAATGGTTAGCACAAAGTGTACAACTTCCACAATATGTTGAATTATTTAAACAGCATAAAGTGACCGGTGCAACACTTCCAAGGTATTTATTATTTTATTCTCTAAATAATAAATATGTTTTTTGTTTGTAATTTTGTGTTTAAAAATATATAATCCGTCAATTTTTATGCTATGTTTTTTGTTGAATTATTTTTTTCTACTACTCTTCTCTAGCACAATTTAATTGTTTATTTATTTTTTGTAAAGCAAAAATCATATTTTTTTTTTTAAATTAATTTCTTTATTTATTTATATAATAATTTTTACAGAAGTTTTTCCTATCTGATTAAATATTTGTGATTTTTTTTAGTCACTATATATAGCGTGTTTCGATTATTTTTTTTATTTCTGTATTAATAAACCTTCAATTTAATTTAATTTTCTTTGGAATTTTATTTATTGAAACATTGAGCTTCTCTCTTTTATTTATACCAAAAATATTATAATTATTTTTTTGATACACCATGTATTTATTAATGAAAACATTTGTATTCATATTTCTCTTTATTTATTAAATAATAATAATAATAATAATAATAATTAATATTGTTATTATTATTAATATAAAACACATGTGTGCAATTGCATTCAGGTAATATTATATGATTATAACATTGCTGAAATAAAATTGTAAAAAAAAAAAAAATAAATATTTCCACCAGTTATTATTCTTATTTTGCTTGTAACTATTGTCTTTAGTTTTGTTGAATTTTTTTGCATTAAAAACATATAATTTTAATTGTAAATTTTTATAAAATTTTCCTCTATTTTTAATTTTCAATGTTATTTCATTATAATTTTTATTATAATTATATTAATTTATTTTTCGTTTGTTATACAGATTAGCTGTGAATAATATGCATTATGTTAGTAATGTATTAGGAATTAAAGATCCTATACATAAGCAAAAAATTGCATTAAAAGCAATGGACGTTGTTCTGTTTGGTCCACCAAGAGGTAAGAATTTTATTTATTATTTATTTATTTGTTTAAAAAATTTAATAAATTTCATTAATTTATTATTTAGAAACTGGAACTAGATGGAAAGATTATATTTTAGTGACATTATTATTAAGTGCAATTATTGGATGTTGGTATGCTTATCAACAGAATAAAAATGCGAAAAAACATTTAAGACGTATGGCACAAGATATGGAAGGTTTACAAAAGGCGGAAAATGCTTTAACAGAAATGCAAAAGGTAATTGGTAGCATAAATACATTTATGAATTTAATGAAAAATGTAATTTTATTTGTAGGAATTGGAACGTGCTCGTTTAGAGCAAGAAAATGTTGCAACAGAAAAATTAGACTTAGAAAGACGTTTAAAGGAGACACCATCATTATCATCATCAAGTTCTGATTTAGAATTACAACAATTGAAGCAAGAGATTGAAATGTTACGCTCTGAATTGTCAAGAGCTGAAGTGGAATTAGTTGATCATTGTTGGACACCACCACAAGGTTTACAATCATGGTTACAATTCACCTATGAACTAGAAAATAAACATCATTTAAAAAAACGTATTGCTGCTGAAAAACAATTACAAACAGCACGTGAGGCATGTGAAAAATTAAAACGTAAACGTTCAAGTTTAGTCGGTGCATTTGTATCGACACATGGCAAAAGTATCGATGATGTTGATCGTAGTATTGTCGAGGCACGTAATTCATTAAGTGAAGTAACAAATGAATTACAAGAGCGTATGCACCGATGGAAACAAATGGAATCATTGCTCGGATTTAGTATTGTTAATAATAATGGTTTTTCATATCTTGAAAATATTTTATATAATCGTAATGGTTCTGGAAAAACATCTAGAGGTAAGACGCATAAATGTAAATTAAAGAATAATACATATATACATATATACAGTGCACAATACAATTAAAATTAATTAGAATGCAATAAGAAATTTGGAAAATATTAATGCATTTTCTTTTTTCTATATTTTAGCACGTATAACTAGCAGTCAAGATGATCTTGATGATGAATCTGTGCAAGGTAAGCTTCTCCTACCCTATGACAACTTTTCAATGTTTTCGTCGGAATAATGTTTTTTTTTTTTTTTGATTAATAATTATGTTTAGTTTTAATTATTTTAATTATTATTATTATTATTTTTTTAAATTTATTGTTTGTTTTTGGATTGATCTTGATTATTTTTTTTTAATAATAATAATAATTAAATAATATTTACAATAAACTGTGTACTATGTATATACGAATTATCATATACAGTATATGTATATATATATATAATTAATAGATTATTGTTGATACTACGTACTTATGTATATGTTTTTATTTTTATTTTAAAAGAAAAATAATTATAATTTTTATTATTTATTGAATTTCACTTAATAACCATTTTGATAATGATTTTATAAAATAATGTTTATAATTCTTTTTTTGGTTTTCCCAATTTATTATTATTTTTATTTTTGTTTTTTATAATAGATAATGATAAAATTTTTATTGCATTTTGTTATAATTAATTAATTAATGATTCGGCTAGTTTAAAACATATACATATACATATATATATATTTTTATTTTGTATTGTTTTTAATTGTTTAAATTATATTGATTGAATAGCGTGCCTGTTGTGTTACTGTAATGAAACAGGTAGAGAGAGAAATGGTAGTTTTTTTTTTTTTAATATACATAAATTAATAATTATTTTTCGTAATTAAAAGTCACACGTATACCGTATATATTATTTTTGTGTTTGTTAGTACGTACTTACAATTTTTAAAATCCCTTAATTTCTTTATAATTATTATTATTTTAAATAATCTGTTTAAAAAAGTATTTGATTAATTTTTCTTGTATTGTCTCTTGTTTGTTTGTTTTGAAAAGTGCAGTGCAGACATTTAATTATTTATTAATGTTTTTTTCCCTTTAATTATTATTGTGTAATGTTTATTATTTATTTATTTATTTTGCAAAATTAAAAACAACAATAATACGGTTAAATAATTTTACAAAAAAAGACAAAACCCTTTTTATTTGCATTAATTATGATTTTTTTTTTGTTCTTAATTAATTTAAAACTGAATGTTAAGTGCCAAATTTTTCCGTGTTTATTTTCGCACACTATTAACTGTACTTTATTTACAAACATTTATTATTTCTTTGTATTATGATGATTTTATTTATTATTTTATTAAAAAAAAATCGACAAACATAACTTAAAATTACACACAAATTATATGTGATCGTATAAAATTTTTCTTTTCTTTTCTTTCTTTCTTTAAACAATATAAGAAAATAATCTTTCAAAATCATTAATAAATATTATATTTATTGGATTGTTTTTCATCTAAAGAAATAATATTAACTGTATTCCTTCAAATTTATTCTCTTATTATCATTATTAATGATCAGATTAAAATTATTTATTATTAATTTAATATAAAAAAACAAACAAAAATAATTACTTGCGGGGTACTTAAAAAAAACTTATTAAAATTAATAAATAATAATAGTTTATCAATAAAGAAAATTAATTTAATAATAAAAAACATGCACGCGCATGCAAGGGATAATTAATTAATAATATATATATATATATTTATGCAAAAATAGTACAAAAAATAAATAGATTTTTATTTTTAAATAAGTAAAAAAGCATAAAAATAGAACTTTCTGATATATATATTCCTCCTTTGCCTTGTTAAAATAAAAATAATATAATCCTAAATAAATCCTTATTCTTTTCCTAATTAATGAATCAATCAATCAATTATTCAATCAAATAAATAACTAAATGTGTTTCATTTTAATTAACAATTAAAAAGAAAAAACTAAATTCATTAGATTAATTTTTATTTTTATAGAAAACTAGTTTAATCTAGATTTATATATTTAAGCATTTATTAGTTAAAACAATTTCTTTTTAAATTCATAAATATGTTGACTATCCTAAAGGCAGTTAATTTCTAGTTAATTTTAATAAATAATTAAAAGTGTTTATAATATATAAATACGTTTCATTATCCGTATAATCATAGTTGTTAATATATTAACCACAAAATCATAATGAAATAATTTTTTTAATTTAATTTAATTTAATTATTAAAGAGAGTGACTAGATAAAGCATATTTGTACCGTATTTGTTTGTCAATACTTTGCAATTATAAATATTGCACTAAACGAGGGTAGCTAATTTACTATAGCATTTCTTTACTTATAAACACTTAATTATTTATATATATGTTTTTAAAATGAATTACAATTTAGTTAACACTAGAACAACTACCAAACGGTCAAAAAATTGACGGGTTTGCAACAATTGTTCAAAACACTTTCTCTAATTTTTTAAACACCTTTATTGGTATGATTACTACAAATCTTAATTATAATAATTAATTTATTAGTATTGTTGACAAAAGTACTTATATGTTTATTGAAATATGGATTAATAATTTAATTTTTCAAATTTTAATATTAAACATCCAACCCATTATTTTTAGTGGGTTAGCAGAAAAGGGTGTAAAAACGATTGGTAGTTCTAGTGTTACAGATAAAAATTTTCGCAATGTATTTGTAATTCTTAAAATACATCTTAAGTAAACAAAGATTAATAATTATTTATATTATTGCGGTACAACATAGTTTTAAAGCTTTTTAACGCAAAATTATTTCAATTAATTATTTTACCTCAAATTTATACACACTATTTAGTTATTAAATAAAATCCTTAACCTTATTACCTATTATTATTATTAATTAAATTTATTATTGTTATAATTTTTCCTTATAAAATTTAAGAAATTGAACAAAAAGAAAATAATTTTTACACTTTATTATTTTCATATAATTATATTGGCATAAAAGGAATATTTAAATTTAAATTTAATATTATATAAATATTTACTTACAAAAGACATGTAAATTTATTATTTCTGCTCTTTTTTTTTGTTAAATTAAGTTAAAAAATATAATAAATTTTTTAATTGATTAATTAATTATATATAATTACTATTATTATTATTATTTTATTTTTTTTTTTTTTGATAATTAAAAATTGATGAATGAAAGAAAGAAATTTTTATTTATTTATATTTTTATTTCTTTATTAATTCTTCTTTATTCATTTCACTTACTTTTATTCTATGCTATATATTTCACCTTTAAGTGTTTATTTTTTTACTCTATTTAATTATTAATCATCGATAATAATTTAATAATATAATTAGGGATGTGTTCGTTTTTATAGACGTTTTTTCACTACTTACTAATTTTATTGCATTATTTTTTAATTAGTTATTTTTAATATTAACAAGATATATAAATATTAGTTTATTATTATTTTTATTATTATTAAATATAAGAGGCGGAAGTAGTTTATTAGAAAGTAATAATAATTTTTTTGCTATTGGCTGTGCTGTTATATAGATAATCATAAAAAAATGAATTATTTTGTAAATAAATTAAACAATTAGTAAATAATTATAATAAAAAATAAATGTCGTGTAAAAAGTATTTGTTCAATGTATGAGACTAAATAAAATTTACAGTAGATTTATGTTATTATGATACAAACAGCATAGTATTGTCAGGGTTGTCAGTTATAAAAAATTAATCAAGAAAACACACCACTATCACCGATTAATTTATTTCTGTTTTTTTTTTTAATAATAATAATCACCAATAATAATTTTTTTACCTTGTGTAAATTTAATAATAATAATAATTTTAATCTAATATATAAAGTAAAGTCCGATTTTTTCGTGTGTTTCTGTAACATTTTGTAGAGGTGGAAAAATTTTTGTAGAAGCGGAAAAAATTGACACTATTTAGGTAGAGGGAGAAGAAACTAAACTATATTATAATAATTCCAACTCACTCTCTATTCTCTATTCTCCTTTTCTATTTTGAAAATGTACTATTGAAATACCTTTTATGTAACGCCATTTTATTATAGCAGATCCTAAAATTAAAAATTTATTACGTTTTTTAACAAAAATACAATAACACATATACATACATACCTATCACTAGAAATTCTCTTTGTTTCAATGATTCATATGAATGAATATTATTTAATAATTACACTTTTAAAATTAGTTACAATTTCTATTTAATAAAACAATTTTAACAAAAAAATAATAAAAATAATTTTTTGAAACTAACAACACTATTCTTTTCACCACTAACAAAACTAAATTATTAAATAAATACTAACGTTTTAACTAAGTAACAATTTTTTAAAATGAATTGAACTGCGAAAAAAACTATATGTGTATTATTATGTTGGCACTATTTGCATAAGGGAAAAAATTGATACTTTTTAGGTAGAGTGGGAAGAAACTAAACTAGATTATATGTAAATAATAATGACAACTCACTCCCTCTTTTTTCTTTTTTGAAAAAGTACTATTAAAAAATTAAAATGGATTGAGTATATGAATTGTTTAGCAAAGATTTGTTTACTAGAAAAATAAAAGCGCTTAATTTAAAATACAACTGTTAAAAATTTAAAATACAACTGTTAAAAATGTTAAATATGCTTTTGAATCATATAAATCCTTAATTGTATTTTGCAAATTAAATAAATAATTTAAAAAAAGGAGGATCAATCATTCAAATTATTTGAAATATTTGTCAAATTATAAATACAAGAAAATGTTATTGTCCTGAAAATATTTATGTTATGTTTTAAAAGGTTATTTAAAAATTATTACGGCAAGTTCAATTTGCTTAAACAATGAAACCGTAAAAATTAAATTATTAATTTTTTTATACCTTTTTTAATTACTCTAGATATTTAAAAGAAATCGTTATACTGGTAAATTAATTTTGATTTTAGACAACAAAACGACGGCGTTTTTTCCGATTTGAGATGTTTAACAAAATTTTATTGCGGGCTACCGATATACCTGCAGAAACTACAAAACAAAAACAAAATTTGTTTTGTTGCTAATTATTTTTAATTGTTTTTTAAACTGTAAAGAGAAATGCAGCTGAATTTTACAATAGGTAGTTTTTGTTTGGTTCAGGTACGCATGCACGTAAAAACTAGAGAAAAATAATCTTCTATTAATTGTTATAAATGCTTTGATTTTTTAAAAATAGGCTCTTTAGAAAGTGAACATATACGTAAAACAAAATATAGGCTCTCTGATAAAAACTTTATTTTCATCCCTGAAATAGAATTTTGAATTGCATTAACAATACATCAACAGGCTATGGAATTTATTACTTTATGTTTATTTTTAATGGGAAAAGGCAAATCGGAGGTTTTAAATAAATATAAAAACTAAATATTGTCGGGACTTTAAAAATTAGCATAAACGGGGTTTCATTATATTCACAACTTTATTTTACCGCCGTGCAAAGCCGGGCAATACCAGCTAGTAATCTATAAAACAATTAAATATGATATCCGGTATGACAATACATTGTCTGTTTCGCTGTTTTATACTCGGTAACATATATATTTTTAAGCGTTTTCATTAGTGACAGTCTTATCGCCGGTAAATAAATTGTCACTGTGTAGTATATAAATACATATTTAGTAATAATTTAATGTTCGTTTATATTAAATTAATTATCATAATTAATTGAAAAATGAATTTTGTCAGTGAAAAATGTCAAGACACAGCTAATAAAACGATGTTTAGACTGTCGTTGTAATAAGTAAGGCGCGCACCATGCTAAATATATATTTAATTACTTTGTTGTTTTTAATTAGTTTTGTTTGTTTTTATTGAAAATTTATGTTATTTATACGGACACATCCTCTTAATAAAAATTAAAAATTAATAAAAATACGAACAAAATCCACCCACTTTCAACACACAAACAGTACTACTGCTGCTTACATCTAAACATATATAATTAAATTCCAAAAAAAAAAAAATAATTCTTTGTTTATTCCTTTTCTCTACTATTTTTCATAAATTAAATTTTTCTAATTATTTATTATTTTATAATTTTCCTGTTTGCATAAATATTATTTTGCCGTTTTTCATTTAATTCAAATTGGATACAAACGAAACGATACATATGTACGTTGCATTGTTGTGATAATATAAATTTCGTTGTTCTATTTTTAATTAATTAATTAAATAATTTGTGCGTGAAACATCATTAAAACACCTGTTTTCTCAGTTTCAACCAGTTTCTTTAAGTAATTTTAATTTTTGTTTAGCTTAAAAGTGTTTAAAAAATATACATACCAATATTCTATGATGAAGGATGATCATTATGCTGATTATTAATCACTTTTGTAATACTTCCATCGCGTAATTTAACTAAAATAAATAGAAAATTATTAATTAATGTGTCGTCATGATTTAATTTATTAATTCTATTAAATTTTTATTAAATAAACAATCGTGATGACATTTTTTAGAATGCGCTTATTCTTTACTTTTCTCACAACCAACGACCCACCCACCCCGTTACAAATAAATGTATATTCTCTGTCCTTACAATAAAAAAAATAATTAAAGTTTTTCCATAATTAATCAAATAACCAGAACATTGTTGTTTCAGGTAAGCAATTTATATTAAAAAATAAAAAATTAATAATAATTAATATATATCTATATAAACACCACAGTCACATAAACACCACAAATTAATTAATTAACTAAAAAAATAAATAAATAAACAAAAATAACACAATGCCTGCCCTCAACAACAACAGCACACACACACACTACAAACAAAATCACACCAAAGATACATTTTTATTAAAATTATAATTAAATTAATTATTCTTTATTATAAATATGCTGCTTGTGTGCTGCTTTTTTTATTATTATTGTTTTTGATTAAAAATTTAATTAACAAAATAAAATAATGAAAGCATGGTGATTATTAATATTAATTATTTATGTATAAATTCTACTACTACTACTACTACCACCTACTACTAATTTTAATTAAATTTAATTTTCCTTGTTTTTTATTGTTCTGTTTTTAATAATTTAATCTTATTTCAATAATTAAATTTCATAAAGAAAAATTAAAGAAAACTAAAAATATATAAATGTTTTGTGTTGATTATACAAAATCAGAATAATATTTCAATTGTTAATTAATTCTTATTTTAATTAATTATTTTGTGTTTATTAAATTTATTTAAATTCGCTTCAAGGTTGTAGGTGGTGTGCTGTGTTTGCTTGTTTTATTTTATCTTTATATAGTTGGATTGATTATTGCATTTTATTTATTTATTTTTATTATTCGTGTATATAATTATTTATCTTTTAATTAGTTTAGATGGTTCAATTTGTTTTTTACGCTATTATTAATTAATAATCGCGATCGCAAAGGTTTATATAAATTTTATAAGGCCAGAGAGTGTAAATAGTTAATTTTATTTTGTCTACAAAATTGGTAATTTGTTTAGGATTTCTAATGATAGTGATAAATTTTATTATTTATTTGCTTTAAAATATGTTATTGAATGTTATCACTTAATTGCATTAAAAATATTTATTATAATTATCAGAAAATACTATATAACATATATATATATTCATTAATTAGCACTAGAACCATTCATTACTTAGCACCAATCGGTTTAAATGGACTCGGTTGCATAAATTGTTAACAAAACGTTTCTTTTAATTTAATATATATTTTATTGTCCTTAAAACTACTCAATCATATGAATTAATAGTAATAATTTTTTAGAATTTAAATATTTTACCAATTATAAAGCTAACTAGACTAGCAGAAAATTGCTATAAAAATTATTGGTAGTTCTAGTGTAGTAACAAATATAATTAATAATTATTATTTATTTTATATTGATTAGTTAATTCTTTAAAACGCTTAAAATATGTTAATTATGTAATGTAAAGTACGGAAAAATTTACATACGATATATACTCGTAATACTAGGTGTAGGCACTGGAATTGATTGGTTTATGGTTGAGGAATACTTTATAAACATATCAACAATCACTTCTTTTTTAATCTGTTGTCATTAAACATTTATTATTATTTATTTATTGTATTTTTCTGGATTTTTTTAGCCATTGTCTTATAGTCACGTTATATGTAATTTAAAAAATAAATTTTTATTATTAATTTAACACGAATGCATTAATCAGAAGCAATTTTATTTCATTGCTAATATGTTTGCTAAGTGGAAATGTAACTAAACTAAATTAGCATTGTTAAAGTGTTTTTTAAATGAATTCATAATTATTCACGTTTTATTATTCTTAGTTTTAATTTTCTCTTTTAATTTATTAGTAATTAGATGATAATATTATGAAAATTTTACTCATTATTATCGGTATCGGTTTATCTATATGTACAATTTTTATAAAAATATTTTTTTAATTATTATTCTTTTCATTTAAAACTAACTAAAGCGTTTATTTATATCTTATATATAGAATAGAATATTATTGTTATGATTTAAAACATGTGGACTTAAATATTTGTAACAAGTTTTTATATAAAAATAACATGAAAAACCTCGAAAGCAAAAATATTTCTTCTACATATATTATTTATTTAATTTTAATTTTATTCATCTTTGCTACGATAATTAAATTTATGGGAAAATAAAAGATTTTTCTTTCTTATTATAAATTATTTAATGTATTTTTTCGTGGGCCTCCCAGTGTATATTTATTTAAAATTCTTTAATGTTTTTTTTTTTCTTGTCTAATTTGGTTAGTCGGTTTTATTGTTTTAAATTAAAGGCAAAAAAAAAAGCCAACAAAATAATTAAATTGTTGAGAAAATTACGTAGAATTAGTTGTTTTTACTTTTTACATTTTTTAATGGAAATTTTCATTATTCTAATCACTTTTAAGGTAAAATATCGATAAATTGATTTGATAGGGGTAAGTGGTCGCCTATATAGTATCTATAGATTATATTCAATTCTTTTCCTGTTGTTTTATGCTTGTTTAAATGATGGACTAAGTAGAGCATCTATTTGCAGTAGAGTTTTTCTAACTGAATTCACTAAAAGACAAAACAAAAACAATTTTAACATTACTAATTACATAAATAAATAAATAATATAACCACCACCTACTTTTATTAATTAATCTTAATTATTGTTAAATTAAAGTTTGTGTGTTTTGTCATTAATAAATGTTTGAATTTTGTGTGTTCGTTTCTTAATAATTAATTAATTAATTGTATGTTTTCTTTTTTTAACTAAAACTATTTTCTTAATTCTTTCTATCTCTCTTTACGTATTCACGTCAATGAAATTCTTTCTTTTAATTTAAATTTAATTAATTAATTATAATAAAAATTAGAGAAAATTTGTTTGCGCTTCCAATATTTCTTCTCCTCTTTTATTACATTATAAATCAGGTATGATGGTTGATAATTATGGACGTAGAACAGATGGTCGTGATGATTCATCAGCGAGTGGTGATGATATTGGTTCTGGTGGTGGTGGTGGTGTTGGTGATAATCAATCAACTGTTACATTTATTGTTGGTTCTGGTCCAATTAATTTACCATCAACAGTATTAACACAAAGTACAACGACTTTAGCATCTGGTGGTTCATCGTCAGGCAGTGGAAGCGGTAGTATAGCTAGTGGTCAATTGCAACAGCAACAACAGCAGCAGCAGCAACAAGTGTCTTTTACTAGTAACAATTCAATTGTTGGTGGTTATCCCCCGGTTTATAATTCAATTGATAGGTAAACCGTTTTTAATTTATAATTTTCCGTTTTTATTAATTTATTTATTTTTTCATTTTAAACAGTTCACAAGGTCCATTTGATGTTTGTGGTTGTAATAATAGTTTATGTAATATCAATAATAATAATATAATTAATAATAACAATATAAATAATAGTAATAATTATAATAATAACAATATAAATACGTCGACACCACAAGAACGTATTGTACCGATTCCACGTACAAAAAAACAACAACTTGGTGGTTTAATTACATCATTAGGTCGTGCACCATTGCCACCACCGCGTCGTACAAATTCACATCAAAGGTTTGTTTTCATTTCTTTAATTTTTATTTTAATTAAACACTTTGGTCGTCTTATCTATATAAATTAATTTAATTAAAAGCACCTTTTACTCTCTCTCTCTAACACAAAACACTATTGTTATTTGCAAAAAATAATTTTAATTAGTTTTTAACATTTTTTTTTAATGTAAATTTGGTGTAGGGTTTAATATAGATGTGTGGTGGTTGTTGGGTTACATTACTCTGTGCACTTTATATACATGTTTTTTTTCTTCTTTTTTTTTTTTTAGTTTTATTTTAGTAAGAAAGCAACATATATTAAATTAATTAATTATAATTGTTAATTATTTTATTTTTATGTTTTTCTACACATCCCTGTTTTTACATTGTTATTATTATTATAATTATAATTGTGACTCGTTAAATCCATCCAACTACCCCGCATCAAAACAATGAATGAACGCTCTGACTGGCTATTAATTAATAATGTTTTGTTTTTCTGTTAATTAATGGAATGTATTTGTCACATATACAACAACAACACAACATAACATATTTAATTAATGAAAAAATTATAAAAATAATTAGTTTTATCTTCAATAGTCAAATCGTACGATCACAAAGTACAGACATGGTGTCCGTGGAGCCCACGACGATGTCCTCCATTATTTTACAAGCAGGAACACAATCAACAATTACGTCAACAATACCAAAGACAACAAATACAATTACAACAGTTGGTACAACACAAAAGGCAGCGACAACTATTAATTCAACAACAACAACAGCAGGTGGTTTATCCCAATCAACAGGACCAACAACAAATGATGTTATATCGGTCGAGGATACATACTCAACCGATTCATCCAGCCTCGATGATGAATTTAAAAAACGCCGAAGAAAATTACATTTTCCATTTGGCAAGAATAAAAATAAAAACAAAAATGTATAGCAGTAGTGACGGTGATTCAACAAATTATTCAAGTAATAATAGTAATGAAGAGATACAAAAGGATGAAAATGAGATGAGAAGAAGGACGACGACGACAACAGCAACAACGGATGATAATTGTAGACATTTTAGTTATTGTAAAAATAATAGAAATTTATTTAGTAATATTATTAATGATAATGATAATCATCAATATAAAATTGATGAACATATCTCTACATCCTCAATGTCAATTAAAAATAAAAAGAAGAAAAGTACTGGCTACTTCCAATTTTTATCAAATCGAAGTAATTCTATATAAATAATTTATTTACTCTGTGTTTATTTAGAGATGACCAGAGATATAGATAGATAGATAGATATATGACACAAACACTAGTAGTACAGATATAATTTAATTAATTAGTTAATTAATTATTCTCATTATGAGTATAAAATTAATAATAATATCATTTAGTTTTAAATTTGTTTATATATATATATATTATTATGAATTTTTTACATTGATTAAATCATTTGATTATTATAATAAATAAAGAAGAAGTGCGCGTTGGATACTTTTTTTATTTAATTTTCATCACTCTAATACTGTTGTAAAACAAATTAAAATTACTTAGAAATGGCACATGTACATTATATAATAATAATATTAATTTTTTGTCCTTTGTTTAATTAAATTGAAAATGAAAAAATTATTGATAATTAATTATAATGACAAAAATAATTGTAATTAACATTAAAAAAAGAAATTTAATAATTTTGCATCAGCAGATACTTAAATAAAAAGAGAAATAAAATTTATTTAAATAAAAGTATTAACAAAAAAAATGAAAAATGGAAGAAATTAGAATTTTTATTTTATACATTTAATTTAATTAATTAATTATTTTCCACCAATAATAATGTTATTAACAAATTATATATTTATTAATAATTGGGGGCAATGGGTTGGTTTGGAAGATTATCATCTAAAAATACCAGATTTTCTATTGCTCGTTTAATAAAAGTCAATACGAAAGTACGGGCGCGACCCGGTTAACCAATGTATTTTTTTATTACAAAAAAAAATATTTAATATTATTATTATGTTAATTATATTTTATATATAATTTTGCATGTACTTTAAAGGGTTTAATTAAAATATAGCGTTTTTGATTTTGTCAGTTAAAATTTGCACAAAAATATACGTGGGGGTAATTGAAAGTGTTTCCATCATTATTGTCTATTATCTGAATATTTGGACTTTTGATACAAGAAATAAAGCACTATAAGTAACAAAATTAGCATGAATAAATTGCAAATAATTAACTGCTAATAAAGTGATAAAAAAACATGTAAAACTAACCCCCCATAGATAACATTAGATACAAAAAAAAAGAAAACTATTGCACAATATATTTCTCTTGTAGAAAATTACTTAAATTAAATAAAAAATGCCTTATAATGAAATTAAGTAGAAAAAAAATTAATAATTAAGCTTTCTTAATAATTATTTATGATTTTTTCTTTTTTTTTTTTTGTAATAAAGACATGACACTAATTTGTTATTAATTAATTTACGAGATAATTTTTGGCAAAATCTTTATTAAAATTATAAATATATGTATATTTGACTGATAATAAATTAAAAAGTAAATAATTCTGATTTATTTTATATAAATGTTGTGTCTAAAATGTATATAAATATTGTTGTAAAAATTATTTACAAATTTATTTTATAATGGAAAATTTTTGGTTAAATATCCTTTTTCTGTTTCTTTTTTGATTAATTAAATTAATTTAGTAATTTTTCTTTAATTTAACATAAATAATTATAAATTATAAATGATCCTTTTTTGTGTTGTGTCTTTGCTAATTTTCAATGTACAAAAAAAAATATGCGAAAAATCAATTTCTGTGCAGGTAAAATTTACTGCGCATAGTAAATTGTATTTAAATTAATTAATTATTACAATTAATATAAAAAAATATAATTAAACTCAATTATTTTAGGATAGATTTATAGAAACAAAAAAAAAAAAAATACAAGAAAAGAAAAAATAAGAATTTTTGCTCATTTATTCAAAGAAGCAATAATTGAAGAAAAAAAATCAAAATAAGAGGCGTTTAGTGGCTCTAGAGAAACAAAAAAAAAACGCAAAAATAAATCAATTAAAGCAATTAGAGGAAAAACAATATAATTAATTTTTAATATAAATTGTGATAAAATGTCTTCTACTAATAAGGATAAAACATTTTCTAACATACAAATTATTATTATTATTAATAATTTGTAATAAATAGAAGAATAAATCAATTATTAATACAATTATATAATTAAAATTTGCTCTTATATTATAAAAAACAAAAAAAAATAATATTCATTCCCTTTTTTATTTTATTATTTAGCTAGATAGATAATTTACATTATCGTTAATATAGTTAATTTTCATTAATTTCATGTACTTTATGTGATCCCCAGATCTATCAAAATCCTTATCAAATCTCTCTAACTTTATTTCTCTCTACCTATACCTATTACTCTATTATCTAATTATAATTAATTTTCTTAAAACAATTCTTTTTGTTTTAATTTTTATAAAATAATTGATAAAATTTAATTTAAGAAAATTGTGAGTTCCTGATTAATAAACAATAAAAAATTAACAATTTTACCCATTTTCGGTGTTTAATTATAAAGACAATGAACGATTTGTTTGATTCTGGAATTGTTAGAGCGTTGGGCTCGCCATAAAATTTAATTTATTTTTTGTATAATAAATTTAATCAAATAAAAAAAGACTGTTACGCGTCAACAAATTAAATAATTAATAATTTATTGTCAATAAAAAGTAAAAAATAAAACGAGCCTTTAAGACAAATATTGATTGAATTATTATTGAAAAACGGAAAGAAGGGATAAATAAAATAAAAAACGCCAAAAGAAATTCTTAATTTTTTTTGTTAATTAAAATGCCAAGAAAAATAAATGTATAAATTAAATTATGAGAAAAAGAGGAAAAGTTAACATAAAAAATTAATTAATTTTTGCATGTATTCTTTATCCACCACCCATTCATATATATATAATAATCCTTAAAACTTTTATTAATTTAGTGAATAATTATTATTCAAAAAAAATATAAATTAACGAACAAAATTTTATTTGAGAAAAATTTATGTTTTAATTAATTAATTAATATAATGAATGTAATGATTAATTAAAAAGCACAAAATTACTTATGTTTTTGTCTTCGATAATAATTTAATTATTTTTTTTTTTGTTGAAATTAAGAAAAATTGAAGAAAAAAACCTATATATGCGACAGAGAAAAATTTTATTAACAAAATTAAAGAAAATTAATAAAGAAATTAATTAACAATTTTAATTAAAAAATATTTATCAACAAATAGCAGCAACAGTAGCAAGACAGACAGACAGACACCAAGTAATATATATATATAAATTGTTGATAAACAAATAAATTAATTTAAATTTAAGCAATTTTAACTAAATATTTAATCGAAATTTGTTATTAATTATTTAAATAGATAAATAATGAAAAAAATATGTAAAAAGTAGAATATGTAAAAAGAGATCAAGAAATTACAAGTATGTACTCCTATGTATTATTATTAATTATGTTATTAATAAAAGGAAGAAATAAAATATACCAGAACAATATGTATGCCTTAAATAATTAATTATTGTATTTTTATTTATTCAATTTAATTAATTGTTTTGTGATTAACGGTGAACGTTTATAAAGGAAATCAAAGGTAACATCTGGAAATTTCTTTATTGGTTAAGATAAATTAATTGGCCACAACGTGTTCTTTACCTTTTAGCACAGGACGAATTGTGCTCTTTACAAATGGATTTCAGAAAATATATTCTATTTATACTAACTATATACTGATGTAGCTGATTACTATAAAAGATTATCCAATTATTACATTTAATAAAGCTTTAAATTAGCATCATCGATTTGTAAAAACTTTGACACAAAACTGTGATATTTATTAAAATTTTATTCTTCGTGCTTAAACTACTAAAGCCCTGCTTAGTTTTACCATTTATTTAATAAATAAAAAAAAACAAAAAAACTAACCTTCGCTTTATGTCTTTTCATTGACACTTCCGAAAGGCAGCAAGTAAAAAAAAACAAGCACAAAATGTTATCAACTCACATCTACTTGTTAAAAGAAAATCCCTTTACACGTCTAATTTTCTATTATCCACAATTTGTTTTTCTTTTGTCAAATATGCTCATGGTTTTATTTCTTCTAATGTCACTTTATTTTCTTTTTTATTATTAATATTCACGATAAAACTATGCGTGATTTGGAATGCATATTTATATATTATATGAATTTACTTTTCATTTTTGTTAAACTATTAAATTAATAAATAAATATTATTATTAATTAAAAATTTAAATGTCAACACATATATTTAATTTCACTAATAACAAATTATTAATAAATGTCATGTCACGTCACTTTTTTTGCACTAGCGGTACTTAATCAATGATTTGATTTTTTGTAAAGAGAATTGAAATGTGCAGCAGCAACGTGGTTTTACTAAATAACTGAAGTACATTATTATAGAGATATAGAAATAAATTAAATTTTTAATGGTTTTGATCTTGTATTATTTTACACTTGCGCATTTGTACTTATAAATAAATAAATTATTTTTATTATTTTTTGTGAGAAGAAATATTTCTTTTATTTACTTGATCAAATCAATGCAACAAATAATAATATAATGGTCAGTCAAGAGAGATTGAATAAAGTAAAGGAGATTTTTTTTAAGTACACAATTTGATATTTATTTAAATAATAATTTAATTAAAAGAAGTTTGACTTAATATTATTAATTATTTGAGAAAGAAATTATAATATTTATTTTTGTAGTCAATTCCGCCTGGGGTGTAGTGGTTGATTGATTCTGTTCAATTGCAGTAAATTATTTTTTTTTTAGTTGGTTTTATTGTTGCTTTTTCTACCACACTTTTTTTGTATTTTTTTTCTATATATTATTAAATTGATTAACAATAGAATACCCCATCCCCTAGACACTTTTTGATAAAATTTGTGCACATTTATCCTAACGGTACTTTCTACAGCGGAGCGGGCCTACCCCCCCGTGAAATAGACCCGCTTATTGTTTAGTAAAACTAAACATAAAGAAACTGTATAAAAGACTCTGCCTCCCTCGAGGCCACGTACAGGAGATCGAAACGTGGGGTCTCTCCCTTGCACGTGGCCAGAGGGGCGCAGTTTTATACCCGCAACTTTTGTACATTTCGACGCTAGACACCCTATTAATACGACCCCATGACTTATTATAGCAATAAGCATGAAGAAGTAATACGACTTATGCACGCTGCTCACGGGACAGCAATGGTTTTAGATAAAAATTTTGTATATATAGAACGAAATGTACAAACTTTATTCTTGTGTTCTATAAAAATTAACAAACGATGACATCTATTAATAATCGATTGCGAAACATTTGATTAATTATATTATTGAAAATTTTATTTTACAAATATTTAATTATAATCAAATAGTTCATTTTTTACAGTGAAAACTTACAAAGAAAACTTAAACATTATTGCAAAATTTATAGAAAATTTGTACGAAAAATAACTCATTTAATAAATCATAATATTCTTACTTTTTCTTAGATTATTTCCTACTTAAGCGTAAGTAAGTGAAAATATCTTATAAATTACAGACAACCAAAAGGAAAACTGTTATCGTCATTAGAATAATATGTTTAACTCATTTCTGGGTTTTAATCTTTCTCTGAATAAAGTTTGCCTACAATTTTGAATAAAGATTTTTTCTCTTTATTTATTATTTTTTTATAAAATTAAGTTTTTAACTCACCACGATCATGTTTTAGCTTCCGCTATTTAGTTTTTAATTAATGTAATTTTTCTTCTTTTTGCATTTTTAAACTTAACCGCTAATTGCTGTTCTATATGGCGAATCTAGATATGCATATTTAAAACTAAAAATAAAAAAGGTTTACTTATTATTACAAATGTACTTACTTGTACTTAATAGTCATTGCAATTCCGTAACCTTTTAAATCGAGCAAACCACCAATTTGTGTTAAATCGCATTATCGATTAATTATATATTTTAGTGATGTTGACTCCATTAGAAACGCATACAAAAGTTTACCTTTTGATACACGTTCAAGACCTTCTTGATTTGTTGTGGTAAATACTGATGACATGGCCAATTGCATGGCCGCCCACATACGTTGATGCGATAAAAAATTTGATTACTAAAAGAAAAAATGTTTATTTGAATTAATAATAAAAAAATATAATACCATTTACTTTGAAAAATTCATCTGTAATACAAACATTTACTGCTTCATATTTAATTTTACTTTATTTTACCAAATCTACAGCACTCTCAATTGTTGCATCCATACGTTCCATGGTTAAAAACGCTGTTAAATATGTTGTATATGAGAATAACATAATTAAAGCAAAAAACCACTACATAACAGCCACAAGACGTGTTGATACCAGCCTTAAAATATACAATTAAAAATATTAATTAAATTATTTAATCCTAAAAGAAAACATAGCAAGTACAAAAATATATTTACTTTGATAAAATGCGACAACCTTGACCCATTATACTTACCATTGTTAGCCATATTAAATTCAACATACACTAGATATTTTCAATTTCTTCTGGATCTTGATTATATGGTTGCAAACTCTCTCGATCAGCTGGTGCCATTCTATAAATAAAAAAAATAAAATATCTAACATTTGTTTTAGCATTAATTAAACAAAATTTTAGATCTAAGCTAATTAATTAAAATTAATAATAAAAAAATGAATATGAAGCATTTTTCACTTTTAAACTATTTTATTTTAAATAAAAAGCATTTAACATTTAAGTATACTAGTTTTAATAATCATCTAAGCATAAAACCGTTAAAAATGCTTAAGCTTTTAAACGATGCAAGAACAAACAACTTCCAATGCAAGTATAATTAGCCATACTACAATTTTCGTTTAAAACGTTAAGTGGAACAAATTTTTATTTCTTTTTCTAATAAAAGATTAGGTGAATCAAGCGACAATACAATTTTTAAAATTTTAAATTATTGCATAAAATTAATAAAAAAGAAAAATTAAAAGCAGGAAATCGTTTGAGTAATTTTTGCGCATCAAGGCCCAACCTAACTATCAATTCTGACAATCAATTTATTATTTTGATTATTATTTTCGTTAATGTTTCGTTGAATAAATTTTTCATTTTATTTTTTTCACTTTAATTCTATTATTTATGCTATTTTTTTTATTTCTGCATATTACTTTAATTAAATTAATTTCTTATTATTCTTTTACTATTTTCTTTCTATTATTTATTACCTAATTTTTATTGTAATATAACTGAGACATTATTATTATTATAATTATGCTAAATATAATAATAATAATAACGTTACATGATGAATAACATTCTTATTGTTGTTATTTTTAACTTTATTTTTACTATGTATATAAATTAATTGATATTTGTTAATTATGAAATAAATGTGTTGTAATTTGTCATACTTTTTTTTTACTATTTTTTAATTGTTAAGCTGTTATTCTGCGGTTAATTAAATGATATTAAAAATGGTATGTAGCGAAAAGGTATCTTATTAATTATTGTTTGCAATCAACCAGTGTATCATTTATATGTATATGCAATGCTTAAAGTAGGTATTCAGGCGATTAACATAAAAAATTATGCTTTACAACAATTAATTTTTCTATTAATTAATTAATAATGAAAAACGAAGTCTTTAAAATATAATTAAATTATAAAAATATTTTTTTTTACTAATTTAATAACAAAATTAAAAATTTAAACGACGAAAGGTAAAAAAAATAATGCAAAAATAAAATCAAATTACATATAGGAAGTGATTTTAATTATTAATCACTTTATAATAATTTCATTTTAATTTGTCTTATTGAAGCTTTTATTTATTATTATTATTATTTGTATATATACAAAAAAAAGAATTTATTTCGAAAGTTTGGTTTCTTTTTCATTAAATTTATGTATTTACTATTTTTTTATTATTACAGCACACAAATTATTTGTTACAATTATAAATGTTTTTTTTTTTAGTGAATTTTCGTTATTGCTGTTGTTGGTAAATCTTTGCACTAATATTATTAACTTTATAATACAATGAATAGTTTAAACGCTTTTTAAAAGAAAAAAAAAAGCACAAAAAATGATTTCTTCGTAATTTTATGTAATAAAAGGTAAATTACATTAAATTTCCGTCTATTTGAAAAAAAAACAACCACATAATTAAATAAGCAAGCAAAGAAAAAAAGCAAAAGTTAATTAAACAATTATTTTAATTTTGTAAATTTAAAAGAAAAAAAAATAAAACAATTAAAAGAAGTAACAAAAAGAAATAAAAAATCATTAGAAAAATATATTCAATTAATTATCAATTCAAACTGGTGATTGATGGCAATAAATTAATTAACACCAGAAGTATATACATATGTATGAAAAAATAAATGTGAGTATTTTTCTTTTTCTTAATTTTCATTTAAATAAAATAATTAAAGCTTTTTAAAAAAAAAAAACACAAAATAATAATAATAAGGAAAAGAATCTATTGTTTTTACTCATTATCCGGAATTTATTTCTTTACCAAAAAAAAAAAGCAACAATTTAATTGACTAAAATAATAATAATAATATAAAAAACCATACAATTGTTATAAATTTTAATTAGCATAATAATTTAGAAATAAATGATTGAAATAAATAAAAGCAAAATTTTATTTAATTGAATATACGTTAGAAAATGAAAAGAATATCAAAAAAATTGTTCCATCAACGACACAAAGAAAATGAATTTTTATTATTCAACAAAATAAACTTTTTTATGTAATAAAATAAAATAATAAAAACGACACACATCGTAGCATTATTAATATTATTATGATTAGATTTTTTAAACAAAACAAAAAAGTATTATTACCAAACATAATATCTCTGTACAGAGTCAGTCATCGCCTGGATAACATTAAATGAATTTTTATGTTAAAACAACAAAACAATGTATAATTTTATTCTTTGTAAATTATTTTCATATATTTACACCGGTAAATTGTCGTTAAACAGCTAAAAAGTATCAAAAATATATATATTATTTATTTGGGTTAAACAAGTTTACTACATACTATAAAAGTGTTTTTAAATTTATGAATGAAAACTACTCCTACTGTTTTCACCAATTTATTATTTAACTACCAAAGATTTATGTTCTTCCTCAACTGAAAGAAATTTTATAATCCTTATAAATATCTAAAAGACTTTTAAAAGTTATAATCAAAGCAATAAACGAATCATAAATAATTAATTAATTAAAAATCATATCAAATTACACAAAATTTCATAGAAATAATAATACTGGTGAAAATTTAATAAAATCCAAACGATGCAATTGAGTTAAATTATACAAGGTGCAGTAGTACAGTTAGTGCACGTGTTTTAATCACTGTTGCATGAATTTTTACACACATTAACGTTCTGAACAAGATTCTTATATATTTAAATTTACTTACAGGTTGAAAATTGCTGGTTAAAATTAATGTTAAACCCACAGGTTTTGTTTACTATCAAAATCATGTATTTGCTTTATTGTCATCATTATTATTATTATTATTATAATTATAATAATTTTTAAATATCAATTTTTTCGTATATATTATGTATAAGCAATAGACCGTGCTTCCCCTATATAATATAAACACAATACAAGTAACAACCAAACAACTATTGTATATACACATCGCAATAATTATTGTAATAAAAACAATGAATAATAATGAAACATAAGCTTATATTGCTTAAAATGTAGTAAAATTAAAACCGCACATATATATGCGCTACAATGTGTAAATAAACATAAAAAAATAACATAAAATAAATGAATGAAACAAGTAAAAGCAACAATATATATGATGCGCGGTAGCAGCACAGCTTTTTCATCATTTCTCCTCAATAAAATTAGTAATTTACTCTGTTATATTAAATAATTAAACAGAAAACACATTTTTAAAACCAAACCAAAATTTTCTATAGCAAATACAATCAGCCATTCAGCCAACCAGCCACAATAAGAAAATATTTCAACTAATAAAACAAAGTTGAAAATCAAAATCACAAAACCGAAAACATTTAAAATTATTATGTCGTAGTCGTGACTTTGTTGAGTGAGTTGTGTTGTGTTATATTATTTTTCTTTCTATTATTTTTATAAACAATTATTATTTGTTATGATTTTCTTAAATAAAATAAAATTAAAGTAAAATAATTTAAATTAAATTAACTCTTAAAAAAAACAGTAACACAGGCAAGAAAATATTAATTATATATGTACGAGTTTAGTTAAGCGCCAACATTACATTGATTTACATTGGATTTATGATGATTTATTAAAATTCATCTCACGTTTTATCAAATAAAAAACAGTCTGTTATAAAATCAATCAAATTAAAACTAACAAAATAATATAAATAGTTTATAGTGTGATTTGAATTATAATTAAATTTTATTTACTATAGCAAATTGCTTATAACTAATGAATGGATTTTATATTTTCTTCTAAATATTACTTTAAATATTATTATTTAATGTTTTGTGATGTGAGTAGTTTTAATTATTTATCTATTATTGTTTTATGTTAAAAGAAAGCAACTGTAATGTATTATTTGCAGACACATGACAAATATATAATTTAAGTGTTACAAACAATTTTTTGTTTGTCGTAATATTATTATTATTATTTGTTTAGAATTATAAAACAATATATTATGTTGTGTGATTATGTGTGATTAACGTAAATGTGTTATCATGTTACCACAGTGAGTTTTATTTTATTTTCTTCGTTTATTTTCAGTTTAAATTTCATTAGTAACAAAACATCATCACATTAAACAGGATTAAATATATTTTAATTTGTGTTAGTTTACTTGAGTGTTTTTTTTTCAAGGCTTTATACTATTTCTAATTAATTAATTTAGAAACAGGTAATAATTTAAAAATATTTCTAGAGTTACAGTGGCTTTTATTTTTAAACCAAAAAAAAGAAAGAAATAAAAAAAACAGGTGGCTAGTGTAAAAATTTAAAGTAATTAAATAGCACTCAAAAAAAATTTGTTTTTTTTTAATAATAAAAAATAAAATAATTATTGCTAAAGTAATGTTGAGGATTAAAAGTTTAAATGTTAATTGGTTTTTTAATAAATAACTATAAATTTAATAATGTAAATTCTTTAACAAACAAAATACACAAAAATCACTCAATAAATGAGTGAAATTTTTATAAATACATATTTTTCCTATTACTGCAGTAAATATCTTAACGCAACTAACTCACTTTCAATTTATTTATGCTTTATTTTTAAATGATATTTTTTAATTTAAATATTTATTCGTTTTTCTTCTTCTTCGTCTTATTCGCTTTTTTATTATTATTAAAATTTATTTTTTTCTTTAAAGTTTATCTAGTTATTTAAATGTTGTTGCTGATGAAATCGTTCGTTTGTGGTTAATTTTAATTTTGCTTTTTGTTTTAAATGAATAAAATTTAAATTTTCATTATCAAAAATCAATAAAAATATGAAAAGTTCATGATTAAAACAACAAAATTTTATATAAATTTACATAAAAATTTGAATATATTTTTCTTTATGAAAAATATTTTTTGATCTGTATTTATTTATTTATGTACTAAAGTGAAAATTAAATTTAATATTATTAATAATTAATATTATTACAAAAAAAAATAGTCTGTTTAAATATTTACTTAAAAAATTCACGTTTATGATATAAATCTTTTCCTGTGTGTTGTTTTGCTTTGATAAATTAAAATATTTATTTCATTTTTTGCATTTGTGCACACCACAATGCCACGTTTTTCTGTGTGAATAATTTTATTTTATTTTAAAACAATCAAATGATGATGATGATGTTGATTACAATTAAGATTAATATATAAAATAAATATTATTACTAGAATAAGTTATTAAATAACTAAAGACATGACAGTACAATAACAAAAATTTACAGGAAATGTATGAATTTATCGTAATTTTTTGTATTTAAGTCGTATTATATAAAGTAATTAAGTCGTATTATATTCTTTTGGTGAAATTTAACTTAAATACAACAATTTCTAACGTAGTAATTAAATTCCACTGCAATACTATATCCACTCATTTATAAACCATAAATCAAATAATCCTTTTCTTGCTTTTAATTAATATCACATTGATTTTTCTCCTAACAAAATGTAATTATTTATAAATTAATTAAATTATTTACATTGATTTAATTTTAAAAATTATATAAAAATTTTACATAAATGAATAAAAATTAGTCATTAAAAAATAGAAGCAATTTAAAATAAAATAAAAACGTTTTCAAAATTAATAAAAAATTCAAAATTTCGTTTAGTGCTTTCTGTTGTATGCTCTACTTAAGTACTAAAGGTGTTTGCTGCTGCACATAATAACACAATTTATAAACAAATTAAGCTTTCATTTTATAAAACTATTTTTTCATCATTTACTAATAATACTTTAATATAATAATTATTAGTTAGTTATATATAAGCTTATTTTTATATAAATTTCCCTTCTTCTTTTACTATTTTTTTTCTTTAACTAATTACTATATTTCCTATTTTAATTAATAAAAAAACTTGAATACTGGTAATGTTTCGTAATGGTTCAACTTTATTCAGTAACTAACATGACAATAATTTAACAACGACTTTATTGTGACAATGATTCCTTTGCAACAATTTAATTAAAAACCTTAAAAGTTAAATCAGACAAGTGATTACCAAAGTAAGTGCCATCAATCGAATGTGAAAAGATATTTATAGAGTTTTATTCTATCAAAAACAAAATAATAATAGTTTAATTCAAGATGACACATGAACTAATGATACAAGAAATGATTGGCTATTTAACAGTCAGTACATTTAGTCAACATTCAATCATTATGTCAAAGCTATTCTGATGATTTACTGATACATTAGCCTAAAACAAGTTATTACTAATCTTAATTTATAATTAAAATATTTAAGCTTTTACTAATAATTAGGTTTTTATAATGAAATTATTGTAAAAACCTCGTTTAGTACAAAAAATACAAAAAGTTAAACAAACCGTATAAAAATTTAAAAAAAAAGAAGTAAATTAACAAATAATAGTATAATTATTACACAATAAATAAATAAATAGAAACATACATGTTCATTGATAAAAAAACCAGCAAATCATGCTTCTAATTAATAATTATATATTATTAATTATTGCATATTAATTTTAATACATAAATAAATAAATAATTAAGACGGATAATGTATAATTAAATTTAATTAAGACAAGAATTTTTCTATAAGTAAAGTAATGAGATTTTTTTTTGTACCATTCAATGACTTTTAAACGACTCTTAAGTCTGTTATTACATTTTAAATTTATTTATTTATAAGTTTATAATTCATAAGTTAAGCATTTATTTAAAATAACAAAAAAAAAAACACAATTAAATAAAAAAAATAAACAATTAAAATTTTTTCGTGCTTTTGTTCTTTAACAACAAATAGTTTAAATTATCAAAAAAAAAATTAGCAATAAAAATAAGAATGTTTAACTTTTTAGTTCTTCTTAAAGAAAATAAGATTTATTGTTATAACGAGGTAAAGAAAAAAACATGATCATTTAATTTATAAAAGTAATGAGAAAAGAATCTACAAAGCCGATTTACGTGGTAGATGTGTTACATGCTTCTTATTTTATTAATAAAAAATTTCTTAAAATCAGTTTAATATTGTTTATCTAAAACGGTTTTAACAATTAAAATTAAAACATGGAATTATTATATCATTGATGTCATGTACGTCTATATAATATATTACGAAATAAGTCTTTACAAACTGTTTTTTCATGATAAGTAAACAAGATAAACGTTTTTTTTTTACGGAAGAGAATTTATAAAGCATAAATAATAGAACTTTGTCAGTAGTATTAAACAACAACTATAATAAACAAGATTAAATAAGGAACAACAGTAGATTCTTAGGCAAAAATGTGGGTTATTTGAATTATAGTTCTCTAGTAGAAGGTATTTTAAACTATATAACTCTACCATTACTAACAATCCTAATTAAAACTCACGTGCAAACAGTATTTACTTTATTTTTTTTTTTTGTTTGTACAATAAAAGAAAAACTATACGATCTATTTACCACATATTGTAAATTAATTTAATTTTTAAAAGAATAAATAGTCCAATAAGTACACTCAGAACATTCTTCTAACCTTGATTTAATGGTAATATTACATCAGTAGAATAAGCCTAACATAATGTTAATACCTAGCAAAACACTCGTATAAATCAAGACAATTATTCGCAACAGCATTAATATATATATGTTTGATACTTAAATTAAAATAGAACTGAAAAAAAGGATAAAAATAATAATAATTAAACTTTGTCATAATATTGTCAACCGACAATAAAACTAATTATTGTTTTAGCAATAAAACAAATAAAAACAGCAAAGACTCTAATAATAAATAAACAAAGAACGAACAACATCCGGTAGAAATAATAAAAAATTTAATTAAAAATAATAATAATTAAAGAAATCTATCATTATTTTACTTTACATTACTATTAAATTTGCCAAAATATGTTTAAAAATATTTAGATAATATTTACTACAGATAATTTGACGTTTCCAATGTTGATTTATGTATAGAAAGTTATTTTATTAATTTTACATTATTATTTTTATTAACAAACAAACAAAAAAACACACAACTATTAATTATTTCTTTAAATAAATGTTTATTTAAATGAAAACATGTAAAGAGAAATAAATTAACGCAAATAAATAAAAAAACAATGACAATAAGAAAAATTGAATTTACTACAAACAAGTGCAGCATAAGAGCCAAATAATATATTAGTTTTAGGCATAATTTTTTTGATTATTTAATTAGTATTTTTCGTTATTGTATCATAACTCTTATTAACATTTGTTTCTTAAACTTTTATTTTCATAAATATACGTATTTAATTTATTTCAATATTGTTTGTAATTATAATTATTTCTATTTTTTTTACACAACCTCCCGCACATTGCAAAACTAAACAACATTAAGAAAATAGGAAAATAAAAATGTAAAAAACGAAATAAATAATAATTATAATGAAATTATAGAGTAACAATGTTTTAAGAAATTAAAAATGTTTGTAAGCTTATTTAAATTACTTTAAAAAAATAAAATAAAAACAATTCTTAAACAACATCATTACCGGGGCTGTGCTAAAAACCATTAAAAAAATATATATAGGCGATAGGCGTGGGTGTAAGTTATTATATAGGATATTTGGTTTCCCTACTATTTTACGTTTTATATAATTTTTATTAAATTCTATTTTTTAAAACAATAAATAAAATAATTAAAAAAAAAAAAATAAAAATTGAAATTTTATCGCTTAGTTAACCAACCAAAATATACTTTATTTAAATTTTCTATTAAAATTCATTGACCGAACCAACTGAAAACTAAAGCAAATATAATTAAGCAAGAATTAACAAAGAATTTAATAAGTTTTTATTTTTTTTTATATATATAAAATAAAGAAGACTAACAAAAATTAAAAGTAATAAAGTAATAAAAATATATATATTAACAGATTAGCTCATACTCATATTAATAATTAAATATTTAAAAAAAAAAATGCAAGAATTATACGAACGCTTATAGTATATGTAAATCGAAATTGGGTTTTTTACGTCCTTCTTCGTTTTTTTTTGTGTTTATTTATGCATAATTTTATTAAATATATTTTTTTTACAAACTTATTTCATTAATACAAATAAATATATTCAAGTATTAATGTTTATAGTTTGTTGTGAAAGTTCTGTGGACAATATTTGATTAGCAATAATAATTTCTTTTACGAGTAAAGTAATATTATATTCATGATAGTATTTTTGCTGATTAACCATTGTATAATTATTAAATTGCGCTAAATTAACCTAATCAGTTGGTTTTTTTCATTTCTTAACTAAACATATATATTAATAGTGTTTTAAAGCGAATTTCCACAATATAAATGTATTTATTATATTATATTTAATCTATCCTTTACTAAAATAACAATTTTTATTTTCTTTTGATAATGAAAATAATTAACAAAAAATGAAATAACTAACCTAATAAAAGTTTGAATAAATTTCTGTATTATAAATTGTGAAATTAAATTAAATATGCTTGTGGATAAATATTTATTTATTTATTTACTCAACGCAACAAATAGTTTTTTTCATTTCTTTTTATCTTAAAAAAAAAAACTAAAAAACAAGAAACATAAAGAAATATAAATTAAAATTATGCAAAAATGAAACAAAAATATAATTAATTAATTAATTAAAACCATTCTCTTGCAAATAAAAAATATAACACAATATATACATATTTTTTTCTCTTTTTTTTTAAATAAAAATTTAATAATTTAAATGCAAAATATAATATTATAGAATATATACTACACAGTAAAAGCTCAATGAAACAAGTCAAAGGATTTAATAATAGTCAGTATTATTTTTTTTTTATTATTACTACTGACCTACAACTAATAATCTAAACACTAATAAATTTATTTAAATCAGTTTCTCTTTATCAATAATATATTATTTATTTTTGGATGTTTAAACATAAAAACTATTAAAACAATAAAACATTTAAAAATTTGTTTAAAGAACCTTCACTGAAAAACGATGTGTTTGACATTTTATTTTATTAACCACATTAGTAGCTCCTAATAAGTATAATTAAATGAGGTTTTTCTGTAAATTAATTAAAATTTTATTTTCTAGATTAAGATATTTATATATAAATTTAATAGAAAAAATATGTTTTTACTTATTTAATACTGTAATTATTTATTTTTTTTTTTATTATTAAATAACTTTGTTGATCCAAAAAGAGAAAAACGAAAAATTGTTTAAAACGAAAGGTTGCTGTTAATTTCGTTATATTTCTTAATCAATTTAGCAAATTGTTGTGTTTTTTTTATTTTTGTTTATTTCTCTTTTTTTTTATTGTTTTTTAATTAATTTATTTATTTTTTAACTTTATTATAATATTTTTCTTACACATTTTTATTTTTTCGTTTCATTTCAGTTTTAAATGTAAAACAACAAGCAAACAAACTGATGTCAATTATAATAATATCTCTGTCTAAAATAATAATAATAATAATAAAGATTAAGAAAAGTTTATTTAATAAATAATAAGACAACAACAAAAAATAAAATAAAATTAGTATAATAAAAGTGAAACTTTTTAACATTTCACATGTTTTTTCTTAATTTAATTTTTGCGTTACCAACAAGCTGATAAATAAGATAAAACAATAAACGTAATGAAAAACACCAGCGTTATTCGCTGAAACATATATTTTTATAAATGTATGTAAATATATTGTGTGTTATACAGTTTGTATTGTGATGTGAATTAAAACGATAGTAAAAAAATATAAAACAAAACCAATTCAACTCAATCAGTCAGTGACAACACAATTTGGTCTTTTTTTTTTGCATAAATAAATAAAGTTAAAGCGTTAAAAAGTGAATGTTTATTTAAATAACATTTAACAAATAAATAAAAAAAAACTGATCTTTGCTGTTATAATATGCATTAAACGGTACATAATGTGTTAAGTGTTGATTGTGAATAGAACTCCTCAGAATGTTAATTAAATTTCTTTTCTGTAATTTATAATTGTAATAAAGTGTTAAAGGTTTAAAATTAATTAATTACTTATTCTTTTTATTTTATTTAAATTATTAAATAAGAACTGTTGAAAAAGAAAGAAAAAAACAAAGAAGAATAAACACGTAAAAGAAATTTAATTATAACATAATATTTTTCATAATATGTATAATAATAATAATAATATTAAAGAAATATTTAAATGAAAGTGTAACGAATTAAATAATTTACATTAATCGACAACATCAAGAAAAATAAATAAACCGACAAATGATATAAAAACAAGTATAAAATTGTGCACAATGCAAAAATAATAAAATATTGATTGTGATTAATTATTATTATTATTATTCTCATAAATAATAATAATAATAATAATAATTCTTTTAATAATTATAATAAAATGTGATACAAACAAAATTAATAAATAATTTCTTTATTATATAATTTATAATAATAAAAATAATAAAAACATATATAAAAATGCAAAAATTTGTTGTAATACGAAAGAAGGAACATTCACCTGTGGATTGTCGTCACGATAATCAACAGCAGGACATTATTCTACCTGCTCAAGTTGAAATGAGTGGTTATTTGAAAAAGAAACGCAATGTAAGTGTTAATAATTATAAATTTTAAGCGATACTATATAGTGTACGATGAGTTTAATACGCGTATGCTTTATATTTTTTCATTATTAATAATTTATTTTTCCCTTTATAATAAAAAATAAAAACAGAAAGTTGGTGGCTGGAAAAAATTATGGTTTGTATTACAAAATCAATTATTACTATCATATTCATCGAAAGAAGATTATGAAAAGAAATTAGCACCATTTAAAGATGTATTAAATTTGGTACCCGGTACAATTGTACGACCAGCGGCTGGACCACGGTTTACAATTGAAACAACATCAAATAATATTTATACATTTGTAGGTTTATTATAATTATAACATATAGATAAATTTATATACTATTTTACTATAGTTATTTTTTAAACATTTCAGCGTTGTGAAGATAATAAAACATGTTCAGAATGGATAACAGCATTAGTCGAATGTTTAACTTTAGGTGCACAAATTTTACCTGATTGTGACATGAGGTTTGTACATATATATATTTATTAAATAATTAATTTTATCTACTTATTAACACGAATTTTTATTAACTTTTACTTTGATTACTAATTTTCATAAAACTGTTATTAGAGAAAATTTAATTGAAAATACTATTTACTCCTGTTGCGTATTTTATGTTTTTTGTATTGTCAATAATATTCAATTAATAAAAAAATATGAAACTTTTTCTTTTTTTACAAATAAGAAAAACACTGAAAACAATCAGGAAAATAAATAAATTAACAAGTAAAAATCAGTTTGTGTTAATTAAAACTATAAAAACTTATTTTGTATAATCAAAATGGATAAAAGAAAATTATTTTGAATTTATGCTGTAGTTGTTGGTTTATACTGATTACAATAGATAATGTCGCATAGTTTTTTTGTTTCATTTATTATTTATATTAATTTAAATCAAAAATATATGATAATTTTTTTTTTTCGTTTATTGTATTGTTAAACTGTCGGTGAATTTTTTCTTGTTTTGTTTATTTTTCGTATATTTTTGCATTTTAATTTCATTTCATTTAAGTTTTTTTTTTTTTTTTTGTTGATCTCGTTAAAATTTTATAAATAAAAAAAAGTGTTATATTATTATAGATTACAATCGTGTATTATTGTTTTATTAACGAAATAACAGCAATGTGAAAATAATAATACATTACATATTTTACAGAACAGTAAAGAGTTTAAAAAATCAACCATTCACTAAATCTGAACAATATTTACTTGCATAAAAATAAAATGATCTTTTTTTTTGCCATAAAAATATATTTTATCGCCAAATATCATGCAAACAGTATTACACGTTGAGTAGAAACTTGAGATAATTTTGTTTTTATTTGACTTCTGCGACAATGAAAAAGAGATTTCACATAAATTTTTACTTAATTCCCACAATTAGAATTTATTTTTAGTTGAAATTATTTTCAAATTGATTGTAACAGGAAATAATGAGATTACAAAAGTATAGCTTATTTAAGATAATAATAATAAATCTCTAAATTCAAAATACAAACTGCTCTATGTCTATTTCTATTTCAGTAAAATTATTTTCAATCTTTCCTGTAAAACTATTAAGTGGTTTTTGTGACTACTTAAATATAATAAAAGTGATAAGTGTACTACTCTAAATGTTCCTTGAATATTTATAAATTTCTTCTTTTCTAGATTTGATAAATAATAAATTAAATTATTAGTGAAAGAATAAGAGTTTTTTCATAATAAATGGCTCAATTATTTAATAACAATTTACTAATATCTGTTCATTAAACAATTAAAGCAATTTTTTGATTGATTACAGTGTCTTGTTAATTTCTTTTTAAATTGTTTTTTTTTAAAACAATTAAACAAAATTTACAATTAATTTGTTAAATTATCACCCAAGTAAAGGTATTATTTCTCAAGTTCTCTAACGCATATAAAACCGATAAATAAAAATTACAAAAATGTTTATGTTGTGATAGTATTTAAATAATCTAATTACATTATATTACATAATGAAAAACATAAACCAACTTCATAGGTAAATAACATATTAAATGTCAATGTTAAACATATTTTCAGTCCTCCTTTTTTTAAACAAAAAATTTTTTTTTACGTGATTTAAAAATATAATTATACAACATCCGGATTATAATTATAAAAATATTTTATATTTTTCTAAAAATAATATTAATGACCTTTATTTATTTCCAACAAGAAAAAAAAAATCTAATAACAAAAATGATAAATATTTAAAAACAAATTCAAATATCAATTTCAGTACACAAAATCAATTTCACTATACCTACGACAATATGATTTATCAAAAGAAAATGATAAAAAAAATAAATTTAAGTGAACAAAGTCGTAGCTGGGAATCATTAAGTCAACAAGCAAAATTAAATGCTGGTGGCGGTGGGCGTGTTGTACCGGCACGTTTACCTATTGCTGAAACAACGGCAAGGATTTTACAGCGTGGCGGTTTAGCAACAAACGGTGTCGTTCGCTATGAAGACAATAATAATTGTTTTTCTACGATCTCACCATCATCAACTATAGCAAACATACCATTACTTATATCAGCATCATCGACAAATCAGTAAGTTCATTATTATTGTTATTGATTTTAACTTAAAAAAAAAAAAAAGCAAAAGTTTTAAATTTCCTTCCCGTAATTAAAAATCAAAAAGAAAAATAAATTTTCCACGTTTTTATATTATTTGTGTGTGATTTGTGTTGTGACTTCTTCATTCATTATTTATTGCTTTTATACTTTTAAACAAAACAATTTAACCGCGTTCTTATAACAGCTTCGTTAATATAAAAATAGATTTTTTTTACTAAAACGACAAAGAAAAACGGAGTAAAGAATTAAAAAAAAAACTACGGTATTAGAAAGTATTTTTTTAATTTTGCTTTTAATTATATCCTTCTATATATACTCGTGCTATGCATATTATAAGTAGTAAAGTAGAATTAACGTGGAATTTATATTTCTATATATATATATTTTTAATGTTTATATTATGACTTAACTAAAACTAAACTAAACTGAACATTAGACAGATTACAATACAGTAGCGTTATATATGTATTATATGCACAATACGTGCAATGCTGTGAAAGAATTCACAGATGTAAATAAAATAAAAAAATAACAAAATAACCATAACACCGTGTTATACGTTTAAATGTTTTTAAAAATAAAATAATATTATGGGGAATAAAAATATTTCTTTTTAGTATACAGAGATATTACAAGAACCCAGAATATTATTTTTTTTTTCTTCTTTTAAACGTAAACATTGGCAGACTGTTTAAATTTTGTTTTATTTTTCATTCCCTTTATTATATATTTCTATTTATTTATTTATATAGGATACAGAACTTCCGACTGCATCAAGATGCATTTAATGCTAGAGTGAATCAGTCAATTGATGTCTGTCGTATAAACAGCATGTTTCGAAGGCAAGATGAAAAACAAATATTAATAAATAATAGTAATAATAATAATAATATAAATAGTGATAACAATATTGTGGATAATAATAATAAAAATAATTTTGTAAAATTTAAAAATGTTGATTGTAATCAAATTAAAATGGAAATAATTGATGAAGTTGGGTAATTATATTATGAATAGTTAATAAAAATAAAAAAAAAAAATTCTAAGAATTATTAATTTAAATTTACCGATTTTTTTGTTTGTAGAAGTTTATTGGAACATATGAAAAGCATCTCACTGGATAATGGTTTAATATTGTGTAATAGTGATGATGATGAGGATGATCCGATTCATTATGTTTATCCTAAAAATATAGAAAATATTAATATTTGTGACAAAATAAATAAAAATAATAAAAATAATAATAATAATAATACTAATGGTGGTATATCGGTGAATTATATTGATGTCAATAATGATGTGAAAAACCAGTTGGAACATCAGCAGCAACATGACAATTATATTAGAGGTATGGAATCATCAACAAGTATATCAATTGCAAATATAGGGGAGAAAAGTGGTGAACCTATTTATGCAGTTGTTAACCTTAAGGATAAATATGAGCGACGACGAGCCAAATTAAAAGAAATTGAAGAACAATATGAACGAGAGAGACCAAAAAGTACTCCCATTGCTGCTGGCGACTATGAAGAGGTGAATGAATTATTGATTGTTAAAAAACAGTTACTAAAAATAATAATAATTAAAAATATTTCAATAATAAAAAAAAAAACACCCACTCACCTCCCCCTTTTATTTGCACAAACTCTTTATAAAATATAAATAAATAATATTACGTAGATTTTATGAAAACAGAAAGAAAAAAAAAAACAATTTTATCTGATCTCTTTTAGGTGAACAATTTTAGACGTCACCTTTATAACGACAATGATGATGACGATGATGAGGGAAATATTTACGAACCAGTAAGTTTAATATTTATTTAAATATTATTATAATTCATATAGAATAATAATAAAAATTAATCATAGGTCAACATTCCTGAACAAAAACGTGATGTACTATGGCGATATTTTCCAAAAATAAATATTGATGCCTTAATGGAAATGACAAGACGACGACGCGATCATCACAAAGTCAAGCATGAACATGAACATGAAAAACTAAATAAAGAGACAACGTCTGACATACAAGAATTTTCTACATTTTCAAATATGCGAAGAAAATTTGGTAATCATAGAAAATCGATAAAAAATAAAATGAGAAAATTTTATTCAAGAGACAATCGACCGACAACAGCGATTATAACAACGACAAAACATAGTAGTTTAGAATCTTCAGCTGATGAAAAAATGACAACGTCATCAACAGATAGTAAAAGTAGTTGCCAATCGGTATCATCCACCCACAGTACCGATGAGTATAGTTTGGCTTCTGAATCGATAATTGGCAATGTGCCGAAAAATTCATACATACTGGGTGGCGATGTAATAAAATATCGACGAGAAAGAAATCTTTTTGGAAGTTTATCACGTTTAAGAAAATCAAGAACTTCTGCTTGTCTCGATGATGCAATTTTACCAAAAAAAAAGATTCTTTCACATCCAGACGATTCATCCAATGACTTTCAAAAAGAACTTAAACGTGAAGTCAATCGACGTGTCGGGCAAAAAGTCAGCAAATATTCATAATTCTGGAATAAAAAAGAATATGTTAATTAATTTAAAAATATATCCAAAATTTTCTTAGTTTTTATATAATTAATTACCATTTCATAAAAATAATAATAATGTTAATGAAAACAAAGACGAAAATCGAGTGCCATAGTAAATTTTACAGCTAAATTAACATTAAAATTGAAAAAAAAAAAGAAATATATAATGAAACCTCATCAACAATAACGAAAGCAACTAATTAATAAAATAATTATTATTATATTTATTGTAAATGTTAATTCAAAATAACCAAAAAAAAAAAACCGCAATAAAAATTATTAATAAAAATAAATTATATCGTTTCCTCTCCCATTTTTTCTTTCTAATTTATAATATTTTTAAGCTTAAATATCACTTAGATTAAAAAACCAAGAGTTTTTTGATTTTTTTTGTTTATCATCCATCATTAAAAAACTTGTATCGAGCATAAAATCATCAACTGAATTGTTAACATTGAAACTACTTATGTTATTCGTGGACGACGACTGGTCAGCAGTAGTAGTAGAAGTATTTTCTAATTTAAAATTCTTAAAATCAATTTTATTGCTCTGTTGTGTAACGTTGGTGTTTGATGTTACACCAATAAAATTATTAAACAACTTTTTATTTGTTTCTTGTTCACCAAATAATGAAACATTTAATTCATTATTGAAAGTTTCTTTTAAATTAAAAATACTTGTTTTACTACTACTGCTACTAAAAATCGATCCTCCTTTAATATTTTCGAAGAAATTTGTAGCTTTATCAGTTGAGTTCTTCTCTATTGGTAAATCTGCCATTTTAAAAAATATTAAATCCTTTAGATATTCTTTTTCACTATAGTTTTTGGAAGTTTTTATATCTCTATTATTTTTTTGTTCTAAAAACTTTCTTCGACATGTTTCCACGTGTTTCTCACGTTCCTCAGGTGAATCAGTATCAAATGAGAATTTAGTAAAAATTGATTGATGCCTTAACGGCGCTAAACGTTTCATTGTTCTTTTTTTTATAAAATTATTATTTTGTTTAAAAATTGATGAGAAAGTAGTAGGTTTCACTTTTCTTAATAACATTGGGCTATCAAAGGCATTTTGTTTAGAATCAAAAACCGGCGATATGGTTTCATTTAAACATGGAATTACAAATGTATTGTCAGTACTAATAGACTCGTTATTATCTTTTAAATTTGACGTTAAAGATAATGGTGAATATGATATTGGAGATAACGATTCTGGTGATTGTATAGTTTCTAAAATATCATTTTTAGTTTCTTCTACAATCTTTTCATTATCATTAAATAAAATAAAATCCGATATATTAGTTTCTCGTTTACCCTTTTGACGTTTTTTTGTGTTTGGCAAAAAATCTTCATCCCAATCAATACAGCTTACCGATACATCTTTATAGTTTTTTAAAAAATATTCTCTTTCAGAAACTTCCTCCTGCTTTTTATTTACGACTGCACGGCTTTTTATTTGATTATTATTATTAATTTGATAATTTTCTTTATTTTCATTAAATTGAACAATTTTTACTAAATTATTATTATTTTCACTTTCATTACTCTTCTTCATATCTTCTTTATTATTTTGTAAAGCATCTTTGTCAGCAACTAAAATATTTTTCAAAACAACAAAGCTATCCTTACTCGACTCATCCGTATCATTATCTGAATTATCATAAATTTGATCAATTTCAATTTTATTATTAATATCAAAATTCTCATAATCATCACTTAGTAGTTTAAAACTATTTTCAAGAAGTAAGTTTTCATTTAACTTACTCTGATTATGATGTTTTTTCGAATAATCTGATAATTTTGCATAAATGCATACACTTTTAATAATACCCTCATCAGTATCAGAATCATGTGTATTAAGGAATTCGTCTATACTAAAATAAAATGAACGGAAGCTATCATTGTTACAATTAAATTAAAATAAATAATTAAAATTACCCAATATCCAATACTTTTTTATTTTTTTGCGAAGTACTTTGATCATTATTTAAATCGTGATTTTTTATAAAATAATCATTATTATACAAAGAATAATGTTTGTTTATAATATTTTCATTAGATTGATTTAACTTCTTTATTTTTGTTTTACTTGGACATTCAAATTTTTGTAAATTGGTATGTATTATTCGTTTGTCCTTAGGAAGCATTTTCTTTACTGGACTTATTGCTGGACTTTTAATATACTGCTTTTTATCCTCAATTATAATAATATTTTTATTTGATGTTGATTCTGCGTAATAATCCGTTAAACATTTGAAATTGTTATTATTATTATTGCTGTTAATCTTATTGAAAATAAAATTTCCTTGTATTTTAATTGGTTCATCAGTGTGTACTTTTATTTCATTGTTTTCGTCAAAAATTATACCAGCAACATATACAATCACTTTTAAATCTAATCCAACTATTATAAAGTTTATTATATTATTAAAAACAATATATATTATATATTTATATTTACCTATATTTTTATGTATTAAATAAGCAGTTATATTAGCAACGTCATGTTTAAGTATTTTAAATGTTTTTTCATAGTAACCAGACTGTGTGATTATAAATTGTCTATTTATAAACCAAACAAAAAAAGATAAATTAAGTAAAATTGTTAATACAACAGTTAATTACAATACACAATAAACAACATACACATTATCGTTGCACAATAATAAATTATTACTAGAATCACCAATTATAATAAAAACACCATCATACGAATCAGCATTATTGTATACATAATTTGTATTTATTTGTTTTATTAAAACATAACCATTGTGTTTATTTTGTATGGTTACTGTTAATGTATATCTTGGTAATTTCGAAATTTCTGTCAACATATTACTACCAAACGGTGGCGCCTTATTCACAATCTTAAAATATATAACATTAAATAAAAGAATAAAAAAAAACATTATAAAGATTATATACATGTTCTAATTCCCTAGGATTTGTTTTCAACAAACTGTCAAAGGTTGTTTTACCAGCTTCCATCAATAATATTGATAATGTTGTACCAATTTTCATTATTTGTTTACATAAATATGGTGAATCTTCCCATAATTTTACTTTTAAACATTTTGCTAATATAATTGTATTCAATTGCGCCTGAAAACAACCATTTTTATAAGTATTTTCCGATGCACGAATATACTCAAGCATACCTAACAAATACACAAAAAAAAAAGAAAAAAGAAAAACATTTAAATTTCATTAATTATAGTCACAAAAATAAATAACGCAATTCCCTATCAAAAAATAAATTTAAATACAATACATTTAGTAAAACGTTCTGCTTGTTGAACTACTTTTACTCCTTCATAATGTATTGATGGATCTTGAATATTTAGATTTCCCAAAATAGATTGTATTAAACTATTAAAAATAAAAATAATTAGGTTATACAAAATAGAAATAAAAATGATCATTATTATTATTATTATAATTATTAAATACATACCATGAAATTTTCATTGAAGTTGTTTTTATTTTTCCACTCATCGGAAATCTTATATTATTTTTAAAATTATTACTATTATTATTAAATAATGTTTTATTCAAGTCATTTAATATTTTCTTTTCGCTCGTACGTAATGGATATTCCAAAAACTCATGACAATTTATTAAAATATTCAATATATCCAATAATCCTTCTGTACCTTTTATCTTTATAATAATTATAATAATAATAATAAAAATAAAATAAAATTTATTGAACTTTGCATCTGTTGCAAAAAAAAAGAAAAAAAGAAAAACAGTAAAAAATTTAAATACCTGTCGAAATAATTTCATTGTCTGAAAGGTGAGGTAATAACGTGCCATTAAACGACCATAAGCAGTTGCAACTATTGTTATACCATAATTTTGATCTTTTATTATAAGTTCATATTTCTCTAAAGCATTTATATTTATCAAACACATTTCTATTATAAAGAATATATAACAAAAGAGAATAATTTATTAGAGTAAATTATTAGATAAAAATTGAATAATAACTATAATGAGAATTAACACATCAATATAATTATCTTATAATAATAATAATTTAAAGTGCTTGAAAATATAATTTTATGAAAAATGGATTAAAATACTCAACAAAAATTTATTATTGTTAAAAGAACAAAAAAAAAAATTAAAGCAAAATAAATAAAAAGAATTAAATTAATTAATCAAAAACGAAAGTGTAAATTTAATATTCAAATATAAGTACTGTTTAATGGAAATCATGTAGTTTACTTAGTAATCCTTATTTATTTCTTATTACAAAAATTAATTAAAAGAACAAGAAACATTTCCTGTGTTATCAAATAATTTTTATTATATCTATTTTTTGCCTTGTATATTACTATGTACTTTAAGCAGTAATAACAATGATAAATCACTTTAAACGGAAAATAGCCTTAATAACAGTAATCAGCACTATTTATTTCAATTTCCTAACTCTACATCAACAAAATATATATATTAAAATTAAAACTCAGCAAGGCTAAAAAATAAGAAAATTAATTATACAATTTCTGCAACATATTATACCCAAATTAAAGATAAATAATGTTAATAATAATACTTTTATACCGTATATACATATATTTATGGTATATTAATTTATTATTCTTAAATTAAAAGATGTATATATGTCAATAATTTTGTATGAAATTAATTTATAATATTATTGTATAGATATTAAAGAAGATGTAATTTACATATTATTATTATTATTATTATTATAAGAATAATTGACTTTTTAATACATAATTGCATAATTTTTATTTTTATTAATGCATGTTAAACAAAAAAAAAAAAAACAGAAAAAAGAGAAACACAACAGGTAAGTTACTGTTGTTAATGCTGTTGCTTTATTATCATTATTCTTAATTTAAATATTATAAAAAAAAACATGTGCAATATATGTACATAAAAAATAAAAATAAAGATTACGAGGCAACAAGAAAATAAAAAATATTAAAAACGTAAAAAACCTGACCCAATAACAACTAACTACACAACGATTATAATAAATGAAGATGGCATTTGATTTTGAAAAATAATCTGACTGCAACATAAACATTTGATTGAAAAAATATCAATTTATTAAATGAACCAATCGACGACAAGTTTCGCTATTTAATTAATATATTAATATATATATATATATATAATTAAATGTATTTTACATTAAAATAAAAATAATATTCTAAACATAATGTTGCAACAATAAATAATAAAAATAATAAAATAAGATAAAATAAAAAATATAAATAATTAATCTATAAAATTAAATCATGTGTCATCTTCAATTAATTGACTATAATTTAATTATAATAATTATAAAACAATAACAGAACAAAAGTATACATAATTAACTAGGTAAAAAAAAAGAAGAGAATAATAACATTATAAATTATATCTATTATGCCAAGGGCGTTTTATTTTATTCGTATTAATAATATTTAAATTAAAAAAATAAATAAAATAAGAAGAAAACCTAATTAAATGAATATTATTTCATCTTTTTGTTTTTAATAATAATATTATTACTAATAATAATAATATTATTATTATTATTAATTTTTAATTTATTTTTGTTATGTCATTTAGTGAATACAATAAATTCTTCTCGATATCTATTTGTTAAAATAATTTTATTTTTATTTTTTACTTCACGGTAATTTTGTGTGATGGCATTTAATTTTAGGTTGCACATTACTAACTGCTGCACCAACGATCAATGATATTGGATTGAAAAATAAATAAATAACAGCATCAATAATGTACAGAAAAAAAAACAACAACAGCATATATATATCCAAGAAGAAAATGTTAAAATTCTTTAAAAGGTAAGGTCGTCGTCGTCGTCGCGCTATGCTGTTAATCATATATTACATACAAATATTGCTTAACATGTTATATTGCAGCAGCCGATATATAATAAACCGTGCAACAATAGGTATTTCTTATTTTACGTTGTACTCTCTTTGAAGCACATCACATTTTCAAGCGAGTAAATCCTATAATCTTTGCACAGCAGCAGCAGCTGTATTATGTTGAGATTTATTCATATTTTTTATTTCATTTCATCAAATTTAACAATTAAAAAAAAAAACTCACGATATTGACTTTATTACTCTAATAAATATAAACAATATTATTGTTTAAATAAAAAATTATAATAATAACAAAAGAAATGAACGATTAACAAACATTTATAATTAAAACAAACATCAAACAATTATAATTCTTTAAATCAAAGAAAATTAATTATTTTATTTAATTAAAAAGAAAAACAAATAATAAATAAATAAATAAAATATTCGTTCGTAAAATTTCGTTTACATAAAAAATATGAAAAAGATTAAATAATTAAATTTTATTTATAGCGTAGTATAGTGGAATTGTTAAAACCGATTTCGTGTTAATTATAGATTAGAAATTTCTGTTATTTCGGGTTTTTTGTTATTGTTGTTGGTTGTTTAATGAAATTAATTAAATTGCATTTCAACATTTTAAATATATTTACTTATCAACACATGATAAATATTTTGAATTTTAATTTCAATGAAAATGAAAAACATTTTAAATATTTTTAATAAAATGAAATATTTATGCATTTTAACGTCAGTGAATTATGCAGTAATATCTTTCTGTCAAGTAATTATATTATTAATAATATACTGTTATAGACAATCACTATATAATTCCAGATGTAATTAATTGATAAACACTAAAGACTACTGGAAGAATCCTTCTTTCCGAAAATATTTAAAGAATTTAATTAATTAAAAAACATAAAAGTGTCAATGCAAAAAAAAAGCAAAACATAATTACCATCCAATTTCTTTTCAATTTTCTCCTTGGTCATACCTAATGTAAAACCATAATTAACTGGATTTTTGACTGCACGTACATATAAAAATGTTGAACGTAACCAATCCATTGCAATTGGTAAATCATTGATTGTTTTCAATACAATTTCCGAATTTAAATGTTCAGCTAAATGTTTATGCAAATGTGACTCAATTGGTAATGTTCCTTTGACTAATTTTTCATATTTTTCCTTAAAGAAGAAAGAAAAACAAATAAATTGATTAATAATGAAATAAAGAACTAAATAAAGAATATAGAATAAAAATTTAATTTAATTTTATAATTAAAAATAGAAATAAAATTTTCAATTAATATTTAATATTTTAGTATTTTATGATTAATTATTATTTTTAATTATATCTCATTTACTCATCATCGTATTGTTTATAATGCGACATACACAAATCATGTAATTTATTATACAATCAACAAGATGATTAACAATAAGCACCGACATCAATTAAATTATAAATAAACAACAATTTAATTATTGTCCATAATTTATAAAAGAAAAATACAATTTTCAATCAACTCTAATGACATTTACAATAAATATTGATTAACATTTTTCAATAGAAAATAAATTAAATTAATTTATTATTTATTTATAGAGATAATAACTAAACTACAAATTTAATCTTCTTAAAAGTGTAAATTAAATACAATTTAATAGTTCTTTACAATAGTTTTGTTTTCAAAATAATTACAAATTGAAGCTAATTGTTGACAGAGGAGAACAGTGTTTAATAATGGAATTTATTAATAATTCATAGCAAGTGACTTTTTTTACAGACTATTATAATAAGGTTTAATTAAATGTATAATTATTTTATTTTTATAAATACTACAATGTAAACATTAAAACTTTGTATAACTTGTAAATAAGCATTGCTTTAAGTAACCACAAAAAGCAGAAAATTGTATTTAGAAAAAAAACTAGTATAAATTAAACGCAACCATCAAATGTACAATCACTTAATTATCATTAAATTTTATAAAATATATTAACAAAATAAAAAAACCATAAATAACGATAGACAACAATCTTTATGTCCTAAAAAAAAAATCCAAAATCCATTTAATAACATAATTTATTTAAGCTTTTAATAGAACATCTTCGTCTGCTGTTTTTTTTAAGACAACAAACAATATAAATACAAATACCTTTTACAGATAATTATTATTAATAATAAATACAAAAATATTTTCAAGGTTTTCTTACACTTCAAAGTTTTTAAAAATATTTTTAAAATAATAATAATAATACAAACACATCATAATAATAATAGCAAAATTTAATTAGAAATATAATTAAAGTTTGAGTATTAAATAATATAAAAATAACTTCGCTAATATTCAAAAACATTTCTATAATTTAATAAATAATTGAATAAAAATTGAAAAAACTATTAAAATGAAGATAAAAACCAAAACAACTACCATCCACAACCAATAAATTTATAAAACTTATTAAGCGTAAGGGTAACGAACGGATACTATTAAATAAATAATAAATAAACAATAATAGCAATAAACAAATAAGATAAATATTTAATAATAAATAAATTACGAATAAAATTTATTATTTCTACCATTATTAGCAAATATTGATTAAAGTTTTTAAATAAATAAATAAATAATCAGAAAAAATTAATTATACAAATAATGTCTCATCTATATAATAATTATGATAATATTATGTATATTATATTTATTATTATAATAATAATTATTTTATATAAACAAACGTAATGTTATTTTTCTAATAAATTATAAATTTTTTTCATTATTTATTAAACAAAATCTCATGTTTTTTCACGAAATAAAATTAATAAATCAAATTTATAATTTTTATTAATATTATTGGTCATCAATTGATAATTATTATTTATTTTAATAATAATAATAATAATTAGCAATTAAATGTCGATGAAACAATGTATAAATATTGCATAAATGAAAAATTAATAAATTTTATGTTAATGGATTATAAAAAACACATGATTATTATTATTAATAAAATAATTTATTGTATTTTAAAAATAAAAAAATGTACAACAAACTTTTAGTTCATAAAATAAAATAAGAATAATTTTATTTTAAATTAAAAACAAAACGGCAATGAATTAATTAATATTTACAAGAAAATATAAAAGAAAAACGTAAAAACACAAAAGTAAAACCAAAAAACACAATATTATATCTATTTAATAAATCATTTATTACAAAACAATGTGAACTTTTATTTTATTTTTTAGTTTTTAAACTATTTAATCATGAAAATTAAACTAAAAAAAAAAAAAAACAACAAGTGTATAACATTAATAGATAAATTTAAGTCACCAAAATATATAAACACATAAAAAATTTATGTGAACAAAAAACTATTTAAAATATAAAATAAAAATTAATGAAAGAATGAATGAAAATTGGCAAAACACAAAAAAATATATATAATTACAACAAAGTGTTTAAAACATTTCTCATCGTATATTATTTAATTAATTAAAACTCAACGTTCTGTTTTTTTTTTAAACCATAAATAAATAAAACTAATAAACAAAATATAAATTCACAATTTGTAACTTGTTTGCTGTAAAATAATCTCTATTTAAAGAAAAAATAATAATAATAATAAATAATTTACGCTGTTAAATTTAATTACCTTCGAACTTTTGCAGACAATTATAACCTTTTCAATTTCAATTAAACACAAAATTCTACTTTTTATATAATGCTCAGGAGGTAAGAAAGTATTAAAATAATATAACATAGTAAATATACAATTTGATTTATCTCTTTCAAAACATTGAATCACTTTTATTATTATCATATTATCTAATGACTTAAGTAAAGGTAATTTAATAAAAGTAACGAAGCGACAAAATAAATTAAAGGTTAAGTGTTGAGACAAGTAAGTGTTAAAATATTGCATACAAAATGTTTACATAGTATTTATTTTATAAATATGCAAAAACCCATCAAAGGTTAATAATAAATAGCAACAAAAAATTAATTCGCATAATAATTAACAACAATAATAATGATACAGAAAAATAGCAAATATACAGCAGCAACCAATTATAATAAAAATACATAATTATTATTTATTTTTATAATTTATATCTTCCTACAAAATAATAATAAAGCAACAAAACACAAATAAATAAATATCTTTTTTAATTAAAACATTCAATGTCATGTCATCATCTTCAGTGTTATAAAAAAAAAAATAATGCAGAAATACCACCAAAACCATTAAAATACTATACAAGCAAAATTGACAAAATTAAACGAAATACCATCTTTATGAATAAATTTATTATTTTAATTAATTAAAAATAATAACAATTAAAGGTATAAAAAAATATATATATGCAAAAAAAAAAACTATAATGTGTTAATAATTTATTATTAGAAGTAGCAAGAGCAAAGAGGAAAAAAAAACATTTTTAAAGCAATTAAAAACGTAAAAAAAAATGATTTTACAACTACAAAGCTGCGGCATATTTTGTTGTTATTAAATTATCACGGATACATAACTTTTGTACAAAAACAAACACTTTTTGTTTTAATAAATTAATAAAAACAGGAAATTTATTTTACTCACGCAAAGTTTAATATTAATTTTCGTTTTTCTTTACTTTTAATAAATTTAATTAATAAAACAAAACAAGATTGTTAAATATATTAAATACATTTTTTTTTTGCTTTAAAGAAGGTTTCTTAATTGTTGTTATTATTTTTTCTATTATTTCATTCATTCATTCATTCATTTATACTTGTGTGGATTCATTGAAATTCTTTAAATTACATTTCAAAAATCACAAAACAACAAACATAATGTCAGTGAAACAAAAAAAAAAAGTGAATTAATATTTCAGCAAGTTTAAAATTTAATTAATTAAATTGAAATTATTCTTTTTTTTTTTTGTACTCTAGAATGTGTGAGATATTTTTTTTTTTTTTGTTATTATTATAAGAGGTAATTGTGTTGCATTGAGCGTAAATTATTCTGGCAAAATAATATTGGTATGATTTGCAAGAACCAATAATTCGCTAATTTGATAGAAACTTAATTGCAACTAAATTCACAAGACAAGATCAATAATCATTAAATTATTATTATTTATTATTTTTTAGCAACAATAATTCATCATAGCTATTTAAATGAAATTAATCCTCATACTTAATACAACCTTGATCACAATTATTACAATGTTATTTCAATGTTTAAAATTCAATTAAATAAACATAATCCATGTCATATCTTATTGTATAACTATTAGCAAGTAATTAATACATTAATATTTACGTATATATAGTAACACATTATAAATATATAAAACTACAATTAACTTTGATTAAATCTAATCATAATAATCAAAACAAAATAATATAATTAAAAAAAGATTATCTACTATATATATATATACAGAAGCGACTATTAAAAATAAAATAATAATAATAATTATATGTACATATTATAAATAAATTAATTATGATTTTAATAAATACAAAAAATTATTTTCCTTTCCGTTAAAATAAAATTTATCAAAATAATAAGAAACTAATCACAAAGATGACATTTTAAAATAGAATAATATTAAATTCAATAATTAATTTTGCCATTTAACTTATTAAATAAATAATATTTCAATGTAAAAATTAAATAATAAAAATGAAATATAATAATAATAATTCAATGAAATTAATTTCCATAAATAATTTTCTGATTTTTAGTGGAAGATTATCATTATTTTTTGACAAATCTTTATTCACTTTTCTTTGCTTAAATATTTTAATTTAATTAATTTCCTACAATTAAACTTGTTTAAATAAATTTATTAGAATAGAATTACTATAATAAAATAATAATTTCTGTATAAACTTTAAAAATTCTTCATTTTTTTTCAATTAAATGATTATTTTTTCTCTATAATCTCTGTGTAGCATGTAAGTCTAGAATATTTAATTATTTCAATAAAAACAAAAAAAAAACACAAAAATTAATATTTACATCAATAAAAAACACAATTTATAAGTTAATTATATAAAAAAAAAATTTAAATATAGCCATTAAAATGTGAATAAATAAAACTTTCAAAGCAAGCAAAGAAACACCAAAAAAAAAATACATACATACATACATATATTAAAACAATATTTCACGCAATGATACACATTTAAAATGTAATTAACATAAAAATATCATTAAAATTATATTATTGCGTCATAAAAAAAAAAAATTATAAATTAAAATTAGCAACTACTTATTTAGTTTGCATTCAATTGAATTACACTATTTCCATATAGTAACGTAGCCTTAGGCATCATCTTTATTAACTTTCATTACATTACAATTAACTCATCAAAAAAAAAACTGTTAAGTCGACTTAGATATAAATAAACAAAAAATTTCCTCAATTGTACTTAAAATTATTAAATAAAAAAAAAATCATAACAATACTAAACATAAGAATGGCCTTCAGAGTAATTAAAGAAAAAAAATAAAACATCATATAATATACGAAGAAATATATAATTAAACCAAATAAACATCTCAAGAAATCATTAAATGAGGATTTTTACACAAATTACATATTAAATTTCATAATATTGCTAATATTTTTATATATAAAACTAGTTCATAGTAATTGAATCAACTACGAAAATATTCGATAATTTACTTAAATAATTAAGGACAAATACTTCAAATTTTTTTAGTAAAAACATAAAAAATAAATCATTAAAAACAATTAATTACATTTCACATTAACACGAGTTAACAAAAAGCACACAAAAATAAACGCAAAAACATTAAAAATAATGATAAATCATAGACGATGTTTAAGTAAAACCACTTAAAATCATCTTCAAAGAAAAATCAACAATAAACACATAATATTAAAACAAATTTTATATCAACGACAAAAATTTTAAATGACAATAAAACAAACAATACTTAATAAAATTATTAACCACAAATCATTAAAATTAAAAATTAAAATAAAAAGAGCAAAAGTTAATGCAAAAAAAAAACATTTTTTCTATTTTAATCATCATCATAATCATGATGCTGGAGCCGCTTATTAATTAACATACATAATTTACTATAATTTCAATGAAAAAACATATTATTTAATTTCTTTATATTCTCAGTGTTTGAATTTACGCCAAATTTGTGAAAAAAATAAATAAATACAATTTAGGACGCACAAAATTATTACGAAATAAAAACATAAAAATATAAGATAAAAATCATTTTAAAAAAAAAAATATAACATTAATAAATAAAACAAAAAGAAATATCATAAATAAGCCATGCTAACCATTTAACTGTGGGAGAATAGGATTAAAATTCTTTCATTTTATTTTATTTTTTTCTAGTAATTTTAACGAGGATATTTATTACTATTTATTTTTTTTAATAGGTGTGTTGCTGTTACCATTGTCGTCTCATTGCTAAAGTAAACAATCTGATAATACTCAAGTCACCTAAACTAAGCATATAACATCAGTGAAAACAGTGAAGAGAAAAAAAAAACAAACTTATGTTAATAATTTTAAAGAAAGAAAAATAAAGAAGATCTAAACGTTAAATACAGTAAACGTGATTGATCAAATGTCAAGTGAATAGTTTTTATTACAAGAAATATATATATATATATATATAAATTTAACAAACAACAATCATGATACAAAAAATCATGAATAACCACGCAAATTATATTTTAATTCATTATTAAAACAGCAAGCACACAGTGTTGTCACAAAAATTAAATACCTTATTGATTTATGCTTAATTTTCAAAAAGAATTTAATACAAAAATTCACGATTTTAATAAAAAAAAAAACTTAAAAATTATTATTAACGGCAATTAATTCATAAAATTAAAGTAATAAATAAATAAATTTAAGAAAAATAAAAAGAAAACATTATAATAAATATCAACGCTCTTTTGTGTGTATCGTCTTCGTTTGCAACTTTACGTAAATTATGCTTTATAACCATTGTTAAATTGAAATAAATACTTTCACAAGAATATATATATATATATATATATATATATATATATATATATATATATATATATATATATATATATATATATATATAATAAATAAATAAATAAATATAATTTTATTAAAAGACAGATAAATAAGAAAGAAAGAATACAAAAGAAAACAGATATTATTTAACCATCAACATTGTGTTTAATCATTGCTTATAATCAGCAAAGATAATTTCTATATTGCAATGCATTTTTCAACTCTTAAGCAAATATATATTTATATTATTTTCTGTTTGTTTAATTTTATTTAATCATAATTTTTAATAATAACAATTATTTTAAACAATATTTAACTATTATTATTATACAATTCTATCAATATATAATCAATAAACAAACAAAATCATCATGCTCATGATTTATTTACCTTAAAAAAAATAATATTATTTTCCATTTAAAATGCATAATAATAAAATAAAAAAATGTCACAATGCAACGTAAATATAATAAATAAGTTTAAATAATAGTAGAATAAAAAAAAAAAGCACGGTAATAATAATAAAAATAAATACTTTAAAATCGATTTAAAAAGAAAATCATTTAACAGTGAAACTTAAAAACCAATAAACCAACTTGATAGAAGCTACGACCCTATACAGATATATTTAAAAATAGAAAATTTATAAGAAAATATTGAAATATAGTGCATTAGATTGATGCTTATGCATTCGTCTATTGTATTTTTATTATAGTTGATGTCTCACAACTGTGTACATAAAGTAATGTTGTCAAGACAAATTAAGTATCTTAGTTAAAAAACAGAAAGAAAAAACACCAATAAAAGTACATTTATAATAATTATAATTAAAGAAGAAAAACCATAATAAAATACGATGAAACAATTACCTTTACCAAAATAATTTAAAATATAAAAATGTACTTTATAACAGCATAAATTAATTTAATTATAAATAATAGTAACGTAAAAAAAATGTAGCGCATTACATAATTTCATTACCATACCTTACACCACACAAAAAAGGGTTATATATTATACTTGTCAATATTAATAATAATAAAATAAACGAAAATTTGCATTTAAGATGAAATTTAAACTTATGTAATTCTTATTTTACTTTTTCTTTTTTGACAATGATATTTTAGAATAAGAGAAATAATATAATAATGATTAATAGGTCCTACTGGTATATATATATATTTTTTATTGTATTTATTCTCTGCTTTAAATCGTATCTTCTATTTACTTATATACATTTTATTCATTATATAAAAGAAATAAATTTCCAACAAATGGAAGAAAAACGAGTTGCAAAAAAAAAAAAAAGAAGCATTACTTAAATATGCAACATTATAAATATCATTATTTGACATTTTTATATATATATTTTTTTCTTCTTCTGTATATTTCAAAATATAATAATAACAACAATAATAAAATACAGCAGCGAAATCGTATTTACCAGTAATTATTATAAAAATTATTCTTATTATTATTTGTGTAACAAATTTATTTTTATATACAAATAAAGAATAATTAAATTAACATATAAGGTATAAGTAAAGTAAATGATTTTTATAGTTTAAAACTAAATTTATATAATATACTGAAAGCTTTATCATTAGTAAAATGATGGATTTATTAACAACCGACAAGATATATAATAATAAATTTCCTATCGCAAAAGAAATGCAATTAATTTTAGTTTAAAATATTTGCTAATTTTAATTAAACTATTTAAAAATAAAGCAATGATACTAAATATGCAAATATAAAAAGGTAATTTCATCACTCAGTGTTTTCTTTTTAAATAAAATTGAAACAAGAATTTTAACACATAAGAAAAAGCAATATTTAAGGAATTGTTCTCATCATTCATATATTAATAATTTATTAATATAATTTAATCACATTTAAAGCAGTGTTGCAGTAATCTAAGCAAATAATCAACGAGCAAAACATTTATTATATTTTAACTAAAAAATTCTAATAAACACAACCAGTTGGTTTTAATTAATTAATTATTTTTAATAATACACTTATGAAGGATAAACCATCAAAAACTGAAAGTTTCATTAACAAATTCTTCGAAATTTTATATATAACTCAATTAACAAAAATTCAACTATTATTATTTTAATTAAAGTTATTCATTAACTATTTCAAATACACGTTTAACAAACAAAAATTCTCTCACAATGCATTATTACTATTATTACTATTTCTCTCAACAAATAAATAAAATAAACCATAGAAAGAATTCTTAGCAAAATTATAATAAAAATACAAAGAAAAAGGTTAAATAAAATATATAAGTATATTACCTAATCATCATCTATTTATAAAGAAAAAAAAAACATTTATTCAAATTAACAATAAATATTTTTATAAAAGAAATTAAAGAAGAATACCTTTAAAAACAATCTAAAATATGCTAAATAATAATTTCTGCATATAACACCACAATATGAATAAGAAAGAAATTTACAATAATAAATTTTTCCTTCACAAAACATTTTAATTCATATTTTGTAAAAATTGTATTTTTGAATAATTTAATTTTGCGTTATTTTTTTTTTTAATTCACATTGCCCACAAAATATATATAATTTGAGGTCGGTGGTGTTATATTATTATAATTATTTTCGTTATAACAAACTTTTATTAATGTTATTCTTACTTCATCAACAAAAAAATAATAATAATAATAATAAAATTAATATTTTTATTGTTAAAAATAAAATAATATTGTATATATATATATAGAGGCTAATGTTTAAAAATAAATAAATTACCTTTATAGTAATAAAAAATAAATAAATAAAGTGAAAGAATTTATTTTGATATCAAAGTCAACACTATGTTTCATTTTACTCATAGTTTTTCATAAAAAATAATAAATAAATAAAAACAACATTGCTAAATAGAATATTTAAGTATAATTCCATTATTCATATATATATATATATATATAATTATTTTAATTTTACCAACAACATAAACAACAACAGCAACCAAATAAAAATTATGTTTAAATTCTTTTTTTAAATCATAATTTATGTAATAATAATTGTTTTCTTATTTTTTCATCAAAAATTTGTAATATTATTCGTTAAACGCCAACAAAATCAAAATAAGAAGGCAAAAAAAAAAAAAAACACAACAATTAATTTCAATTCAGAAAATTACAATAAATAATAATCATAATTTCATCTTCTTTTTTTTTTTTATTACATTGAAACAATCAAAAAGATAGCTTAAACAATTATTATTATTATTATTAATGCTAAGCATAACCAACCCGAAAAAAAAAAACAATTTATAATAAAAACTATTTACACATTTTGCTAAAAAAACAAAAAGAAAATATTAAATAAATTGCAAACGATTAAATTTCATTTAAAACATAATAATAATCAAAAAATATAAAATTACTTAATTGATTTATTTTTCAAATGATTCGTTTATTCTATTGTTCAATGCAAAAAAAAAACAGCACATTAATACTTAATAAAAGAAATAAATATGTATATAATAAAAAAACCTCATCAAAAATCTTGTAATACAAGAGAATGCCCAAAATCTTACAGACAAAAATAATAAATAAATAAAAATTATTAATTAAAGCAGCGAAAATATAGCAACAAAACCCGCGAATTATAATAACAATTAAACTAAATACCATATCATAATCATCATCATCAGACAGACTATCATATAAGTATATATTTATTTTGAAGGTTACAATCGTTACTGTTTAAGCTCTGCCTGTTACAAAAAATATATAAATAAATAAAAATTATAGCTTTATAAAACTTAACTCATCTTTATAATTAATTTCCATTATATTATTATTATTATTATTACTTACAATTTATTTATTACTTAATATATTCATTCTGTTTCATTTTTTCAATATAGTTTTTCATACAAATAAAAGCTTTTATCTAAAAACAACAAAATCTAAAATAAAAAATAAAATTATTAAAAACAATACAAAAGTGAGAAAATCCCCATCCCATCTCACGCTGCTAAATCTCATCTTTAAAAACAAACCAAAATCAAAAAGAAAAAAAATCCCTCCCTAGAAAGATTAAAAAAATACTAAGTAAACTCCCTCTCTGACTTAACAATAATAATAATAATAATAAAAAACTAAAAGTTTTTATAACAAAGATTGGGGCTACCTTTGACCCATTCAGTAAGGTATATAATAATATAAAAATGAAAATCATTAACCATTAATAAACGAGTAATAGTGTTAACAGCTAGCTAGTAACCAGCATCTAAATTGTGTTTACGATAAAATATTTTAAAATAATAAAGGATTAACAAAGTGATTTATAAGTTAATTAAATTTAAATTTTAATAAAAAAGAAATAAATTTAAAATGTGGAAATCATTATTTGTGTTAATTGCTGTTGTTTATTTGGTAAATGCCAGACCACAAGAACCTAAACCAGATGAAAAACCAATGCCGGTTAGTTATTTATTTAATTTTTTGATATTTTTTTATTATTCTCTCAAAAGTGTGCTTTTTTTTTTGAATGAAAATTAATTAAATTTGGTGAAATTATTATTTATTGTTTTCTCTTTAAAACATTCAAGCTGTGCATCGAGCTTTAATAACGGGTTTAATAAATTTTTTTTACCAAATATTTCTTAACACAAATCAATTAAATTTAATTTTCTCATAATTTTTACAAAACAAACATTTTTGGAAACGAATATGTATATCATAGAAATGATTTTTGTTTAATTTTTTTTTTTTAAATTTAATTTAATTATTTTTATCTACAAGAAACACATAAAAAAATTAAAAAACATTAATTGCCAATTGTGTAGTTACTTTAAAAAAAAAAAACCGTGAAATACAAAATAATTTAATAAAATATTTTGTAATTATGTATAAACAAGAAAAAAAAAAAATAAAAATAATAAAATTAATTAATATATTAGCATAAAAAACAAATGCTAATGAAAGAAATAATAATTTTAAATTAAATTAAATAAAACAATAAAAACCTATTAAATAATTGCATCAAAGTAAGCAAGTAAATATAAAGTAGCAAATAGCCGCCACATAACTACCACCACCAATACCCAAAAGACGAGAAAAATTAAAATTAATTAAGAGAAAAATCGTAAAAAAATAAAACATAGACAAAAAAAAATTCCACACGTTCTTATTTCTCATTTAATTAAAAACTTTAATTATATAAATTTTATTATTATTATTAATTAATGTTTTTTTCTTTCTAATTTAATCGAAAAACTATGCAGTACGAATATAAATACGAAGTAAAAGATCCAGAACAAAACTTATTCTTTGATAAAAATGAAGTCGGTGATGAACAGGGAAAGGTAAAATAGAAAATTTATTAACAAAATATTTAAAAAAATAAGAAAATTTAATATTAATAATCATTGTTATTATTTAATTAATATAGGTAACTGGTAAATACTCAGTTTGGTTACCCGATGGCCGTTTAATGACTGTTGAATACACAGTCGAAGGTGATTCTGGCTTTGTACCCAAAATCACATATGAAGATAATGCAAATCCATTAGCCTAATCAACAAATTAATTATAATTTTATACAAATAATCTAAATACCCTTTTTGATACAAATTAAAATAAACAAATAAACAATAAAAATGAAAAACTGTCGCTCATATAAATAAATAAAATAAAACTGTAAAAAAGTCATAAAAACTTTAGTTTTTTCTTCTTTCAAACTTACAACATTATAATTTTGTGTCATTATTACAGCAATTCCAGTGACATCAAATTGTGGCCGACCCGCACGACCAATCATTTGCAAAATTGTATTCTCCGGATACTCTGCATTTGCTCCACGAACGTATTGCTTTAAAGGACATTAATTTCATGAAATATTCACTACACAAAACAATCAATGTTTATACTAACTTGTGTTGATTTAATAATTACTAAATGTGCTGGCAAATTAACACCCATCGCTAGTGTACTTGTACATAATAACACTGGTATATTACCTTTACGAAAATTTTCTTCTAATAAATTTCTATCATCTGATATTAAACCAGCATGATGATATGCTATTCCAAAATTAATTAACGAACGTAATTTTATTTCTTTTAAACTATTTTCAATAATTTTTAATTTTTCTTGTTGCTGTACGTTTAATGTTAATTTTAAATCGTTTTTCAATATATTTGATGCCATTTCTGTTGCTTTTCTTGTACTACAAAATATCTAAACAAAACAAATGTTTATTTTTTGCATAAAATTGTTTTGTTAAGAAAATATTACTAAAGTCGGTTTCCCATTGGAATACTTTTGTATAATCATTGATAATTTATAATTAAGACTCATATCGAATTTAAAATTAGAAAAACCAGCTTGACTCTGATAACCAAGGACATGTTTTTGTAATTTAACTGGTCGCATTTCTTCGGGCATTCTATTATAATAAGAAAATAATTAGAAAATTTTACAAAAGGCAAAACCATTTAAATTTAATAACTGGAAAAATTTTGATGGTTCTTTTCCACTCAACCACGTAGCTACATCTTCTATATTCGGTATTGTTGCTGAAACACCAACAAATCTAATGCTAGTCGTACTGTAGTTGTATATTGTTTTCATTCGGGAAACTACTGCCTCTAAAATAGGTCCTCTTCGATCTTCATTTAATAGATGAATCTACAAAAAATTATATTTAAAAAATTAATTATTTTACTAGTAAATCAAATTTACTTCATCAATAAGAAACAGTTTAATTGATGCAACAAACTCCTGACAATCTCGCCAGCGCCTTGTTAACGAATCCCATTTCTCCGGTGTTGTTAATATTATTTGATAATTTAATAAATCCCTGATATCGTTTATATCTGTATCACCAGTTAGTTCATGGCATTTGATTCCTAATGTATTGAATTTTCTATACCAATCAATATATTTTTCAGAACATAAAGCTTTGATAGGTGCCACTAAAATCAATAATAATTATGTTACTGTTTGGAAGCTATTACAGATTCATTATATATACTATAAATTATTTTAAAATCTTCAGTAGAGCATGTATCTTCTATTGAATACAATAACTGTATTATAGCTAATTCAAAGATGACAGTTTTTCCAGATCCTGTGGGAGCACTTAATATAATAGATCTATCTATAAATTTAAGAATTTTAATAAAATTTAGTCAAAAGTTTTTTGAAACACTGTTTGTTACCAGTATATAGAGTGTCGTCCATAACTTTCGATTGGACAAGATTAAAGGATTCGTATTCAGAAAATATGTGACGATAAACCAATGCTGAATTAAAAGAATATTTATAAAAATTTAAAAAAAATGTTAAACATCATCTTACGGATTTCTAACAAAGAACGAAGTTCTCCATTCATTTGAAAATATTTGTCTGGACGTGGATGAGAATTAGGTAATGAAACACGTGGTTTAAGAGTACTTTCATTTTCTTCCTCATAATCACTTCTTGGTGAATAATTATTATTGTACTCACTTAGTGTAAAATTCATTTTATTTAAATTTATTAATTGTAAATTGAAAACGTGGAAATCAGTAATAAATTAAATTTTAATATTCCTTACTTAAAGATAAAAACTGCTAGTGATACAATTGCTACCTGTGTCTAGTATTACAACTAAAAATAAAGTCTTTAGCTATAAAATATTTGTTCTCAACCATCATTCTAAATACTTCATGCATGATGTATCCTTAATAGGCAATCAATTATCGGCAATTTATAAACTAAAACATTTATTTAATTATAAAAAGGACAACTTTATTAAAACAATTAATTCATTTTCATTCAAAAATCAATAAAAGATAAATAACTACAAAAAATGGTTTTTGTCATATAACCATAAAAATACGTTTTTGTTAATAACGTTTTAATAAAGAGAAAAAAATACACAAAAACTATTTACATTAAATAAAATAAACTTAATTATTAAAATACAATAAAAGATTATTATTCTGGTATCTCATTATGTGCATCTTCATATGTAGACACCTCATCTTCTGTGGGATTTGTTTCTTCTTCATTTTCTTGTAGCATTTCTGTCAATATTTCAACTAAATTTCGTGCCTCATCTAGCATTTTTCTTGAATCATTTAATTCTTGTTCTAAAGTATCCACTTTGGTGTGTAGCTCCTCGTTTTCTTTTAATGTTTCTGTTAAGGCAAGTCGACGTTTTTCCGCTAATATTTCCCAATATTTTTCGCTTGGTCCGTCAATTGAGGTTAAATCATCTTCGACTATTTTTGCTTGTTCCTCGACATCTGTTTGGCTAGATTGTGATATAAGTTTTTTACGCTTCACCTCACATGCTTCCTGATCACTAAAAATTAACACAATTTTATTTTTTTTAAATGGAAAATAAAGAATTTTTTTTCTTAACTTACATTTTAGATTTTAATAGTGCATCTTTCTCAATTATGCCAAATGCTCTACCGGCTAGATTTTCTTTGTCTGCCCCCTTTTGTAAGACTTTAAATGATTTTCTACCGCCTTTTAAATGCTCCTACAAGGAATATAAATATTTTATTTTATATAATAGTGACTTAAATACAAAAAAAAAAATAAGAATGCATACCTGTTGTTCAGCGGCAGATTCAATTTTAATAAACACTTTTTTAGCTTCGATAGACATATTTGTACACAAAAAAATTAAATTTTATAAATTAAATTGAATAATATTTCTTTATTTTGTATAAATTTTGTTAATTATTTAATAACACGTTTTATCTAATGATAAACGCTATTTAATAAATAAACAAAATTAATAAATGCACTTTAACGTCAAAATAAACTGTACACAAATAAAACAAGACATAAATAATTCCCGCTTAATTGTAATTTTCGACAAAAATATCTTACCCATCTGGCAATACATATTTTGAACAGCGCGCCATCTATAATAAATTTTATTGCTATACGTTTGCTAAATTGTCTTACTTAATTCATAAAGTATTTATTACTTATGACTATTAGCAAATAACAAGAAACTTGATTAAATTCAATTAAAGCAATAATAAGCAATAGATTAAAAGTAATATAAACATGATTTAATTCTACTTATCCTAGCAACCTTTAAATAATGAAAAGAAAAATTTATCTATCAATATCAAAGTCACTATTGTGTCTTAGTTTATATAAATCATATAAACGATATTCATTTTTTAAGTAGCTAAGACACATTTTCTATATCTCCTACTAATTGGAGAAAGGAAAAATACTCCTTAATCGTTTATCGTTCAGTTTTTCACACAGTAAGTTTTCCTTCTTTCTAATTTTACTCCCGTTTATTCTCATTTTTATAATTTAAGTAAATGTTATAACTTGTATCCCCTTTTGCATTATTCACAAATTGAAAACATTATTTAATTCAGTTTTGAATACTTTTCTTTATATACCTGGAATTATAACAATAAATACAATAGATAGAAAAATAATTAATAATTCTTAATTAACATAATTAAACAGAGAGATGCTTTATTAAACCAATTTCTTTTCTATTTTTTCTATGGAAGCATGAAAACTATCATCCTTAAATTATATTCTATTAAAAATAACGTGATAGCCTACTTCGATTAATAATGTGACTTCTACTTCTACTTCTAATGAAATAAAAACAAATAATAAAATGCTATAAATCACCAATAAATAATTGAAGAAGAAAAGAATAAATATGCAAAACCAGCCATTGAATAAAGGATACAAATAAACAACAACTTCGATCAATATTCTAAGTTAAGGAAAAGTTATTTTTTTTCACACTAAGAAATGTATCAGATCAACATTGCAAAAATTTAACCTTATCGCCTCACAACAACATATGTTATCTTATGTTTAGGATATTAAACATTTTAGACAGATTGTTGTCGTTTTTTTATCTTGCTTTCTATAAAATTCGACATCAATTTATTCTTCAGTTTTGTTGTATAACTATATGCAAAAAATTGTCACATGTTTGTATATTTTTTTATTATTGGTGAAAAATATACAAAATATACACTATAGACAAGAGAATAAATTAATTTTGTTTGATAACGATAATGTGATAACTATGAGTATGAGAGTTTTATTATTTGTGAACGTGAACTGCTTTTCTTATTACGATTAGAATAACGAATTTATTTAGTTTAATTATTTTGCAAGGATATTATTTTAGTTTAATAAAATTTATAATCTCTAAAATAAAACTAAATTAAAATGATAATCTAATAGCAAAAATTAAAATATAATTAATAATCACCTACAGTTATGCAACCAAAAGGATATCTAGTATAATTTAAAAACTCTACAAACGTTTTTTTAATTAATTCACCATTATCAGTCTCACGACAAAGTAATTATTTTAATTAATTTATATATTTTTGTAGTTAAAATGTATAATAAAGTATTTAAAAATTATGTCACATAATAATTAATAATTAAAATAGTTTCTATAATATTGTACTATTGTGTCAGAGAACTTTGAAACAAATAAAATAATTAATTAAATGCAAAATTTCCATATATATATATAGAAATAACAAAATATTTAAATTGAATTTTATATCCAAATATCAATACAACTAGTAACTGTTAATTATAATTATGTATTAAGCTTTAATTTAATTATTATTATTATTATCAGTAAACATAAAATTACAAATATTTTCATTTGATTTTAATTAAAAACAAAGTCATTTAACAAAACTATATCTATGATGACTATGTTCATACATGCATATAATTTTTAATTACTTTAGATAGTAAATTATTATTACAATATATTCAGTTTTATATTTTTGTACATTTATTATGAAATATGCCACCCTTTATATATAAAAAAATTAACATAAAACATTCATAATAAATAAAATGTACTTGAAATGAATTAAATAATAAAAATTTATTATTTATTTAATTAAATGCTACCTCTGTTGCATATTTTTATTTTCAACTAGAAAAAACTTTTTTTCCACTCATTAAAAATTTCATTTAATGAAATAAAAATGTTAATAAGCTTTAAAAAAATAAACAACCAAATAGGTAACAAGTTAAAGCTGTTTTTTATCAACAGCAAAAAAAAAAAGAATATAAATAAAATTAATTTAAAATAAATTTTTAACAAACAGATAAAGCTTATAAAGTGTCTAAAGAACATTTTATTTAGTAGATTTTTTATTATATCTTAGTTAGTTGAATTGAAATTTCTGTATAAATATGTATATATGTTATTTATGTTGATATACTTAAATGGAAAGCTTTAAAAATCATAAGCATGCAAAAAATCACCATCTAAAGCAACATCTACTTGTAAATTTATATTTTTTATAAGTATAGAACTTCTGCAACATCTGTTTGTATAGAAATAAATCCGTCACTTTTGACAATCCACATAAGTAAAGATGAATAAAAATATTTTATTCTAAGCATTGAAAATTTTTTTCCAGTTTTTTTTTATGAAAAGAAACATAAATCATTCATCCATTACAGTCATATTCTTATATTCTTACAAATTTATAACGAATTATTCTTGTATTTTTATTATTAACTGAATTAATGTATAATCGTCGTTGTGAATAATTTAATAACATATAAAGTACCTTAATATAAATGGGAAAAAAATACTGCGGACTGTGGGTAAAACTTGTTAAGTTTTTATTAAACCTTTTTAGCACTTCCTGTCTCGTGCTTCAAGTTTTCTTTTTTTTGTATTAAAATAACATTCAACTTTGAATTTATTAATCAACAATAAAAAGCTCTACTTTGCCCTGTTTTTTTTTGGTTTTATAATAAATTAATTAAAATTCTACAAAAATTATCCTTTTACTTGTGTTTTATCCGTCAGACTAAAAGTAATAATAAAAACAATTAAATCTATGTGACTAACTGAGCACATTATTTCCATCAAAAACCACAAAGAACATTCCTTTTCTGTAGTTGCTTTATTTAATACTGTTAATGTGTTTCCCAAACAACAATCAGAATGAATGTTTGTAAATATTTTGATTTTACTTTCTCCTTATTACTTCCTTTTATTTAACCATTATATGGTTTTGGATTTTATTTTCTCTTTTATTGAAACAGATGTTTTTCCGTTTTTATTATTATGTAATTTCTCTCAGCTTGGTTATATGTAATGAAAGATAGTTAATTTTGTCACGAGCTACCAATAAAGGCAATATAACAAGAATACTTACATCTCTCTAGGGATTTATTTTTACCAGCATATGAGAAAATGATATACTTGGTAATGCTCTGATATCACATTGCAAATTGATTATTAATGAAGTAACAAAGCTGTGGCTAAATGACAAATTTTAAAGTTAAATCTTTGTGTCATTTTTCAAAAGTTCCAACCAAATCTGGTTAACAGCTAGAGACTATAATTATCCGGTTACTATACACACAAACATTTGGACTTATATGATTGATGACGGTGCGATTTTTCTATTCTTGAGAATAATCGTCAGCAAAAAAAAAAAAAATAACTTCTGTTGGGAATTTCACAGAAAGAAAAGTAAAACATTTTTAAACATAAAGAGAAAATTGCCAAAACAATAATCCCGTCTAATATTAACACACATGGATATAAAGGAAAATTCTTTTAAAAGTTTAACAGAGAAAAAAGAAAACTTTTCCATAACGTTTACCCTGTCAAAAAATGGTTTTTGTGTGAAACAAAGTTATTTTAATAATTTAAAAAAAAAAAAACTTTATTCTTCAACCTTAGCATGTCTAGTCAAGTTTTAATTGTTTTGATTTTAATAAAAATACTTAATTTGCTATTGATTTAATGCTAAAATCATGAATTTCTCTATTTGACGTGTAATTAGTCTAACATTTTACCTACAAATCCTTAGTATTTCATCCTAATTGGTAAGAATTTCATTTTAAGCTAAGGATCCTTTACATTTTTCAATTATTCCTAATCTGAATCTGATTTTTGATTTACATTTAATTGAATTCCTTAAATTTTATTAAGAGAAATTAAATTATCATGATTTCTACAACTGAAATGTCCCTTTTGAATATTTAAAAATTTAATTAAAAACAATTAAAATATCAACAAATTCAATTACCCGCAGCTATAACTGTGGAATAATGTTTAAGAAGAATATAATTAACAGAGATAAAATTACGTTTCTTGATAATTAAAATTCCAATGTGACAAATGTAGACAGTTTACAAAAATAATAGAAAATGTTTGAACATAAAAATCCAGTTTTGTTCAGCTTTAATACGGAAGTTAAATAAATAAACTGATATTATCTGATGGTTCTTTTTTTGCTTTGTGGAAGAAATCTTGTTTTGACATCTTTTGTGATGTAATATGAGCATCATTTTATATTAAGGAAACAATTATAATGTTAAATACAGTTTATAATCCGGTTTATGAAATCCTTAAGTATAATAAAATTTATAATATAATTTAATGTCAATGACACTAATTTAATAAAATATTAGCATAAATAAAACCTTTTAAGTTAATCCAAACGATGTAGGAATTGATGAAAATCGGTTTCAGCATGGCATCTTGGTGTCATCGAAGTTCAATTAGATAAATCATATGATTTGTAACAATTAACTTGAAAATAGATTGATTTAAATAAATTTAATTTTACCTTTAACTTTAAGAATATTAAAACTAATATTGAATTGCACTAATTAATTAAAAAATTATTTAATTAAAATCGACTGTTTATGTTATGCATGGAGAAATGAAGTCACTATTTGAATATACACTGTTGTACAAAATGCGCTGTACAATGTCCCAAATATTAGGAATAGTTTGTAAATACAATATCCTTATTCAATTGGACCGTGTTCAGTATTCTTGGTTATGTGTTATCAAAATGTTTGTACAATTTATTGAAATATTTTTAATATATAAATTAAAATAATACAATTAATAATAATTGTAAATTTATCTTTTTATTTCTTTAAAATGTATTATTCTATTTAATGGAGTTAAATTTAACAACCATAATTATTTAATAATCATTAAAAATGAATGATTTACTTTACATAATAATTGAATGGATTCGTTTTTAAAGTTTACCCAAAAATGTAAATTTTATTTAAAAGAAAAAAGTGTTTTTAATTAATTATTTTATCTTTGCAAAAATATTAATTTGCATTAATTTTATCAATAATTGCTTGTTAATGCTATGGTGCGGGAATATGGTATGTATGCAATAATTTTCCTTAAAACTGAGTTTTTGCACTTAGTAATAACATTCGTTACTTGCTAAATTGTAAACAGGCGTTTTTTTAATTATAAAGCAAATAATAATTATTTATTTACATAAAACTTTGTATTTTCAGTATTGTTATGATCATAAAAGGATTTTTCGCAATAATTTCATAAATTTGTGATAAACATAAATAGAAACACCAAGAGCAATATTACATTGCATATGACGAATCTTACTCTATCCATAGAGTCAACATTCCTGCAATATTGGTCTATATTTGCTATAGCCTAGGTATGTTTTAAAATAATATAAATCTATAATAATTGTTAGTAATTAAATTAAATAAATAATTAAAGCTTTAATTGAGGAGCCAGTGGCAATTGGATTGATTAAAATTCATAGAAAATTTATTCGCTTATAAAAGTTTTATCTAATCAATTTACTATCACAACATTTACGTCTTATTTAATTACAAGGATTGTAAGTATTATTTTCATTTTTATAAAATTTATAAAGATAATAATTATTACAATAAAAAAAAACCATTATCTAATGAATATAATAGAGAATTCTTTTAACATTAATGAAATCACTTTGGAAGTTATTTTATTTGATATTTTGAAAAGCAAATTATTATTTATTTCTAGTTCAAGATTATATTATTTCTTTATTTACATTCATTTCATCTTTTCTTTTATTTGATTTATTACTTTTTGATGTTCATAAATCTATTTTATATTGGTGAAACTATCTGGTCTAAAATATACAAAGAAATAAATAAATAAGAAAGAGGAAATTGATCTGATTTAATTCTATTATTAATGCTTAAAGTTTACTTTTTCTGCTTTGACACTATTAAATCAACCCAATTATATAATTTATTATCTAAATAGTATTGTTTATCATTTCTCCTTTTATTTTTTTAACACATAATTAACGATTTGATACTTAATCATTGCTTCTGCTATCTCTTTGTTAACTGGTAATTAATGATCTTAATTCTTTAATATTCTAAAGGTTGATTTGATGTCAAAATTATAATAATTATCTGTGTTTTAATTTATAATTTATAATTGTCGAATTTTATTTAATATTATTAATAATTCTATTGTCAACTTAATAAAACTTTTTTATATTTGAACAGTTATTTTCAGGTATAAATAACCACAAGTTGGACAACTATATATATGAATTATCGTGGTTTTTGAATTATAGACAAACTCCACATGAAAAAAGATATTAGACGTGATGAATCAATAGTTTAGAGGAAAAAATAACAACTGGTCAGCAGACGTTACAATAGAAAGGTAGCATAAAACGTTAGTTGTGGTACAATTGCAAATTGGTTTGGAGATATTTACGCAAATAAAAAGGTACAAGAATCAAATTTAAATATTTTCTCATTTAGTTTGAAAATGATTTTCTTTCCATTATTGTATTTAAAGAGTAAATTCGTTATTTATAAAAGAAAAGAAATTTTCTAATATTCCTAAAGGACCCAAAAAGAATCCCATAAAAATAAAATGTTTACTTTCGTTATCATATGCAATAAAATTCTACGACAAAGTTTTGGTATTTTTTTAAGGATGATGTGTGTCCTTTTTTTTATTGATAGATTAATGATTAAATTATCAACATTCATATTCTTATGAGAAGAGAAGCATGAAGCAAATTCTGTCTGTAGTTAATGTTAGGAACATTGGGCATTTTATAAAATCTTAAATTGTGTTCTACGGTCATTAAATAAGCTATAATTGTGGACAGTTAACATTACCATATCCTTTTATCGTTTCGGTTTTTGGATTTTTCGTTTTGTTTCTTGTATTTTTAGTTCTTTTGCATTTTCCGCAGACAATAAAGAATCCGCTGGTTGTCAATTATTGATAATTTTTAACAACATGTCATTAGTTTTCTTATCTTGTTAATTAACAAATCGTTGTTAATTATCAGCCGTGTTTAGTTAGTTAAGAATAAAGAAAAATCTAATTGACTAAATAAATACCAATAAAATCTAAATAAACAATTATTTATGTTAATTAAGTGTAAACAAAGATTACTTTAATTTATTTATTGCATTAATTTTAATCTACGTATTAATTGATATTTTAAGTTTAAGAAGTTTATTGACTTTCAAATCTCAGCAGTATAAAAGTGTTACAATAATAGACAAAAATACTTTTTCCGGGCAACGTTTTCTTTTCTATTTGTTTTCCAGAAAACTAAAGAAAATAAAATTGATTTTCAAAAAATTATTTTTGTTAATCGAATCGTTCTTGTTTTGATAAATAAATTTTTCCTTTCCTTTATCTGCTTATCAAAATAAATGCGTGATCAGACACGGCTAGGCAACTTATATAGCTATATTTTTAGAAAAAACAATTTAATTTATTGATTTTATTTTGGATTGTTTCCGATATGTTTTCCTGTGTGTTTGTTATTTTATTGAATGGATTTGTTATTATAAAAGTTGTAAATAAATATATATAATGTGATTTATGTTGTATGAGCAAAAAATCTACCAAAATGTAATTAGTATTATCATTAATTTGAATTAAGTTTGAGAATATTTCATCATTGTAATATCGATAATTATATATGTGCATGCAATACTAATTTTAATCAAGAATTCTTAAAATAGCTTCAAAACAATTACTATAATTGATTATAAATGGATTATTATTGATAAGTAAGTGAATAATGTATTTTGTTAATTAATTATTTATTGATTGTAGTTAATAACCGTATAAAAGGAAGCTCAATTATGCACAATTATCTAATCATGCAGCTAAAACTATTTTTGGATGGATGTTTATAAGATATTTACTAAAAAAGTATTCTGATACTTCGACTTTCTATTTGTCTACGTGACAACCAAATAAAAATAATATGCCCCGAGTGAGGATCGAACTCACGACCTTAAGATTATGAGACTTACGCGCTGCCTACTGCGCTATCGAGGCTATAAGGTGAGATTTTCATTATTTAATGTTCCAACAGAATAATTATATTTAATTTTTAGATTATAATTTGTATGGAGTACACGTAATGTTTGGGGAATATGGTAAAAAAAAGGAAATTTATTGTAAAGGATTCATTTTTCTATATATTATAGTTTTAATATTAATTAAAACACCTACATTTAAATGATAATGCAATTAAAACTCTTTTTTATACAAGTGTCTACTTGCTTTCGTTTTATTATGCATATCACGTATGTCAAGTATTTTTCTCTATTGACTTCTTTGATAAAATTTTAACATTATTGTTTAAGCTTTTAACAGTCTGCAACCTTTATATTGCATTTAATTTTTATAATATATATTAATATATAAATAAACTGAAGAAAGACAAGCATTATCATACTCTTGAGAGATTACTATTTACCCACTTTATTTATGTACATAAGATAAATATAAAATTGTTGTTGAGTTTCCTTTTAATAGTTTTTCATTGAATAATCACATTCGAATTACTTATTTTTAACAATAACTAAAGTAAATAAAATAATAATGTTAGGATGCTTGATTTAATAATTACAAAATTCTTTATTTATCTTATTCATTGTATAAAAAGTAAAATTAGTTAAAAAAAAATTTTTTTTTTTGTTAGCTTTTTATACTCTAAAGAGCTTTGTTAAGTTTTTCACTTTATTGTTCATATTTTTTATCTTATTTATGTTATATGCTATGTGTTTCGCTGTTTTTTTTTTTAAATATAAAAAACATAAGACAAAAATTAACATAAAATGAGAAAATAGAATAATAAAAGAATTTTCATTTTTTATTAATATTTTGACCTGGATTTTTACATAATAATTTTATTTCTTTTTGTGAATAAAGAAGTAAACAAAACAATTTCGTGAAACATAATTTTACTTTTAAGGAAAACACATTTTCTTCTTTTTTTTTTGGCTATTTGGTAATACAAAGCTGTCTTCAGGTAACTTCAGCAAAAAAAGAAAAAAAAACTACGGCACGTTTTAAAGCAGAAACTAAGACTTGAATTGCACGATTTAATATATTTTTCTTTTTATGCTCTGTATCCTGTTGAGCTGATTGTAGTTGTTTCCTTATTTAAAATCTATTTGACACAGAGAAAAATAATTTCTTTAAAGCAAAGAAAGTTTAATTATTCTTCTTATTTCTTTCTGTTAATAATAATATTCAAAATAGAATGCAAAACGAATCCTTAGGAGGTATTTATTAACATTTAACTGTGTTTTTTTTTAAATTATTTATTTTTAGAATTAATAATGTATGATGTGTGCAAGCGACGATGCTTCAACAATTACTACACAGCCCTTTAACAATATGGTTATGTATATACGGTACTTAGTCTACTGTTGATGAAGATTAATATTTATATTTTAATTTATATTATTTTATTTGCATATAGTGTTATAACTATGATAATGAGATTTTACGTTTATTTTAGGCATAAAACACATTTAAATGGCAGTTCACAGCTTAATTTGTATGCAAGCACAAAACATATGTTTTTTTAAAGAAGAATTATATAAGGATTAAATTTTAACTGGAATTTAAGGATAAACTTATCTGGAACGTAAAAAAAGACTTCTTTAGCGAATTAATTATTCAAAGCCTTCTACAAAGTATGCTAAGACAAGGTAAATCTTAAATAAAAATATTGCTGCTTATGAATACATTTGTAGAGTTGTAGGGTGTTCACATTAATGAAACAATTAATATCATTTAATTGTTGTTAGTAATGTTATAGACAAGAACAAGCTTTGTTTTACTTAAATATACTTAAGTTAAAATTAAAAGAATAACAAATTCGATTTAGTATGCACATTAACATGAATTTTCGTTTTGATTTAACTTAATTTTATAATTATATTCATCTGTTGTTAAATTAATTAGGTAGTTAATAACTATAATAATAAGCTGTTTTAGCAAAAGTAGTTAAAGGTGTGTATTAATATATTCACCTTGTATAGGTTTAACACATAATTTTCTTATAATTTTCACTAACTTTTAATATTTATCTGTATGTAAAGCCTATGACAACATATTGTGTAATTTTGTTCATAAGTTTTTTTTGTTGTTGAAAAAGTTTGTTTACTTTTCATCTCTTATCATATAAATTGAATTTATTTATTACCTGTACTACACAGAAACATGTCATTAATACAAATAAAAGCAACAATAAGTACAAATATACTCGAAAAGTTTGAAAGAGATTTTTTTCTATCCTATCTAATCGCATAAAGTAAATGATTATTGCTAGGGTTTTTTTTACTTTAAGTTGGTTTAAGCAAATAATATCAGCTTATATCTATCAAAACTTTATTATTTAGAAATTCTTTATTAATTTAATTATTATTACAAAACACGAAAAAAAAACATCAATTCAAGTAAATAAAATTTGTAGAAAATCATTTTAATAAAAGAAAAATGTGGTGAAAATTTAATTTTCCAACATTTATTGTATAATATTTTTATGTTATGCTTTCTTTATTTTAATAAAAAAGAAAATAACAAAACAGTTTTCGTTCAATAAGAGAATTTTGAACAATAAAATGTTAAGCTTCTTGTATTATCAGGTAACAAAAGCGTAGAAAATAATAAAAAAAAACACCTTGTAATTGAATTTATTGAATAAAATTGATACAATATGATATTTCTATGTATATATTTTACCATAACTATATTTATTTAATAATATAGAATGGTTTTTTAAATTTTTAATTTAATTAAATAAAAAATAATGCGAAAAGCTTCAAGTATATTTCCAAAGAAATTATTTAAATTATTCAATATCTATCACCTTTAAAAAAGCATTAATGCAAATATATTTCTTTATAGAAAATTATTAAATAGAAAGAAAAACTATAAACCATTTGTGTTATTAAAATTATGAAGAAAAAAAAGGTACAACAGGTGTTTGATTTTGCTTTATTAGTAGATTTGTAAATACTGGGCCATAAATTGGCAATTTTTTACTCTAAACTACGTTTTTTTTTACTTATATTTATTATATAAATAAAGGGCAAAAAAAAAAGGATCTTGACAGGTTATTTTAATAATAATAAAAAAATATGAAACTTATTAAAATTGAATACAAAGAAAATATACATATTACATATGGTTTTGCTACTAACAAGCATCTATTTTTAAATTTAAAACATCTCTAAGGTTACACAAAGACTTTTTATATAATCGTTCGCCTGGGTATAGTTTATGGGTGTTGTCTAGTAAAATTCCTTTTTTATAAGCTTTTTGTTCCTTTTTTTTTGACTTTTAAATATAATACACAAAGAAATAAAATATAAATATTTATAACTTTGCTTGTCCTTTGTTGTATTTTTTTTATGTATTCAGATTAACAAGAAAGATATATTAATAATGGTCGTAAATTAATATTGTTATTTACCTTTGAATGTCTTACAAAATGTTATATTATTTATTCATAAAAATACATTTTATTATTGCTTTATCATTATTATAATTATTAGAATGCTTTAAAATATTAGATAAAATACATTTAATTCGTTTTTCCATTATAAAATATTTTTAATTTTATTTAATGAAATCTCTGTAGAATTGTTATTAAATATTAGTTAATATACTTTAGTAGGATTTATTATTAATTATTTGTTATTTAGAAGTAAGAAAATTTATATTTGTTTTTGAATAATAGTTTTAGAAATGCTACTGGCCTTAAATTTATTAATTACTATGCAATATTAGCAACAATATGCATACGAATCATGACTTTACAATTTATATAGATGATTTACAATTCAAATCAATTCATTGCAAATATTATGTATAAACGATGCATTTATTTAATATTTTAATAAGTGAATAATAATAATAGTAGAAACAATATGCTTTCTTGACAAAAATTATTTATTTAAGTTAAGATTGCTAAAGATATTTATGTAAAAAAAAAATTATTCATCGTTTTATTCTTATAAAAATCATCTTATCCCTTTATGTAACAAAAAAGTGAACAAAATATAAATATTTAAATAGTAATACAGTACTAAGAAGCTTTAAAATATTTTGTCAGTATTACTTGCTCTAATATTTTATAAATTTTCTTATATAAAAAAACCCCACATAAAAACTATTAACATTTCATTATTTATATAAAATATTCAAATCATATAAATATAATATTATTATTACAAAATTATTATTATTCCTATGTATACATATTTAATATATTTTTTGTTATACTTTCAATTGATTTTTCTTTTTGGTTCAGTTCTAACTTGACGCTTTTATATAGAAAAATATTTAACCAAGAGATGTGTTTTTCATTTAAATGATTTTGTAAACACTATTTATATTTATTTTTTAAAAATGCTAATGTTCATCCCTTAAGGATAGCATTTTCTTTGATTTAAGAAAAAAAAAGAAAACTAAAAACATTGTCTATAAGCATAAGGATTTCACTTCTCGGAAATTAATTAAAGCTTAGGTTAATTTTTAACACTCAACTGGCTCTACAAGTGTATAAAATAAATCTTATCACTACATTAAAATAATGATAGAATGTAAAATGAATATAAATTATCTAAGTGGAAAATACTTAAAACTCTCTTGACTCTTAATAAAAATAAAAATATAAAAGAAAATGAAAAAAAGGCGACAAAAAAACTTGCAATTAAAATCCAAATGGATTTATTTGAACACTTGTTGTCCATTGTATACATTTATTTTTTATATTTGTTGCACAGATTGCTAGCATATGTATTGTTGATTAATTTTTATTGTTATTTTAATATTAAAGTAAATAACATGTTGGATTCAATGCTCTAGGTTTAAATATTTTAATTTATACAATAGATGTGTTTTATTGATTAAAATTTATTCATTTTTAAACAGTATATATTGTTATATGAAATAAACTTTGATTAAAGTTAATCATTAAAAAAAAATCCACTTTGGCAGGTATATAGAAATTAATTCAGTTATTTATTTTGATTTTTATTTTCCTATGTAAACAAATTTTTATCTTCACTCTGAGTTGGGTTTGTTTGATGATTTTTTCATTTAATAAAAAAATTCTACAAATCTTCTATGTTAACATTTATATTTTTAAGTATATTAAGTTACTATTTTTTCTATTGCAATATTTATAAAACTAGCATTGCATATACTAAACATTTATCATTCATTTGATTTTAAGCAAATCAATGAAACATTAATCAAAGTATTCAAGTGAATAAACAATGTTATTTTCATTTTACTTCATAAGGTTTTGCACAACCAAAAAACCATTAAATTTTTAAAGCTCTAGAAAAAATTACTACCGGTGTTAACTGTTTACTGATTTTATGTATAATTGAAACATTTTTAGTCTATAGCAAGTAATAAAAAAAAATCTTTTCAAGAAAATTAAATTGTCAAACAAATTATATACAGAAAAAAATGCTAAACGAAGTAAAAAAAAAAGTTCAAAAGTGGTGAAAATACAAAATAAAACTTTTATTTATTACGAAAATTAAAATTAAACCAAAGCACGTGTGTATAATTTTGTGCGTGCATAAAATGTTGAAAGTTAGCCGATGAGATTAGAACATTATTGTGCTTTTATATGCAGTTTTTTAGTTTTTTAGAAATATTTAACACAAATTACGTTAAGTTATTGTTAATGGTTTAAACTATTCGATTTACGGAATTTATTTGTTACTAAACTGCATGTAATTTAATGCAAATTCATTCGGAGCTTTTACAGTAAAATGATGATAATCTAGCGACAAATTTTACACAAGTATTTTATAAACAATTAAACTTTATAAGTTAATAATTATTATTACAAATAATTTCTATTGTAATTTACATAATTTATACGAATAAATTATTTTATCTGTGCATAATTAGAGTATGTACATAGATGAATATAATTTTATAGTTATTATTAATCTATAATATATAAACGGCTTAACAATTTAGTAAATGAAAACTTTAACCGGAATTCATATAAATTAAAGTAAAAACCAAAAAAATAATTTTAAATAATAATTTATAGGAAAAACTTTACTTAAAAATCAAATAATAGTATTCTATGGCAGCAACTATAAATTATAAAGAAAAATATTTGAACATTTTATACTAAAAAGTTTTAAAAGAATTTTAATTAAAAAACTTTTAATTACCTATATTAGCTTTTATCTAAACTTTCTTTGTTATTGTTTTTTCGTGCAATTTATAACAATATAATAGAGAAAAGTTTCATTTTTTTTTTTGATTATTCAAATTATTTGTATTTGACTTTAAGCTACAGTATGTTTGTTATTTATTTTAAAGCTTACATACGCCTATAAAAGCTTACCAAATAACATGGGTTTTATTTGTGGTTGTAACAACATTAAAAGTAAATAAATTTTTTCGCTGTACGTATAAAATCGATTTTTAATGATTTATGGTTATTTAATTAAATACATAAAAAAGTAGTCCAATTTGTCTAATTTATTCAATCAAAAAAAAAACAGCTTTTACATTGTAAGCTTAGTATGAAATTAATATCAAAATACGTGCGGATTATATTCTTCAGAAAAATATAAGAAGATAAACCTTTTAAGCTTAAATACGTCAAGTAAATGCACTTAATCATGGCACAAAGTTTCGTAAAAAATAACATGTACATAAATCATAAAGAAATCATGATTAGGCTGCTGATAAATATGAATTCATAAGAAAAAACGCCCTGAATAATAATAATAAAAATAAAATACCAATAAGTGATCAAATATCTCGCGATACCATTGCGATAAAATATAAATTTATAGTTATTTCTCTTAGCTCAATAAATTTACATTAACATCAACGAAAAATCGCTTCTATTTGAATTTTATTCTTTTATTACTTTATATTTGTCAACAATTTTTCAATACTTATTTTTTATACTTTTATAATTTTAAACATTAGAGAATTGCTAGCAAATTATTTGCACTTGTGCCAAATATTTAACATAATAATATTTGTATAATAAAAAAAAATGAAAAGAAAAGAATACGAAAAGTTTTGCTTTGATAATTTATGTTTGGTGTGAATTTTTCTTGCATTCTACGATTGCGAAAGATAAAAAACAACATGTTTGTACTTTGAGTTGCTTTATTCATTCAGGTATAATTTTTTCTAGCTTTGTCGGTTTATAAGTGTATAACACTGAATAGCAACTATTGACAGAATTTTTGACTTTAAATAGTTCCAGCAATAAAATGTCGAGAGTAAATTTATAATAATAATAATAATAAAAAAAAATGTTCAATTTATCAAAGAGCAAAAATATTACAAAAATGTTTCCATTCACTAAGCATTCTGTAATAAAATCTCGTAACAAATAAATACTAATCGATTTATCGTAGATTATACAATATTATAATTCATATCACGTAATATCTATCCAACAGTCACGATTAATTCTTATGTAATCACACAATTGTGTATTTTAATCAAATAGAAATCGTAACATAATTGCTTTGCTAGACAAAAATTCTAAATAAGATTAGTGACAGATCAAATAAGTTAAAAAAGCTTTATTAAGTTAATAAATTAAATAATTTAATTTATCTTTGTCATGCTAAATAAAAACTGAGTTTTTATATTTTTGTTACAAACTTTTATGTTAACACTTTTAACTGTTCGTATATGTAGTTTTTTTTCTGTCTTTAAAATATTATTTAAATAAAAGTTAATTCAAGCAAATATATATTAAATTCGTTTATTCGTATAGTGGAGGCGCCTGGTATTATAGTCAAACTATGAATTTAAAAAGCACTTTTATACTGTTTAAACTTTTTTACATAACACACCGCTATAGTGTTAACATTTTTTTTATCACATTATTTATTTTAAGCTTTTATTTTTAAATTTTATTTTCTTGCTGTGGAGGCGCCTGGTTTTTATTGTTTTACATAAAAAAAATATTCTTTTTAGTCAGGAGTTAATTTATTAAAAGAAAAAAATAATTTATATTATATATTTCGCATCAGTAAATAAATATAAAACTTTGGTTAAATTTTCAAGTTGTTCAAAGCATAATAAATTAATTAATTATTTTATAGATAAAATTATTTTCATTTACATAACAATTCAATTATATTCGTTGAAAGAAAATATTATTAATGACGAGAAACACAACAATATTCATATAACGATAATTAATTTATTAAAAAGTAGATAAAATTTTTTCACTTTTTAATTAAAATTAATTAAAATAAACGATAAAATATTGGATAGAATGGTTACCCGTAAAATATAGAAAAATAAAGAAGATGTAAAATCTATAATTATGTTTATAATTAAAACCTTTTTCATGTTGTTGACCCAATAAGTGTATTTTCGATTTTTTTTTTACCCCCAGTATTTATAATAATAAATTTATAGTTAAAACTTTTTTTATCAGTATTTCACATATTATATAAGATTCGTGTGTTATATTTTTATGACGAAATTTTACGTTTTTCAGTTTTAATTTGAGTAAAAAAGTTTTGAAAAAATATTAAAGTTTATTTTCTTATCCATTTTTAACTTTAAGCTGACGTTTTTTTTCTATGTAAAATAAAATGCTTTAAACCATTATTGAATGTAAAAAATTATTTTCTTTAATGAAAAAAGTTTCAAGTTTGATATTTGCGATTTTGAATAATAGCAAAAATAATAATCATAATAATAATGATGATCAAAAGTTTTAATATTAACAAGGAAGAAAAAAAACTCTTGAAAATCTTATCTCAATTTATAAAATAAAGGGTGAACAAGTATATATACATATATATAATTTATATTGTGCGATGTAAATAAAGTAAAGTAGTAGCAAACAAGTTGTGTTTCCTTATTATCATATTTATGATGTTATTCTAAACAAATCTGTTCATGAATATCCACCATAAATAAGTTGATTATTTTTGCTTGTTTTACTTACAACAACATATGCGTTGTTATTTTATTAACCAAATGCTAGAAAAGAACGAAAAACATAATATTATTTTTTTTGTAATAAACTCAATTGAATGATTCAAAAATTAAATAATTAAATAAATAAAACATTTTTTTGTTACATATTATTATTTTATATTTTATCACTAAATGTTATTTAACTAATTCACATGTTTTATATTTATTTTAAGTACACAATCGTTTATTTATTAAAATTTTATGCATCATTTAGATTTTACAAATATTTATTTAATGTCTTTAAAATTAAATAAATTTATTATATTTTGTTTATAGTTTAAAAATGGAAACAATTTTATTTCATTATTTATTTACTTTTATCATAAATTAATTTATTTCATTAAAATGAAAAAATAACTGTCAAAAAGAAAAAAGAAATGAAAATTTATTTTTAAATAAACATTAAATTCATTAAAAGCACCATAAAAATATTTAATTAAAATTGAAATGGAAATAAATATTTATTTAATTTATTGTCAAAATTATTTTTTTTAATAATTCTTTTTAATTATTATAAAGTAATTAATTAACAGTCAATTCTCTATTAAAAGTTTCTTGATTATTTTGATTATTTTTTTTATTAACATTGTCTGGTTAAAGGTTTCGTTTTATTTATTTGTTAACTATGTATATACCGTGTTTAATCACTTGCTGATGTATTGGCCCGTAGAAATAAATTTATTTATTTGAATTAGAGATAAATTTTTTGATCGAAACGATGACATTTAATAAACTTTTTATTAGGGTTTTTATCTTATATAAAGAATTAAATTTATTCATTTGTATTAAGAGAGCTTTAAAAGTATTAAATTCAATAATATACTGCGTATCGTAAAAAAATCAATTTAATTGAAAAAAATAACTCATTTGTCTGCTTTCAGCTTTAATAAATTCATCAATTACCAAATCATCGAATCATAAAAAAAAACCCCCGTTAAAATTATTTATCCAAATTACATATAAATTTTGCATTACTTTTTTTATTATGTTAATTTAATTATTTATAACCTTTTTCATTTAACCAGCAATTACTTTTAACGACATTTATTAATTTTTCTTTATTATTATTAATTTTCCTAAAACAAAAATGAAACATTCCGTATTTATCGGACTATAAGACACAACATTTTGCAAAGAAAAATAGACGCAAATGTTCGATGCGTCTTATAATCCGAAAAATACGATTTCTAAAATTCTACAATAAAATTTATACATTTTTTTCTACATCTTAATCTAAATTAATATAATTTACAATTTTTTTTTTATATATTTATGCTATATGCAAAAATAATTCGTGATAATTGTTTCGTTTTTAGTGTAATTCTCGCCATAATAATAATTTTTTTAAGGCGACGAATTTAGTTTAAAATTTTTACTTGACGGAATCTATAAATTACTTTAAATGTCTTCAATGTAGAGACAATGAAATGCAAACTGACAATTCTTTTATTATTTTCACTTAAAACTTCATTGATAAGTAAATACTCGTTGTATTATCTGCTTCATGATTCTATGCTGAAACATAATATTCACGACGTTTCTGACATTTTTCTCGTGCAATATAGCACAAGGCGATACTTATAAGTATTGCAATTGTTATTCCCATTCCTATACTAACCCACATAATCTCTTCATTTATACCAACATATGATCGCCCTTAATAGAAATAAAAATAAAAAATATTAAAACTTTAATGCATTTATAATTTGAATGGATTAAACACTTACCATTATAGTAATTATTTGAATAATGAACTTTACCAGCAACACGTCCACCAACCGGCATTTTGCTTTAATTTTTCTCTCGAATTTTAACTTTTAAATTTTCTTTAATTAATTGATTTTTTTCTTGTATATTTTTTATACACAAATATGCCTTCGGACTATTTTAACAGAATATGTAAATATTCAGTTTGTTGTATTTCATTGTTTTTCAATCCTAGGAATTTCTTCATCTAGCATTCAACCCTTAAAAAAATAATAAAACAAAAATATGAAAAGATTTTTAATTATATTCCAGTAAAAACATATTACATTGTTTCTTTACATAATTTGTTTGTCATAATGACATTGAGATTTATATTAAATATAAAGGAATTTCATAAAATATTCATTAATATGTTTTCCGTAGATATTGTTATTCTAAGAATACAAAAATTTTAATATAATAAGTATGAGTAGTTAATTATTAAATTCTTAAGCAGGATTATTATTTTATATTTATTAATTTTGTCACAAGCAATGTTGAAATTTGAAAGCTTATGATATGTTGTTATTGGATTGAAACTAAAATAACTTTAATGTAAAAAATTTGGAATTTCTTTTTAAATAAAAATTATTTTTCAATTAAAGAAGAAGACTGTAATGTGCTGCAGAAAAAATGTAAAATTAGACAAAATATATATAAAAATCTTAAAGATTTTCTATTAATTAATAATTAAATATAAATTAATAAATCAGTCATTAAATATTATAGAATTTATCATAAGAAAGCATTAAGCAAAAGATAACAGATGAAAAAAACACCCTAATGAGAGCAATATTGACGTTAAATGAAAAATCTCTTAAATTATATTATTTAAATAAATGAGAAAATTATAAATGACAGCAGCTGGATATTAATATTTCTTTCTTTCTTTTTGTTCTTTATAAATAATAATATTGTCATTTATTTTCTCTTAAAAAGGGAATTTTATTAATAAAAATAAAAATACATAATTAATGTTTTACTAAGAAGACATACATAAAAAAAAGCTCCATTAATTTAATACGCCGAAGATATTATTATTATTATTATTTTCCTTTTTTTTTATATTTGTTTCTTTCTTTTATTATCCTGATGGCCTATTTGGAGTTTTACCAAATATACTGTAAACATTCTTTTTAATGAATTATTTATTTAAATTTCATTCTTTTGGCTATTTATTAAAAAAAAAAGAAAAAGAAAAGTTTTGCTTATTAAAATTATTTACAGTCTCTTTACCAGAAATACATTATATAAAATATTTTTTAAAGCTTAATAGAGTGTATGTGTTGGCAATTTGTTATATGGTTTGGATAATAAAAAAACATTTCTCAAGATTTATAACAAAGAAGCAGCAGGATAGCAAATTGTATAGATTAATCATTGGATGTTAGTTGACTTTAGATGTCTTTTAACGATGGTTATGATGCTAGTTTTCGATCTATAAAAAGAAACTCTTCTTACACTTTTGTTAAAAATAAAGTCCAATAATAATATTTATAATAATAAAAACGTAGTGAAAAATTAATTGAATAGTTTCTCTGTGTTTTATCGTTAAGAGTTTCCTTTTTATTATTTTTCTTACGTTCTTTTCATCTATTTATATTTTACAACATTTCTTTTGTATAATAAAAATATTTATATAAAATAAAATCCCATGTAATGGGAGCATTAACTTAGGTAGTATATTTTCTAATAAATATTAATCTAGAACCATACATGTTTGTTATAAAAAGGTTTATTTTGCTTCTATAGATACTGGGCGGTCAAATTTTATATCAAAATAAGAAACAAATTCGTAACATATTATCAAAATTAATTACATTCTACAATATTGATACGATTCACTGCCGATAAGTTAACAAAATAAACATTAAAGATTTATTACTTAATCTTAGTTTAACCTCTTTTTTTTTTTTTGGAATAAATTCCAATAGAAAAATAAAAGCTAACTAAATTTTATTCCATAACTTTTGAACTTTATTTGAAATTATAGAAGATCTTTGATTATTTTATTTAGTTTCTACTGAATTCTGAGTACCTTATTTTTATTGTTTTATATTTTTAGATTTTTATTTCATTCAGTTATTATATATAAAAGAAGAGAAAAACTTCTATAAAAGTGTAAATGCTGAAAGGCAACTTATTAATAATAATAATAATAATAATAATAATAAAAAGGAAAAGGAAAAGAAAAAAACTAAAATCATTTCTATTATATTTGTTAGTAAATATTATGAGTTATGAAAAGATGTTGGGCGCCACAAAACAGTACTTGACTATTGCTTATTATATTTATAAGCCTCTTGAAAACTAGTTTTCACTTTTTTTTTTGCTTTTGATTGCTGCTAGTTTTCTTCAGGGTATTTCTTTTTCAAATATTTTTATTTGTATCTTTGCACGTATTGATAAGAAAATTAAATGAAATTCGATGAAATTTCGTTTTAGATTTTGTCCATCTGATGTTATTTACTATTACACTTGTCGTTTTTCTTTTCTTATAAAATTGCTTTCTTATTACTTTTTCAAGGAGTCTTCAGAAAAGCTGGACAGTCAAGAGTGCTTATGTACTTTTTGATTTTTTTTTTGTTTCTTTTAATCAATAAATTTACCAAATTTTGTAGGATTTTGTATTGCAATTCAACATTTTAGCCTGATAAATTTAATTTTTCTATGTTTATCCTGATGCTACCTAACCTTATTAGTATCTAAATAAGCTTTGCTGTAACTTTTTAACATAAATTGTATTTAAAAAATCACTGTTGGCTGCTTTAAAATTCAAAATAATAACATCCTGCTACAAAAGAAACAAATTTTACGTTATAACAATTCAATTTAAATAAAGTAAATTATAGAAAAGTGTGTTAAAAGCTTGAAAAAGTATGAGATAACGAATGGGAAAGCATAAAAAGATCAAACAAAAAATTTAATTATACCGACATACTTAAATAAAAGATAATATTTAACCTAATGAAAGTCTTTTCGTTGTTTTGATTATTTACAAAAGAGAATAGAAATTTTTATTCATTCTCTGGTTGACATCTGTTTATACATTTTGTGCTTTTTCATATTTTTATCAATTTTGAATTAATCTAAAAAAAAAGCTTATTATTGTTTCGCATTAAAAAATTCTAATTTAATTTTTAGATTTCTTTTGACTGCTGTTAAACGTTTTCTTTTTATTATTATTAAATTACTAAGTTAGAGTTTTTCTGTTAATTAAACATACTTGTTAGTTTCATTATTTTAATCTTAATGTATTAAAAATTTAAATTTACACTTTGTTTATAATTGAATTATTTAATTCAAATATTATAAAAATATATATAAATTGAAAAAAGGTGTGTAAATGTATACTCATATACTCAATATATATTTAATTATATTTATTAATAATACCTTTTTATCATTATTTATTGATTTATCTGTTTTATCCAATGCATAAATATTAAAGCACATAACGTAAACACAAATTAATTAGCACTATAAAAATATAGAATAAATATAAATAATAACATTTAAAAAAAAAAAACACACAATAACAAATTACAATAGCAAACAAAAAAATTAATTATTTACTTGTTACTCACTTGTAAAATGACAAAAACTGACTAAAATACTGATTACAAAATTAAATGCATAACACACCCCAAAATAATGAGAAAAACCGAATAGTAGAGTTTATATACATATTTTTCATAGTTTTTTTTTTTTTTGTATTTTCTTGTCTTGTCTTGTCGTATTGTGTTATGTCTGGTTATGCGATGCAAAATTTAATATTAAAGAGCAGAAAAATAACACAATCAGTGATAGACACATCTCAACAATATACTAGAATTGTATTATGCTTTCTATAACTGGTAAATATTACAATTAACCCTAATACATTGACACTAGATAAATTTTATTCGTGAATATTCGGTGATTTTACAGTGCCTTTTTATGCCATTGTAAAGCTTTTTGCTAGTTATCATACATTCGATAAGCATAAGTGCTTTTGCAAAAAAACAGATCCCTCTATTAGAATTTATTTATTCACAAAATAATGCTTTTAACATAGAAAGCTTTTAGCAACGAATACTACCAGCATTTAAAACTATAAATTTTAAAAAATTGTAATAAAATAATTAATTCAAAGTATATTATTGCCTTTGTTACAGTTACAAAAGTTAGAAACATTTTCAAAATAAATTTCTAAATGTTTATAAATTTTTAACAATTAATTAATAATTTAATGGAAATACAAATTTTCTTTTATTCTTTTCTTAATTTTCTTTATTCTCTTTTATTTAACAATTTTATTTCTTCTATTTTTTTTGGTTTATTTATTATTCACTAATTTTTTTCTTCATTCTTTCATTTTAACATTAACAATTTACATATTTATTTATCCTACAGTAATTGTTTTTATTTAATTTTTTGCTTATTATATATTTTTTTTTAATCAATAATTTGTAAAAATTCTGGTTCAACAACAGCTAGTGGCATTTCATTTTCAATTTGTTGTGCTGATAATTTATCATACGATTCATGTCCAGACAACCAAAATGTATCCATTATACCTTTACCCTTTAAATAAATGTTATTGAATGTGTTATTCATTTTCAATATGCAGATTCATTTACATATATTTCTATTGTGCTTTATTTTTATTATTGTTATTATTTATTTTACCTTTATATCGATTTGACCACGTAACTCAATTTTATAACCACCAAGTTCATCAAGTGCTAATTTTGTTGTATTTGATATGTGTATTTTCATTGCTATATAAATAAAATAAATATACATTTTATCAAACAATTATTTGTTTAACGATTCATAATTATTGCTGTTAATTGATGTATGAATTAAAAAAAATAAAACTATATAGGTGTAGAATAATTTATTGACTGAATACTTTTTAATGCGTGAACATAATAATTTATCAAAAAAGCATTTAAAACAATAAAATAAAGTAAATACTTTAACAATATATATAGATTTTATTTTCAATTATTATTAAGATACTTATACTTTATTATTATTACTTTTTAAACTTAATAATAATAATAATCAAGATAGTAGCAACTAGTACGTGTTTATTGTTATTATTATTTATTTAATTAGTTTTTTTTTTTTGCCACTGTTATACAAGTGTTTAAATAGATATTATAAAACGTGCAATTGATACATGTTTACAGTAGCATTGTATTGATTTATTTTTTTTATATAAGTAATGTACTTGTATGTAATTTTAAGCTTTATATCTATTATTTTGTATAGTATCTTATGTAATAAGATTAAGACAACTCAAACGATAAAACACATTTTAACAATAATTTACTGATGTTAGTTTGCTCTTACAATATTGTTACATCGATGTGATGCACAATAAAGCCGAGACTAACTAACCTAATTAAATTATCACAATAAATTAAATAATAACAATAAAGAAATAATTAATACTTTGTAATGAAAAGTAGATAAATTATTATTTTGTTCAATAATAAGAATAATAAGAATAAATTTAATTGGACATAAGCTGTTTCTGTATTATTTTAATTAACCAGAAGATTAAATCTATGTGTATATTTATCATAATCTTTGTTATTTACTTTAATTATAATAACATTAAATCCTTTTATGTTTAATTATATTATTTTTTACAAACCTTCACCTGTTGATTCCATACGTGACGCTGTATTAATTGTATCACCAAATAAACAATACCGTGGCATCGTTGTACCAACAACACCGGCCACACACGGTCCACTGTTTATTCCTATTCGTATCTTTAATGTATCATTAAGTTTATGCGGAATTTTAAAATTAGAAACTCCAGCTAATAAGTCTAAAGACATCATTGCAATTTCACCCGCATGTTTATTGCCTAAAAAAAAGAATTAAATTTTATTAACATAAAACATAAATAATTAAATAAAGAAAATTGTACCAAACTGAATATTTACCATTTCTTTGTGGTAAACCAGATACAACCATATAAGCATCGCCAATAGTTTCCACCTTATATACATCATATTTTAATATTTTCAAATCAAATAAACGATATAATGTATTCAGCATAACAATTACTTCCATCGCTGTACTATTTGCCGATATATTTGTAAAGCCAACAATATCACTAAAATATATTGTTGCACATTCAAAATTTTCCGCTGGTACCTGGTGAAAATAATTAAACAAAAATTCTATCAAAATAGTAATTTATAATTATTATTTGTTTTTCGCAAAAAAAAAAATAATAATCTTTCTTACCTGTCTTTGTTGTCGTAATTGCTTGACAACCGCTGGTGGTAACATTTGATATAACAAACGATCTGATTTACTTTTTTCATAACGTAATTGATTTGTTCTAGCAATTAATGACAGTGCAAAACTCTATTGAAAATAAAATATATTAAATTACATTTTAAATTTGTATTATTTAACTCATATTACACAATTTGTTTCATTATTATTTTTCGTTTTTTTTTTTACAAAAAATAAAATTTAAATAAATAAAATTCAAAGTGTCTTATTTGTTTTATTTCGGATGGTTTCGTATTACTATTATTTCAAATAATAATAATAATAAACGATCATAATAATAATAATTATTTGTTTTTATTTTTTAATAAAGCAATTATTTTACTCAGATTATTATGAATATCATTTATGAGGGTTTAATTATTGAAGTTTAGGGTTAAATTTAAGAAAAACACTAGAAATTTTGTTGCTAAAATTTCATATATATGTGGGTTAGTTGTGATTACTTTGATTTTGGACAAAGACTGGTTTCTATTGATTACAAAATTAGATACATATAATAAATGATAAGATAATATAATGTTAAAGTGATTAAATGAAAAATATTTGGTCAATTTAATTGATTAAATATAGGCCTTAGATTTTGCAAATAATATTTTAAATACAATTAAAAGATTTATTATAATTCACCTGTATTGTAAATGTGGCATTTCTTACTAATAAAATTATAATTGGACTTAATATTAATACAAATAATAATAATCCAATTGATGTTATTTGTTGTTGTCTAGCTTTAGACATATCATGAGCAACATCCGATCTATAAAATTTATAATCAATTAATATATAATATAATATTTAATTAAAAAAAAAGAAATTAACAAACCTTATTTCATCTTTTAAAACAATTAAAAAATATCTTACATTATTTAATATATAATTCATACATTTATTATATTTATATGCATTAGTTGTTGTATTCTTTTTAATTGAGGAATTTGCAAAAATTGTCTCCTTCCTATCAGTATGTAATTAATTAAGAAATTTTTATTGTATTTATTACTAAGCAACGTTAATCAATTTTAATTAACAAAGAAAAATTAATTAATAAATTAAAAGAAACAATTCTTACCATTTATTATATTCATTTTGTTTATTTATATCAATAAAATTATTCTTTGATAAGAAATGTTTCGCTGAAAATAGGTAATCAACAGCAGCCGAATCATGTCGTATAAATTGGGAATAATCTCTTAAATACATAATACCATGTGAATAGAAACGTACACCGAATATCGTTGATATACTTAAATGTTCTAATGCTTGTAGTAGGTTTTTATATCCGACAAGTTTTCTAAATAAATTAATTCTTAATAATAATAGTAATAATAGTAATAAAATTAGACAGAAGCATTTTATATTGTTAATCAATCGTTTTTTTTTTTTTTATTATTTTAATAATTTTTTTTTTTTTACTACTTCTCCTAATCGTATTTCTATAAAATATAAAAAAAAAAAACCAAAGGATAACAAGTAAAACTTACCGCCATACACGACTTGAATATAATAAACCAACTCGTTGTGATAATCTTTCAAGTAATTTACTATTTATTTCATTATATAACTTTATTTTATCCAATAGATCGTTAGTTTCCTCAGTAAAAATTTCCCTTACATAGATTGGTCACCCAAATAAATTAAACAAAAAAAATAAGAAGGAAAAACAATTAAATAATTGTAAAAAGTTTATATTTTTAATTAAAAGTTTCTTAAAAAAAACTAAAATTAAGAGAGCAAAAAAAATATAAATAAATATTGGTTTTGTTTTTTTTTTTTGCTTTTTGAATAGAATGTGATTAAAGCTCTTTTTTTTTGTAAATCTTGTTGCATTTTGATTATTCCTATATGCGAATAAATGTTCCAATCTATTTTTTATCGAATTTAATTACATTTAAAAGAATTATCAACAAAGCACACATCGTTACTAAGATTTTGTCTTTCATTTTGTTAATCAAAATCTACAGTGGAAAAAAAAAGAAAAGCTTAATCAATTTAATTTTCGTACACCGGAGATATTATGTATTATATCCGGTTAAATTTATTTGTTTATTTAGTAGAAATACAAAAATGAATTTCAATGAAAAGGCAAAAAGGTTTAACTGCGTTCACTAAAAGCTAAATCAACAGTTTATTTACATTTTTATAATGAAAGTTTTCATTCTTTTTTTATTATAATTTTACAAACCGCAAATGCGTTCAAAAAAACATAACCAATAATTATAATTTTAAATATTTTAATACCGTAACAGGTTACTCCTAACAATGCTGCATTTATTATTAAAAATAAAGTAAAATAAATATATTTTCATTAAAAGCGTTGATACATATTAAAAAGAAAATAATTATTTTTGTTTATTTTGTGCTTTTTTTTACTAAACACGTGTTGCGTTCTTGTGCGCAAGTTTTCATTTATTTATTTTTATGATAACGAAAAACACATGCTATTCACTTGACGTCACCATAGTGTTTTCCACCTAAATTTGCATCGATAAAAACTCTCTTTACTTTATATAAATATTGTACATTGTTACTTGTATATTGTTTATATAACGCAATTTAAAACAAATTAATTGATAATTAGTGAATAATAATAAGCTTTTTAGTAATACTGTAGAAGGTTAATTAATCTTCTCCTTTATTTATTTTTTTACTTTTTTGTTGGTGTTGGAATTCTTGTGGTGTATAAGATAATTAAAAGATAAGAAAAATCAAATTATTAATAATCTGATGGTTTTATTAAGAGTTTTTCTCTTCCTTTCATTTTTAATTTAATTTAATTGTTATATTGCTTATTATCTGGTTATAGTTGAATAAATGTTAATTAGATTATTATTAAAGAAAAATAACCCATTTATTTTGGGTATTAAAAGAGGTTTAAAAGATTACAGTATTTAAAAAGAAAATGAAATTCTTATGTTTTATGAAAATGCACAGAAATTAATTTCCATTTGATTTTGATTCAGAGAATATATATTGTAATTGTTTATTATTATTATTATTATTATGAAAACTTAAATAATCTTCTATTTAGAATAATTTTTCTTTTAGCATTTATAACATAAATATAAAATAATGACTTATAAATGTCAATTAATATGACACAAAAATACGAATTTCGTATTTCCAGTAACAGAGAATCGTCAATACAAATTCAATTTAAAGAAATTCAATCACAATGTGTAGCTTTTCATAAAATTTTACAAGAACTTGTTTCTATGTAGTTAAATGATTTTTCTTTTATTTTTTTTTTTGCAATATATAAATTTATTTATTTTAATATAATTTATTATCATTATTATTATTATTATTATTATTATGATTATTTTATTACCTTAAATTCGTTGAGATATTTTTTCGATAATTTTCACCAAAATCAATAATCCAATTTATACCAGTCATATTATCTAATATTGAGTTTGTTCTTTGAAATGATGTTTCCATATCAATTCTGTAATTAAGCATAAATATAATTTTTAATTAAACATAAACTATAATATATATACTATAAATCTAATAAGAATTAAAATTTTCATTAAAATAAATTACTAATTGTGAAAATAAGCACAAAAAAAACGAATGTAATGTTATAAAGAAATGTTGGTGAAATTTGTGCCAGACTTAATTAAAAAAAAAAGTTTGAACCAGAAAAATCATTAAAACTATGCTTCTTAATGCATGTAATTTAATGTTAGTTCGTTTAAATTTGCAACAAGACGACAACATACACTTTAACTTTTTTACACAAGTAAATATTTTTGCTCTACTTAACTGTTTGACAATTTTCCGTAATAAAAACATTTAAATTAATAAACAAAAAAAACTAATTAAATAAATGAAATGAGAATATATTTTTTTGTTTAGAATATATTTACTAACCAATATTTTAATTAATTTTTTTTATAATTTATTAAAATAGATCAAAAACAATGATTTTAATTGAAAATCTTATAGAAATTTTTTTTTTTTTTTTTTGATTTTTTTTCAGCAAAAGAAAAGCATCTTGTCGTCATTTTATTCATCAATGTGTCTATAAAGGTAGAGCTTTATATGGTTAATTAAGTCTTTTATGCAAAATATTTTTATTGTTTTATAAATATCTTCTTTTCTTTTTTTATTTTTTGTATAAAAAAAAAAAAATTAAATTTCAAGAACGTGACTAAAGCTTTTTTCTCCTATTTAATGTAGAAAAGCATAATATTTTTTTTTTAATAATTATAAAATTGACAAAGTAATAATATTTCCTTTGAATTATTAAAATTATTAATTATAAAAAAAATTATTATTATTATTATTATTATTATTAGTCTGCAATTAATTGACTATTTAAATTTTATGTATAAATAATTATGCTCGATAAACTGTTATAAAAAGTTGCTACTTGCTGTGCAAATTGTTAACAAATTAACTAGTTTAATTTATTTTAATTTATTTTTTTTTAAAGGTAAAAATAATTATAATAACAAAAAAGCAATTAATTATTTAGACACACACGTGTAAACACATTAAAAGTTGCATTTTTTTTAATTATGTAAATTTACTCTCTTGATGCCATTAGTTATCTAATTGGCAAATGTCCATATTTACGGAAATTTATAATTAGTAAAAAAAAAAACTAAAATGTGTGATAAAATTGTGCAAAAATAAAGAAAATAAAGAAAAAAAAATATACTAATTACATATAAATATTTCACTAAATAATTATATAATTACCTATTTGTGTTTGTTAATGAATAAAACACTAAATCACCTCTTTCCAATTGTATTGCTGTCATTAATTTTGATACATTTATTGTTATCTGTATCTAAATTTAAATTTACATAAATTTTTTCGTTTTTTTTGATATAGTTTTTTGATTCATATTTGCGAATAAAATAAAATAATTGTATTTTTGCATTATAATTATAATTTTGAAAATAAAATAAAATAAAATAAGAAAAAGAATAAAATATTTATATTAAAGGACGTATAATTTATTTTATAAATTAACCTGTTCATCGACAGCTTTTGCAATTTCATATTCGTTGGTTAAATAATATAATGTTGAACAATTTTGTAATATTAACGCTAATATTGGTATAAATGGTAAAATAATCATCTGTAGTAAATATAAACGACGTCCTCGACTATTAGTTAAATAAATAAGAAAAAAAAAAATTCATTTTATTCTGTACTAAGTATATTGTAGTAATATTTACCTTGAACAGGGATTTAATTTAATAAAACCAAAATACATTGTTGGTAAAACAACATCATTGATTGCATCCGATGCATTTGATGGACGTGATATTGATGCTGATAATGATGGTGATGTTGCACGTGAATTAATTGTAACACTAGGAATACCCATTACTAAACACATAATATAGAAATTAGACAATATTTTCTATATCTTGGTATAATCTTTTCTCAAGATTATATATAATTTTCACATTGTCTATATTATTTATTTATTTTTTCACATTTCACTTAAGACAATTTCACTCACATTTTTTCATTAAATTTTATCTAAAATTTAAACTGAAATATTTATGTTATATATAAATTATACAAATAATGTTAATTCATTTAAATATAATTCTGTTAATATTTATTTCGTAAAACCGTAATTTAATCGAATCAAAGAAAAATTAATTCAATAAAGCAAAAAAAAAAAAGCAGATAACGTTAATGCCCTTAAGTTAAATGCAGATATCATTTCAATTATATAAATAAAATTAAAATAGTAAATTAAATAGAATAAAAAAAAAACTAAATACATATCTAATGATATTAATAATAATAATAAAGTGAAATGATCAATAGATTGATGAACCTATATTATAATATAAAGTTTTATTAACTTGATTATCCAAACCAAATAGAAAGAAGAAAATAACAGAAATCATTTAACAAGTTTTCTTTTATGCTTTTATGCTGCTTTTTTTTTACTTTATTCATTTGACATTTTTGTCTTTTTTTCTTTCTTTTATTTATATATTTATATATTTGTTTGTTTTCTCGTTAGTAATAAATGAAATTTGTACTTGAAATAAATAATAAAAGTATGAAAATAATAAGACAAAAGGAATAACGTTTTATTTATAATAAATTTACATTTTATTAACATTTTTCTTTTTTTTTATCGTAATTTAATATGTTTTATACTCATTTTATAACTGATATTACTTTATTCTCTTCTTTTTGTAATTATTACTGAACTGATAAAATCCTTTTCCTTATTAATTTATGTGAAAACCACTTTTATTTTTAATTGTTTTCTCAGTTAGTCTTTAAGAGAAATTTTCTAATAATTTAAATACGTTATATTCACATGAAGCTGCTACGTATGACTGAATGAAAATAATATTGTAATTTTGATAAATAATACATTTATATTGTAGATAAAAAAAAAAGAAAGTATTTTATTATGATGGAAATAATAAGAGAAAATGTGCTTTTATTATTTTGTTCATTCGTATACGCAGCATCTGAGTACATTTATTTCAATAACAAAATTCAACTAGTATAAAGAGTAATACTGAAATGAGGAGAAAATTACTAATAATAATAATAATAAAGAAAATATTTCTCAGTATTTGGTATTCTCTCAGCATTCTTACTATGCTAAATTGTTTTCATATTAAAGCTCACACCATTGATTTCACATCAGTCAGCCGGTTGAAAAACAACAAACAGCACAAAGTAGAAAAAAAAAGCATTAAAAATAGAATAAACAAACACAAAAATAGAGCATCAAAGGAAAACACTTTTCGTGTTAAATGTTATTGAAGAAAAAAACAACACTTATGCTGTTAAAATATGATTTAATACTTGTGTTAAGCGGCTGTTTAAGCTAAACAAAAGTACATGTTTAGCACATGAAAAAAAATGTATGCAAAAATATATTTACTAAAAATCAATAATATTATTTTAAAATTCATTGAAATTTTTATCACAAATATTATAAAAAGTTTGTTAACAATTTAAAATAAGTGGAAATAAATGCTAAGTAGAATTTTTAATTAAATTAAACACCATAAACACTGTTGTTTTTACACTGGCGAGACAATGGTTTTTTTTTTTTATTGTTAATTGCTAAATTTATCACGAAATTAAAAGAAAAATTAAATAATCCGTTCTGATCTTTTTAACCATTTTATATAACATCTAAAAGTTGACTAATTGTATTGATGTAAACATACATTTTTCCAGCATGAAAACATATTTAAACTGCAAGAGTAAGACATTGCTAAGAGATTTCTTCTGCGTGAGTAATATTTATATCCAAAAAAAAAGTAAAAACAGCACACGAGTTTAACAATATAACAATAAAGAGAGGAGCTTTAAGTTATTATGATAAATAAATGGCAACAAAATAAAATAAATAAATAAACACAAATTATTTATTAATAACTAAACGAAAATGTAAGGGAAAAAATAAAATGTTCAATTACGACAAGTGGAGACGCCAAGTCACTTTTCCCGTTTTATTATTTTTATATTTACTTTACTTGACTACGAATTATTTAAATAAATATATTATTTTTCTTTTATATAATTCACAATATAATGTTTTTAATAAGCATAATAGTAAAATAATATATAATTTGTAGAATACAAGAGCTATGTTCCTTTTTTATTCTTATAATTGTTGATGATATTTCGATACGCATTAAATTTAATACATTTATTATGATTTCTTGTTAAATATAAGCAATTGAAGTTAAATTAAGATTAGTGATTTTATACAATTATACAAATTATATTGTTTTAAAATATAAATAAATAAAAAAAAGAAGAAAATTATTAACCAGACAGATAAATACGTGCACTTTATACTGGTTATTGTTGATATTAATTTCAAATACATACATTGTTTGTTCTGCTGCATAGATAGATTGAATTTTCTGTATAATTTTTATTATTATTCTTCATTTGAATGATGCTTATTTAAAAAAATACTTAATCAAAAAACGTTTAATAGAAATACACGTTTTGAAAATAAAATAAAAATCAAAATATATGTTATGCTAAACAAATATGTATATATCCTTAAGTTTATTGAATAATATTTATTCCTTTTATTATTTACCAAAGATAGATAAAAACAAAGCATTTATATAATAATTTTATGATTTTTTTTAAAAGCAAATAATTTACTGAGAATACATCGATATAAATTAATATATATATTTTAATTAATTATTTAAGGTTGCTAGTATATAGAAGGTATTAAATATAGACTTTAGCTTATTATTACAGTAAACTTTAATCATACTTTAAAATATGTACTAAATGCTGAATACAAGTACATATTTAATAATAGTAATGGTCAAATTTAACAATACAACAATACCTTTTCTATTTTGTTGTTCGAAAATTCAATGTATTATTCTAAAAATAGGGAATTATTATTATCTGTTATGCTAAATTGCTATTGTTTTTGTTATTTCATTGAAATTCTTTTCTAAGAAATGATTTTATGTAATTTTATATCAAAAATAAATCAAATAAATAAATAAACATTATTAATAACAAAATTTTATAATAAAGATCACCATTGATTTATGCTGTTACTTTATTTACACAAATATACACATATTTGGTTTAAAATCTACATAATTTATGAATATATATTTGTTTTATTACAATAAAATTGTAAGAAAAAATCAATTCTATTCAAAATAATTTATTTATATGGTTTATAGCTATTATCAATTCCTTTATTACAAACTGAAATTTAAAGTCAATGTTTTGCGCAACAGTTATATGTTTTCTACACACGCTTTACTACAGTAAACTTTAAAGTTAAAGGCATATATTTAATAGAAAAACATCATAGTACAAACAGGTCTGATTTTGTTATTTATTAAGTAATTTATCACCAATGCTTTACATATCATTGTACTTTGACTTGACCATGAATTTAATACCATTACATCTAGATGAATGTAGTGTTATTAATAATATCTTTACATTACAAATTGAATAAATTTCTAACTGATAAGAATTTTAATTAACACATATGTAGTTGTCTAAGTAAATAACGTTTAGCTAAAATAAGAAATATATGTACTTATCAATGAATATTTAAATATAAATTTAATTGAATTGTCACTAACCATTACTAAAATTATTTTACTCTCAATATTTTAATCAGACAAATTATGTGATGTAAATAATAATTTGCAAAAAAACGGTTAGTATTATGATAATTTAGATTTCAATGTATATTGTTTATATTGGACATGATTATGAGTATGTTCAGAGCGATTTTTTTCTACACAAACTCATCAAACTTGTTTATTATTTTTTTTTCTTTTGTAAATTTAATTTTTGTATAAATATTAATAAAAATATGTTTATGAATTTAGTTAAATAGAATCTCTATACCGTGGAACAAGAATGAAGAATATGATCCATTATCGGGCCATTTATTTTCATTAGCTGGTGATAAATGGCGAAATTTAAGGGCAAAATTGTCACCCACATTTACTTCTGGAAAATTGAAAATGATGTTTCAAACATTACTGGACTGTGGAGTTACACTTGATAAATATATTGAACAATTGGCTATCGATGATAATGTGTTCGAAGTAAGGGACTTGATGGCCAGATATACAACCGATATAATCGCTTCTGTTGCTTTTGGAATTGATATTGATAGTATTAACGATCCGAATATTCTTTTCAATGTCAACCCCTAACTAAGGGAGGATGATTGCAACACGTTTGATCCATTTTAGGATAAAATAACGGGCATATTAAGGGTAGTTTCTCTTCGTGTCCAAACGGATCGTTCATAAGGGGGTAGTTTTGCATCTAAAAACGTAAGTTTCCACAATTTCAACCCCTAACTAAGGGAGGATGATTGCAACACATTTGATCTATTTTAGAATAAAATAGCGGGCATATTAATGGTAGTATCTCTTCGTGTCCAAACGGATCATTCATAGCGGCGTAGTTTTGCATCTAAAAACGTAAGTTTCCACAATTTCAACTCCTAACTAAGGGGGGATGACAGCAACACGTTTGATCTATTTTAGAATAGGGAATGCAACACGTTTGATCTACTTTAGAATAGGGATTGCAACACGTTTGATCCATTTTAGAATAAAATAACGGGCATATTAAGGGTAGTTTCTCTTCGTATCCAAACGGATCGTTCATAAGGGGGTAGTTTTGCATCTAAAAACGTAAGTTTCCACAATTTCAACCCATAACTAAGGGAGGATGATTGCAACACATTTGATCTATTTTAGAATAAAATAGCGGGCATATTAATGGTAGTATCTCTTCGTGTCCAAACGGATCGTTCATAGCGGCGTAGTTTTGCATCTAAAATCGTAAGTTTACACAATTTCAACTCCTAACTAAGGGGGGATGACAGCAACACGTTTAATCTATTTTAAAATAAAATAACGGGCATATTAAGGGTAGTTTCTCTTCGTATCCAAACGGATCGTTCATAGCGGCGTAGTTTTGCATCTAAAAACGTAAGTTTCCACAATTTCAACCCCTAACTAAGGGAGGATGATTGCAACACATTTGATCTATTTTAGAATAAAATAGCGGGCATATTAATGGTAGTATCTCTTCGTGTCCAAACGGATCATTCATAGCGGCGTAGTTTTGCATCTAAAAACGTAAGTTTCCACAATTTCAACTCCTAACTAAGGGGGGATGACAGCAACACGTTTGATCTATTTTAGAATAAAATAGCGGGCATATTAATGGTAGTATCTCTTCGTGTCCAAACGGATCGTTCATAGCGGCGTAGTTTTGCATCTAAAATCGTAAGTTTCCACAATTTCAACTCCTAACTAAGGGGGGATGACAGCAACACGTTTAATCTATTTTAAAATAAAATAGCGGGCATATTAATGGTAGTATCTCTTCGTGTCCAAACGGATCGTTCATAGCGGCGTAGTTTTGCATCTAAAAACGTAAGTTTCCACAATTTCAAATCCTAACTAAGGGGGGATGATTGCAACACATTTGATCTATTTTAGAATAAAATAGCGGGCATATTAATGGTAGTATCTCTTCGTGTCCAAACGGATCGTTCATAGCGGCGTAGTTTTGCATCTAAAATCGTAAGTTTCCACAATTTCAACTCCTAACTAAGGGGGGATGACAGCAACACGTTTAATCTATTTTAAAATAGGGAATGCAACACGTTTGATCTACTTTAGAATAGGGATTGCAACACGTTTGATCCATTTTAGAATAAAATAACGGGCATATTAAGGGTAGTTTCTCTTCGTATCCAAACGGATCGTTCATAAGGGGGTAGTTTTGCATCTAAAAACGTAAGTTGCCACAATTTCAACCCCCAACTAAGGGAGGATGATTGCAACACGTTTGATCTATTTGGGATCAAACTTGTTGCATTTTAAAATGCTTTTAAAAAATATTATAAATCATACTCAGTAATAATAATAAATAAATAATCAAAATAATATTAATTCACATAATAAATAACCTGTGGTTTAATTAATTCTAATACTTTGTCCTTTATAAGTGCTTATATTGTATACTTTCAAAAAGATTATATTATTATCAGTTATTTTTATTATTTCAGAGTTATTTTTTCCTTGTTTGTCATTAAAAAATATTATATTATTTAAACATAACTATATTATTTATTAAAATGCAAAATACTATTTATGTTATTTTTTAAAAAAAAATTAATAAATAGAGCAAATATATTAATTGAATGCAAAATTATAAATTAATGTATATTTGTAACTAATTTAAGTCGTTAAACGTACTATGTATTAATGTATTTTTTTATTTATTTGCAGCAAACATCATTGCAAAGAAAAAATACCAACATTGTGTTTGGCTAAGGATTTTGCAGAAAATTACATAAATATAAATATCCAGATAAATAACACAAAAAGCTAATAAATAAATATCTTTACGAAGAAGTTTTATAAAAAATAAAAAAGAAGAGAATAGGACAGCCTAAAGATAACAAACAATTCACTGATGAAAACTGTTTAAAATGATCATCAGGATAATAAAAATTATTAGAAAATAGTCCAAAGCAAATAAACAATTCATTTACTTAACAATGATAACAAAAAAAAAATGAAAGGTAGACACCCGGTAGGAGCATTAAAGGTAGGAACATCCTAAAACATTAACCGAATCACTATGATCTTGGTAAATTGCAACTCCGACTATTTAATTATCAAAAGAATATGATTTTAAGATATTAGGATATTAATTTTTTTAAATGAATAAATCAACCGCCTGATTATGGTAAATGATTGAAATAATATATAAATTATCCTTTAATTAATTAAATATAAGAAACGAAATATGTAAAACAATGCAACATTTATGAATTTAATAAATATGTATATAATTAAAAGAAAGTATTGACGTTTTTGCTAAATATTTTGCAATGTAAACTAGAGTTGAATATTTTTTTGCAATGTAAATAGAGTCAGTTAATTTTTTTAAAATATTTAAAGAACACAAGAATAAAGTTGTGCATATATTATATATATACAAAATAAAATTATCGTTTTTCGGCTGCGTCCGTGGCAGTGTGCATTGTTGTCTTACGTATCCCCGGCTTGCTTTCAAGTTCGACGGGGGTCCGTATTAGTAAAATGGTTTAGCTTCACATGCATAAAATCACGGTATGTGGAACTGCCCTCTTTGGTCACAGGTTAGAGATCTCTCCCGATTTCTCTGCCTGTGGCGGCCGGGCCTTCCATGATGATTGTCATGGTGGAAAGGCTCGGATCTTAGAGCTGCAGAGTTCATCCATATATTTTTCTCCCTTTATGTTTAGTTTTTCTAAACAACAAGCCGGTCTATTCTGCGGGGGAATAGGCCGGCTCGGCTACAGAATTTACCGTTAGAATAAATGTGCACAAAATTTGTGCCAAACAATAGATTTCAATAACAATAGCAGCAGCAGCAGACGACGAACAATAGCCAATATCTATCTATTGTGTAAAAAAAAATATTTTTTTCTATTATTCGCTAAACCATTGTCCTTTTATTTTGCTATTTCTTCTCCATATATATCATTTTACTTTTACTTAGCAAATTCTTTTAAATTTTTACATTTAAATATTTTTTACCATTTATCTATTAAAAAATAATTTAGTCTATTTTCTCACCAAATATTTATAAATTCTGTGTCCTTGCTTACTTAAAAGTGCCATTGACTTTGCAAATTATTTAATAACTTTTTTTTTTGCAAACTGTGACCAGCTTTGTACTTGTTTTCTAATTGTGAAAGTGACATTTACCTCGTGTTTACAAATAAAAAATTAATTGACCCATTGCAAAAAATATCCTTTATATAATAAAATATTTAATAATATAATAAAAAATAATTAATAATAATATTTTGTGAAATTTTTTGGAGTCACGTTAAAGGATTGTTCACCATTTTAGTGATAATTAATTAACTAAGTACAATTGAAATTAATTAAATATAGTATAATTAAATTAAAATATTTTCTACCATATTAAATTAATAATTAATTTTTTCTACTTGTAGCCACCCACCAACCCACCGTTGATCAATTAATTGAGTGATGAATAAGAAGAACATAATTTATTATTTTAATAAAAATAATTTTATTTCTTCTGTTGTCTTATCTTAACCAGCATCAGCAGAACCCACCAACCATTGAGTATCATCCAGTGATCAAGTAAAATTAATTAAATTTATTTACTTTCTGACAAATAAATAAATAATTTCTCCTTTTTTCTATTTGTAGATTTAAAATATTTAATTTGGAAAAGTATTCATCAGAGTATGACCATCGATCATCATTAATTAATTAATTATTCTCCAGTAATTTGTGAAATCTCTGGGAGTCTACTTAAAGGATTGTTCACCATATTAAGCGATAAATAAAATCAGTCAGTGCGGTTGAAAAGTATAATTAAAAATAAATTGTTTTAAATTTTTCTGCATAAATAATTAATTTTTTTTTCTACTTGTAGACACCGTTGATCTCACCGATGATCAAGCAATTAACCCATTACATGCCACGGAAAACCGAAAAAAGTTAAAAATTTTTTGAAATTAATATAGTTAGAGGCTGAAAACCACAAAAATTAGAAAAAGAATTATTTTTATTTGTATTTTAGGGACCAGATTGGTACACTGGACTTTCAAACATGAAAATCTTTTAAGCAACTTTGTTCGAGCAAATTAAAAACTCTGTGCCAATATTAGTACATTGAGAAAAAATGACTTAAAAGATTGAAAAATTGCATTACATTGATCAAGTAATAATAATTTACTTTAAATAAAAAATAATTTTTCATTTTTTCTTCTATTTGTAGATTTAAAATATTAATTTGGAAGTGACCATTGACCACCGATCATCGCAATGCCACCGCACTACAAGAAAATTAATTATTAAAGGAATGTTCGCTGTGTTAAGCGATAATTAATTACAATTATAATGTACTCAATGCAATTGAAAAGTATAATTAAATTAAATTGTTTTAAATTTTTCTACTTGTAGACACCGTTGATCCCTTCGCTGGTCAAACAATTAAAGGATTGAAGAATTACATTACGTTGGATTCATATGAGAGGAACATAATTCTTCTGTTGACTTACCGTAAATGCCAGCAGTATCAGCAAAACCAACCAACCATTGAGAATCATCCAGCGATTAAGTAAAAATTATTTACTTTTTGTTCTATTTGTAGATTTAAAATATTTATTTTGAAGAATTAACCATTGACCACCGATCATCGAAATGCCGCCGCACTAAAAGTAAATTAATTATTCTCCAGTAATTTGTGAAATCTCTGGGAGTCCACTCAAAGGATTGTTCGCCATTTTAATAATAATTAATTCACTCAGTGCAGTTGAAAAGTATAATAAAAATTAAATTGTTTTCTGTATAATTAAATTAATCAGTAATTTTTTTCTACTTGTAGCCACTAACTCACCGTTGATCAAGCAATTAACTCATACATGCCACGGAAAACCGAAAAAAGTTAAAATTTTTTTGAAAATAATATAGTTAGAGGCTGAAAAATATAAAAAACCACAAAAATTAGATAAAGAATTATTTTTATTTGTATTTTAGGGGCCAGATTGGTACACTGGAATTTCAATCATGAAAATCTTTTTTTAGCAACTTTGTTCGATTAAAGCAAATTAGAAACTCTGTGCCAACATTGGTACAGTGGGAAAAAATGAGTTTGAAGATTGAAAAGTTACATTACATTGGATCCATAATTATTTTTCTTCTGTTGACTTACCGTAAATACAGCATCAACAAAACCCACCAACCATTGAGTGATCAAGTAAAAATAATTTACTTTCTAACAAATAAATAAATAATTAATAAATTCTCCTTTTTTCTATTTGTAGATTTAAAATATTTAATTTGGAAAAGTATTCATCAGAGTATGACCATCGGTCATCACTAATTAATTAATTATTCTCCAGTCTTCCAGTGAAGATTTTTTGGCATTAATTTCATCGAAATATCATCTTTAATTTTAGTAATTTTTTAGATAAATAATTATTTGTATTATTCAATTATTATTATTCAAAAATGTAACAAATTGTAATAACAAAATGTAATAATTTTTAGTTGGCAAAATTAATTCTAAAAATGTTATAATGGGCCACTATTTGCCCACATCAATATATTATCTAAACAACCATTAAGAATCCAACTAGCAACTGCAAATAATCAGACAGAAGTAAGACTACAATTTAACAGCAGTTGCCATTCCTTCGACACTTATAATAATTTTCGCCATTTCAGATTGCAAAATAAAAAATCGTATATTTATCTTGTGTAAATAATTTTATGTATTTATTATAATATTTTGATTAATTAAAAAACGTAATTAAAAAAAAACCATTTTATTTTGAAAATAAAACATTTTATTTACTTGAAAAAAATATTTTTGTCATTTTATTTTTGCAATTTTTCAATACGAATAAAAAATTTACCATTGGTGAAGAAATATGAAAAAAATATTAAAACGTACAGTGCAGTACTAACCATTGGTTTAGTTTTGTGAAAAACTTGTGGTACTAACCATTGGTTAAATATGTAACTATCGTGAAACTGAAACGACGAAAAAATTGCAACGACCCCCTATCACCCAACAAGCTTTAAAACATCCAACGATACGCACAAAATTTTGCAAAAAGGAATTTTTTACCAAATTTTTCTTGGTTAATTTTAATTTCTTTTCCCTCTTCTACTATATTATTATATTTATATTTATATATTTTTTAGTTGTAGCGAGGTTCGAACCTGAGACAGCAAAGTTTTATAATTTAAAATAACATAATCTAACGATTTTATCCATACGTCCACCGTCATTGTACAAATTATTAATTTTTTGTGTCGATATAAATTTTAAATTGTTTTTTAGATTAAATAAATTAGATTAGATAAATAATTTCAATAAATAATTTTGCAAGACCTTCTGGTAACTAATAAATAACTTTTGTTATCCAAATTTTAAATTAAATTATACAATATTTATTCTTATTTCAAATATACAATAAAAATATTTTTTATAATTTTTTGTGCAAACATTAATCATCCTTGGTAAGTTAAATATATACACAAATCACTAAAATAAAAACATTTTTTTGTCGCAATAAACGGCAGATTGAACTAAATGAAAAATGCTGTTACCACAAATAACACATTAAAATATCCATTCTCTGGCGTACAAAGTGTAAAATAATCTCTGGGTATGATTTTAAGATAAATTATTTGCCTAAAAATAGAAATAAAATAATTGAATGTTCTTGGCCGTAAATATAGTGCTTTTTTCGTCAATAATTACCATTTCGAATTTAGCCCATCCTTTACTACCACGCCAAGCTGGCAATTTTGATAATTCTTTTAAATTCTTGAATTTTCCATTTAATGTTCCAAAGTAGTTATTACAAATTATTATTATTATTATTATTAATATAAAATTAAAGTAATATTTATTACCTGTGCATAACAATTTGAAATGCAGTCTTTAAACCGATTTGTGGTAATAATTGCAATTCTTTATTATTACCATTATTTATTATATCTAAAATTGCTGTTTTATGTTGTGTTTTTGTCACCTTTTTCTTACTATTTTTATTTATACTTGCATTGAAATAACTAGCAATTACTTTATTTTTAATTATTTGTGTAGTTTTTGACTTTTCTCTAATTTTTGTTATTTCATCAGCACTTTGTTGAGAATTTATCGAATTATCCATGATTCTTCCATGATTCGCTTCTTTCATTGCGGACAATCGTACACTGCGCCGTGTAGGCAAAAATTTGTCGTTTTTGTATCGTCTACACGTATTTTATATTCATTATTATCTTTCGAAAGAATATTTATTATCGGTGTTGGTGGCACTTTAAATAAATTCTCCTGATCATCATTACATATATCCGAATAGAGTTTATTCTTTATATCTATTAAATCACTTTTTACTGTATCATCAATATCATTACGATTTTCAATTTTATCAAAGATTTTTTGTATTATTAAAAGTATTCATTGGTAATTTTGTTTCTCTATAAAAATAAAATAAATTGAATATTAAAAAATTTATAAAATTATTTCATTTTTTTTTTTACTTGACGGCACTTGATGCTGTATCTATTTCTGTAGATGTTGATGCATAAAAATTAAAACTTGCATGTGAATCTAACGATTCATTGTTCATTAGGACATTAAATACATAAATGCAACTCTCTGCAAACAAAAATTGAAACTAATATAACGTGCATATTAAGGGTAGTTTCTCTTCGTGTCCAAACGGATCGTTCATAAGGGGATAGTTTTGCACCTAAAAACGTAAGTTTCCACAATTTCAACCCCTAACTAAAGGGGGATGATTGCAACACATTTGATCTATTTGCAACATGTTTCATCTATTTTAGAATAAAATAACGTACATATTAAGGGTAGTTTCTCTTCGTGTCCAATCGGATCGTTCATAAGGGGATAGTTTTGCACCTAAAAACGTAAGTTTCCACAATTTCAACCCCTAACTAAAGGGGGATGATTGCAACACATTTGATCTATTTGCAACACGTTTCATTTATTTTAGAATAAAATAACGTGCATATTAAGGGTAGTTTCTCTTCGTGTCCAAACGGATCGTTCATAAGCGGATAGTTTTGCACCTAAAAACTTAAGTTTCCACAATTTCAACCCCTAACTAAAGGGGGATGATTGCAACACATTTGATCTATTTGCAACACGTTTCATTTATTTTAGAATAAAATAACGTGCATATTAAGGGTAGTTTCTCTACATGTCCAAACGGATCGTTCATAAGGAAGTAGTTTTGCATCTAAAAACGTAAGTTTCCACAATTTAAACCCCTAACTAAGGGAGGATAATTGCAATAAGTTTAATCCGAAATGGTTCATATTTATTTACTTTTGGTGTACAAATTGTATTCCTAGTAGCCTTCTTGATTATTGATAATGATTTAAATTTATTATTAAACAATTTTGTTTGCATTAATGGTGTTCGTTTTGTTCCTTGACCATTATTACCATTAAATAGTTTTGTTGGCGTTTTTATATTTTGTTTCTAAAATTAAAAAAAAAATATTTAATTAAGTGAAATTAATACATTTAAAAATATTATATAAATAATTATATACTTTGAGTTCTGATATAATCGAATTAATTTTTGGATTATTTCTTAATAATTTTGCATTTTCATCTAAACGAAGTGTTGACATTGTTTCACTTAAATCATCTTTAATTGTACTAACGCAAGCCATTAATGTTAGATAAGAATTTGAATTTAAAGAATCTAAAATTAAAATAATTAATAATTTAAATGCAAAGGTTAATAATTATTTACCTTGTAAAACTGTGCTGACGATACTGTCACGATATGGTATTACTTTGCAGCCATTAGATAACGCTTGTAAAACTTTACCAACAATTATATTCTAACTGATAAGAATTTTAATTAACACATATGTAGTTGTCTAAGTATATAACGTTTAGCTAAAATAATATAAGTAATATATGTACTTCTCAATGAATATTTAAATATAAATTTAATTGAATTGTCACTAACCATAAAAACAATAAAAATTATTTTACTCTCAATATTTTAATCAGACAAATTATGTGATGTAAATAATAATTTGCAAAAAAACGGTTAGTATTATGATAATTTAGATTTCAATGTATATTGTTTATGTTGGACATGATTATGAGTATGTTCAAAGCGATTTTTTCCACACAAACTCATCAAACTTGTTTATTATTTTTTTTCCTTTTATAAATTTAATTTTTGTATAAAAATTAATAACAATACGTTTATGAATTTAGTTAAATAGAATCTCTTTACCGTGAAACAAGTAGGTGTTTTCGTTTTGTGTTTTTAAATTCAACAAAAAAAATAAAATGGACAAATCGCCAATTGATTTAGACAAAAATAATAATTTACATTATTTTATAACGTTAAGTGTTATTGTGCTCAGCTTATTAGCTTATTATATTCGAAGATGTTATACCTTTTGGGCCAGACAGGGAGTTAAACAAATTTCTCCATCGTTTCCGTTCGGTAATTTTTCAAAAGCACTTACTTTTCGCCAAAGTGTCGCTGAAAATGTCAAAGATTTGTATGATTTAACGGATGAACCATTTTGTGGAATTTACCTAACATTTAGGCCAGCATTATTAGTACGCAATCCAGAAATTATTCAAGAAATATTAATTAAAAATTTCGCACATTTTCGTGATCGCGGTGCTTATGTGAATGAAGATTATCGGGGCATTTATTTTCATTAGCTGGTGATAAATGGCGAAATTTAAGGGCAAAATTGTCACCCACATTTACTTCTGGAAAATTGAAAATGATGTTTCAAACGTTACTGGACTGTGGAGTTACACTTGATAAATATATTGAACAATTGGCCATCGATGAGAAGGTTTTTGAAGTAAGGGACTTGATGGCCAGATACACAACCGATATAATCGCTTCTGTTGCTTTTGGAATTGATGTTGATAGTATTAACGATCCGAATATTCTTTTTCGCAGAATGGGACGCAAAGTAATTAATTATATTTATTTTAAAAAAGTTAAATTATTTTATATAATGAAAAAAATTAATTGGTGCTCCAATAAGGTCTTTCAGCCGAGTGTTAAAAATGGAATACGTTTTGCATTTACCTTTTTACTGCCAGGACTAATGCACGCTCTAAAAATTAAAATTGTTGATACTGATGTGGAATCGTTTATGCAAAATATTGTCAAAGAAACGATAGATCACCGTGAAGAAAATAATGTGGAGCGAAAAGACCTAATGCAACTATTGATACAGTTAAAAAATACCGGTAAAATTGATTTTGATGGAACTTTTGAATCGAAAACAACTGGTAACTGCATATCATTTTTTAGTTCTTTTATATTTGATTTTAATTTTTAATAAAATTAATAGAAAAAGCACTGACCTTAAACGAAATCACAGCACAAGCTTTCGTATTTTATTTGGCTGGATTTGAAACGTCATCAAGTACCATGTCTTTCTGTTTATATGAGTTGGCCAAACACAAAGAAGTACAAGACCGTGCTCGTCAAGAAATAAACGAAGTGATGGCAAAGCATGATAATAAAATAACATATGATAGCTTATCTGAGATGAAGTATTTGGAAAGTTGTATCGATGGTAAACTTCTCGAATTCTTTAGTTATTCTTTTATTTCTATTAATAATTTATAATCAATTTATTTAGAAACATTACGAATATATCCTGCGGTTCCAGTTTTAAATGGTGTATGCACTAAACCCATTAAATTGGCGGGAACCAATTTTCTGATTGAAGACAATACTGCAGTTATAATCCCAGTCATAGCATTACACCGTGATGCAAAATATTTTCCAGATCCAATGAAATTTAATCCTGATAGATTCTTCTTACAGGAAAACAATATTATTCCATTTACTTATTTACCATTTGGGGATGGTCCAAGAAATTGTATCGGTAAGATTTATCAACTTATATTTTTTGAAGTTTTTCTTAAAATAAAATTAATACTTTATAGGTCTTCGCATGGGTAAAATATTGACAAAAGTTGGTTTATCTATTATGTTATCAAAATATAAATATGAGTTAGGACCAGATACAAAAACCGAACTCAAATTGAGTAGTACATCATTTGTTATGGCACCAGCTGGTGGTGTACATTTAAAAATAACCCGAGCATAATTTTAAAATGCTTTTAAAAGATATTATAAATCATACTCAGTAATAATATTAATATATAAATAAATAATTACAAAATAATAATTCACATAATAAATAACCTGTGGTTTAATTAATTCTAATACTTTGTCCTTTATAAGTGCTTATATTGTATACTTTCAAAAAGATTATATTATTATCATTCATTTTTATTATTTCAGTGTTATTTTTTCCTTGTTTGTCATTAAAAAAATATTATATTATTAGAACAGATAAAGCATTTCTACTTAAACAAAAATCATACGGATTAGTACTGGTAATCCTTACTTAATATTGACTAATTAAAATAATAAACAAATAATAATGATAAGACAAATTTTTTCATATATATGTGTAGAATATAAAATAAATTAAGCAGCAATTATCTGCTGTTTAAATAAATATGCAAATTAATATTTTAATAATACCTTATCAGAATAAACATAATATAATTTGACAAATTTCTTTTCATTTTAAAAGCTTTTTACTTCAGCGAAAACAATAATAATATTAATAAGAAAATGATTAAACATTTCTCTTGTATTACTTATCTTGAATAGAAATTATTAAATATTAGTTAGTTTTTACTTGTTTTTATAATAATATTCGATTACATACATTGAGGTTTTAGTTTATTTTTTTCTGTTGCTTTCACAATAAAAAGTCTATTGGATGGATATACAAGGTCAATAGTTTTTGTACCTCATCTTTGCCACTGCATTGTTTGTTATTTGCATATATAACCATATGAGCAAATACATTTATTTCTAAATAAACAGTAAAGGACGTAGAAATTAATTAAAAATTAAAATAAATAATTTATAACACTTTAATTAATGATTATTGATTATTTTTTAACTAAACTTTATCATGGCTTTTAGTAGCAAAATAAAATTTCTAATAACGATCAACGATAAAAATAAGAAAATTTATTTTCTCTTTAATGATGCTTTTCTATTTCTTGTATTATTTTTATGAGACATATTATGGTGACGAAAACAATGATTTGCTAGAAGTATTATGATAATTTTTATATAATTATATGTGCAAATGTTTACTTGTTTTTTTTCTTCTTAATATTCAAAACGATTTGATTTTTAGCAAACTCATCAAATATTTTATTTTGCTATAAATATTAAAAAAAAATCATTTATGAATTTAGTTAAATAGAATCTCTTTACCGTGATACAAGTAGGTGTTTTCGTTGTTTTTAAATTCAACAAAAAAAAAAAATAAAATGGACAAATCGCCAATTGATTTAGACAAAAATAATAATTCACATTATTTTATAACGATAAGTGTTATTGTGCTCAGCTTATTAGCTTATTATATTCGAAGATGTTATACGTTTTGGGCCAGACAGGGAGTTAAACAAATTTCTCCATCGTTTCCGTTGGGTAATTTTTCAAAAGCATTTACTTTGCGCCAAAGTGTTGCTGAAAATATACAAGATTTGTATGATTTAACGGATGAACCATTTTGTGGAATTTATTTAACATTTAAGCCAGCATTATTAGTACGTGATCCGGTTATTATTCAAGAAATATTAGTTAAAAATTTTGCACATTTTCGTGATCGCGGTGTTTATGTGAATGAAGAATATGATCCATTATCGGGACATTTATTTTCATTAGCTGGTGATAAATGGCGAAATTTAAGGGCAAAATTGTCACCCACATTTACTTCTGGAAAATTGAAAATTATGTTTCAAACGTTACTGGACTGTGGAGTTACACTTGATAAATATATTGAACAATTGGCCATCGATGATAGCGTGTTCGAAGTAAGAGATTTGATGGCCAGATACACAACCGATATAATCGCTTCTGTTGCTTTTGGAATTGATGTTGATAGTATAAACGATCCGAATATTCTTTTTCGCAGAATGGGACGCAAAGTAATTTATAATTTCTCTTAAATTAATTTATTTTAAAATTAAAAAAAAATTATTAATATTCCAACAAGGTATTTCAACCGGGATTTAAAAATGGAATACGATTTGCTTCCAGCTTTTTACTTCCAAAATTACTTGATACTTTAAAAATAAAAGCTGTTGATGATGATGTAGAAGAATTTATGCAAAATGTTGTTAAAGAAACAATCGACTACCGTGAAACAAATAATGTAAAACGAAAAGACCTAATGCAACTTCTGATACAGTTAAAAAATACCGGTAAAATTGATTTTGATGGAACTTTTGAATCAAAAACAACTGGTAACTGCATGACATTTTTTAGTTCTTTTATATCGATTTAATATTTTTCTATTTTTAATTACATTAACAGAAAAAGCACTGACTTTAAACGAAATCACAGCACAAGCTTTTGTATTTTATTTGGCTGGATTTGAGACATCATCTACTACCATGTCCTTCTGTTTATATGAGTTGGCCAAACACAAGGAAATCCAAGATCGTGTTCGTCAAGAAATTAACGAAGTAATGGCAAAGCATGATAATAAAATAACATATGATAGCTTATCTGAGATGAAGTATTTGGAAAGTTGTATCGATGGTAAACTTCACGATTCTTTAGTTATTCTTTTATTTCTATTAATAATTTATAAACAATTTATTTAGAAACATTACGAATATATCCTCCGGTACCAATTTTAAATCGTGTATGCACTAAACCCATCAAACTACCAGGAACAAATTTATTAATTGCATACAATACTGCAATTATAATCCCAGTCATAGCATTACATCGTGATGCAAAATATTTTCCAGATCCAATGAAATTTAATCCTGATAGATTCTTCTTACAGGAAAACAATATTATTCCATTTACTTATTTACCATTTGGAGATGGTCCAAGAAATTGTATCGGTAAGATTTCTCAACTTGTTAATAATTTTGGGGGTATTTTTTTAATCAAATTAATTTTCTCTAGGTCTTCGCATGGGTAAAATATTGACAAAAGTTGGTTTATCTATTATGTTATCAAAATATAAATATGAGTTAGGACCAGATACAAAAACCGAACTCAAAATGAGTAGTACATCATTTGTTATAGCACCAACTGGTGGTGTACATTTAAAAATAACCCGAGCATAAATAAAATTCATTGTTTCTCATAATTTTGTAAAATGTAAAGAAAAACAAGATGAAAAAGGTAAAAATAATAATATTATTATTAATAAAATGATTGTATTACGTTTTCTCAATTACGTAATAATTAATAATAGACATTTTTCATTTAGAATTAAATAAATAGGGATAATTTCATTCTTTAACACACAACATTTTTTTTGAAAACGCGCAAAGAAAGAATATTTAACGATTTTATATTGTTTTATTATTAAAAATACAAATGTTGTGTAAAAAAAAATATTATTAATCATATTAATTAACATTATTTATATTTATTAAAATGACTAATAATACATAATATAATAAATAAATCTGTTATTTAATTAATTCTAATTTTGTACTACATAAAACCATACAAGTATTTAAGTGAAAAATACTCGAGTGCTTAACATACTTTAAAAACAAATAGACAAATTGAACACTAACAAGGTTGTTATTATTATTATTATTATAATAATTATTTATTTTTTGTTATTTTGGAGTTACTTTTTTGTAAAGAATAAAAATAAAATTTGGAAGCCGTTGAGACTGTTCATTCGTTATATAATAATTTTTTACTTCTATACACTATTATATGATGTTAAGAGGTTAACTGTTTTGTTTTATTTTTTTACCTTTGTTGGCGCATTTAATAAATATTCTTGTTTATTTAAAAATATTAAATTATTAGCACTGATACAACATTTCTACTATTTAACATTAAATATTACCTAAAAAAAGATATTCGGACTGGTACTGGTAATTCTTACTTAATGATAATGACTAATTAAAATAATAAACAAATAATAATGATAAGAGAAATGTTTTTTAATATTATATATATGTGTAGAATATAAAATAAATGAAACAGCATTTATCTGCTATTTAAATAGATATGCAAATCATTATTTTAATAATACCTTATCAGAATAAATATAATATAAATTGATACTTTTCATTTAAATATAATAATAATTATATCACGTAAATTTAATTACTGCAATTAAAAAAATAATAATAATAATAAGAAAATGATTAATTTTATTAATAATATAAATTATTAAATAATATTACTTTCAGTATTAATTATTTATTTACTTGTTTTTATAAATCAGTGATGACGAGCCTATGACTCGTGAGTCAAACACTGGCCCGTCCAGGCCTTTTAAATGAACCAAACTTGATTTCCGAAGTAGCAGAAAAATTGTTTGAAAGTAGTGTAGATAATAATAATCCCACAGCCACACTGAAAATTAAAAAATATTATATCAAACGTATGGGATTCCTTACCAAATAATTTTACATTAATGAAAAAAACACGCAAATGCTTTAAAATTTGCATTAAATGCAGGAATACGGAATATGAGCTTAAGGTAGTTGAAACGAACTACTCACTCTTCATAGAGACCCACTGGTTTTGTGACCCACGAGCTAGTGTTTTAAACAAAATTTGACTCACTTCCCAAAAAAGGTTCGCCATCACTGTTATAAATGTTGGATAATAATATTCGGTTACATAAATTATGGTCTTAATTGGCTTTTGTTTTGATTTATTTAAATAAAAAAAAAATATCTACCAGTTATGCCAAGGTCAATAGTTTTTCTACCTCATTTGTATGTCACGGCATTCTTTGTTAATATAAATACATGAGTAAACATAAATATTTCAATAAAAAAAAAAAAACAATAAAGGAAGTAAAAAAAGAAAAAATAATCAAAAAATTTATTTAGATAAATAATAGATAATTTATAAATCTTTAAATTAAAGATTATTGATTTGTGAAGAACACGGCTTGAATATATGAATTTAGAAAGAAATACAAAACAGAGAAGCAAAAAGTAACTCAAACAACTTTTTATATTTTTACATTACCGACAGTAACACCAAATAAGAGCGTGAATTTTTGTTTTTTTCTTTCTTTTAATATAAAGTCATAGAATAATTTAATTAAATAGATACAAATAAATATTTATTTATATTATTATAATTATACAAAAGAAAAATATAAAGAAAAAACACGCAAATCACTTGTCTAATCACGTAACACCATTACTCGTAATAATGAGCGTTTATTTTTGTGTTTTTTTGTGTCTTTTATTCATGTTTTTTCTTTTGTTGTTAAGAATAAATTTTATGAATAAAATTTAAACGAACGAACGAACACAATAAATTTATATAATCAACGGCAAACATAAAAATAACATATGTATATAATTATAAATCGTTTTGTTAGAATAGAAAAAAATAATTATTAATAAATATTTATTCATTTTTTGTTGATTGACTAATTAAGATTTAAAAAAATAATAATAATTGCTATGCCAATTTATAAGTTTCAGTTATATATTTGATATAACTATTAATTTTTATCTGCACAACATTATTATATAATTATATTAATATTAAATCAGGTTATTTTATACAAACATTTATTTGTCTTTATCAATCATTCACAGACCGGCAAGCTGTTCAATAGGATAATTATTTGTTTTACCAAATATTTACTCTCTTTATTTATCAATAAAACTTGTTTAAAAATTTATAATATTTTTAAATAATTAAATCTAATATTGCCAAAACGTTTATTTAAATTAGATGTATTTATATTTTGCCATTTTTATGATCGTATATCGTAATCGTAGATCGTAATTAAAACTAGAATGTAAAAATTAAATTTTAGGAATCAAAGAATCAGCCTATTGTCAGCTATGGGGTGCTGCGGCGAAGACCACCGTAGATTTATTAGATAGGATACAAAATCGGGCTATACGATTAATAAACAATCTCGAAATCACTGTTAAATAGACTCGCTGAAGCATCGTCGGGACGTAGCGGATTTAACGATTTTTTACAAATATAATTACGAACATTGTTACAAAGAGGTTTCTGAAATAATGCCTTCGTGCGAAAAATGTGTAAGAGGAAGAAGGACTGGAACTACCACCCACTGTCGAGCAGTAACTTTAAGTACGATGCAAAGATTGAAGTTCCAAAACAATTTCTTTACTCGTACAGCAATGAAATAGAACGCTTTACCAGCGTGTGCGTTATCAAACCAATTTAATATTTAATTCTTTAATACTAATGTCCATAAATATCTTATATTTTATTCCATAAATTGACATGGTAGCACAAAGCTATTCACAGACCGGCATTTCATTATAAAAAAATACTAACTATTAATCGTCTAAGAAATTCTAATTTTATATTAATTTAATTTCATTAAATACTCATCAATTTTTATCAGCACTAAATAGCATCACCAAAAATCATGTTAGCATAGTCAGAGTTATTCTCTCAATAACATCGTAATAATAACATAATTTTTGTGTTTTCATAGCAACAATCTAATCAACTTTATCATATAAAATTTTTATATTATTTTACTTGTTTTTTTCATCACTTGATGTTGTGTTATTTAAATCAAAAATGTTTATAATTTAATTCTACAAAAGAAAAAAAAATGATTTTGTTTGATAAAAAATAAGAAAAGAAGTAATTCATACAAAAATAATAATAATAATAATATTGTTTTGAAAATCTATTTATAAATTATACGATGCAAAAAATAAATTAAAATAAAATTCGCTAATATTTACTTATCTCTGTACGCTGTGTATCTACATATTTATATGTTGTTTTCGTCACTTGTGTGTCTTAAAATATAATTAAATTTAGTATAAAAATGCTTATAAGTTTAGGAAAGTCATCAAAAGTTGAATATTAGTGAAGAAATATTGATATTTTTTGTGCAATAATAAAACAAGTGTTTTTGCGTTTCATTAAACTTTCTATTTTAGTCAATTTGAAGAATTTTATGTTTAAATTGTTACTCTGTGTGTTATGAATGATAATATAAATTATATTATTTAATTAAAATTAAAAATTCCACATTGATCTGGATTTGATTATTTACAATAATTAACTTATATCAACCATACATAAAGATTCAAGGTATTTTTCTGAATCAACAAAATTTTATCCAAAATAATTTGATAAGAATTACATTAAAAATACAAAGCGAACAAGAAACTTTAATCAAATATGTAACATATAAATAGTAAAAAATCATATTTTAATTTAGTTAATATATATATAAAAATAATATTTAATCTATTTTTAAAATAAAAACCAAGAAAACTTATACTTTAATCTAGTTAAAAAAAAAAACAATAACAGTCTCAAGTTATTTTTTGTTATTTTATTAATTTATTTTAATTGATAAAAATAATCTAATATTTAAAAATGTATTTTAGTTAAATGGTGTATGATTTAACACAAAAATTGTTTACAAATCATTTATATATGTATAAAAATGTTTATTTCTTAATTATTTAAAATTTTATTAAAAGTTTATTTCCTTGAATAGCATCATTATGATAAAAAAAAGAAGAAATTATTTAATATTACTGTCTTCTACACTTGTAAGAGAATATTTTATCATGCAAAACACATAAAATCACCTTTTAATAAAATTTATTTATTTAACTTTAATAAACCAAAGCATATGATGTACTAACTGTACTACTTTGCACATACATTAATAGAAACTTTATTATTATTACATTCAAGTTTAATAAAACTGCAAAGTTAAATTTAAAAATAACTCGAATATGTATATAAATCCATAACATAACTATAAAGGTCAACTGATATGATCCGTATTATTTATTATTTAAATAATAAAAATAAATGACATTTAAAATAACTAAATTAATTAAAATAATTAACTAATAAATATAATAATATATAAATATAATTACTTATTACAATGTAAATAATAATCTTCTTTAACAATATTCTTGTTTATTTGAATAACATATGATTAATATATCAATTTAAATAAGAAGTGTTGCTAAATACCTGTTATATAGATTCAAGGCAATAATATTAGAAATTAACTGGTGAAAAAATGACGTGAAAATGTTTTTATAAATTTATTATAAATAAAGATGAATAAGTTAAAATAATTAAAGTGGGAATAAAATATAAATTTATTTTGTTGTTATTAAACAATTATACAAGTCATTAAAATTGCGTTATAAGAATTTAGTTTTTTAATAAAATATATCTTTTTAGAGTTTAGTTGTAGTGAATTTGTGACGGATAAAGAATGTGATTTTGTTATTCATTTATTTTTTAAAATGGTGTTATTGGAACAAAAATCTTATTTGGAGAGTTATTATTATATAACAACATTAAGTGTAATTCTCTTAATTTTATTAATTTATTATGTGCGAAGATGTTTTACGTATTGGTCACGAAATGGTGTATACCAAGTGCCAGCAGCATTTCCGATGGGAAATTTCACAGGAGCTTTTACATTTTCACAAAGTGTTGTAGAAAATTTATACGATTTATATAATTCAACGAGCGAACCAATCTGTGGAATTTATTTAACATTTAAACCAGCATTACTTTTACGTGATCCAGAATTAATTAGTCAAGTGTTAGTAAAGGATTTTCAACACTTTCGTGATCGTGGACCTGCTACTAATGTAGAGTTTGATCCATTATCTGGACATTTATTTTTATTGACTGGTGATAAATGGAAAAATCTTCGCTCAAAGTTAACGCCAGCGTTTACATCAGGAAAATTAAAAATGATGTTTCAAACATTAGTGGACTGTGGAATAACACTTGAGAAATACGTGGATAATTACGCTAAAAATAACCAAGTATTTGAAGTAAAGGATGTAATGGGCAGATACACAACCGATATTACCGCTTCTGTTGCATTTGGCATTGATGTTGACAGTATTAATAATCCAGATGTTTTGTTTCATAAAATTGCTAAAAAAGTAATCAAATTTAATAATTTAATATAATATTTTTAATTAATTATAATAATATATATTTATTAGGTTTTTGCAACAAATTTAAAGAATGGTGTACGCAATGCCTTCGTACTGTTATTACCAAAGTTTCTTGAATTATTAAAAATTAAATTCTTTGATAAGGATGTTGAAGATTTTATGCTTAAAATAGTTAAAGAAACAATTGATTTCCGTGAAACGAATAATGTTCAGCGAAAAGATTTAATGCAACTTTTGATACAATTAAAAGATACTGGAAATATAGACGACATTGGTGAAAATTCTGAAAACAAAATAAATGGTAAATGGACGAATTTAATATTATTAAATGATTCCATTTGAGTTTTTATTTTTTCAGAAAAAACATTAAATATGAATGAAATCACAGCACAAGCACTGGTATTCTATTTAGCAGCTTATGAGACATCCTCTTCAACTTTGTCATTTTGTTTATACGAATTGGCAAAAAATAATGAAATACAAAATCGTGTTCGTGAGGAGATTAAAGAAATGATGGCAAAATATGACAACAAAATAACCTATGAAAGTATAATGGAAATGAAATACCTTGATAGCTGTATTGATGGTAATTTCTTATAATATTTATGTGTATGTTTTTTGTTTTTTAATTAAAATTTATATTTATAGAAACATTACGCAAATATCCACCATTACCAATGTTAAATCGTGTTTGTACAAAACCAATTCAACTTCAAGGAACTAAATATACCATTAAAGAAAAAGAACTCCTAATAATTCCACTACTTGGCCTTCAAAGAGATCCAAAATATTTCCCAGACCCAATGAAATTTAATCCAGACAGATTCTTCTTAAAGGAAAACAATGTTAATCCATTCGCTTATTTACCATTTGGTGTTGGTCCTAGAAATTGTATCGGTAAATATTACTAATTTATTGTGATTTGTTTTTTAATTGATTTAATAAATTAATATTTCTTAGGATTGCGAATGGGTAAAATGATGATTAAAGTTGGTTTATCATCAATGTTAACCAATTATAAATATGAATTGGGACCCGATACAAAAACTGAACTTGAATTTCATACAAAAAATATATTTTTATCACCGATCGGTGGTTTTAACTTAAAAATCACACGTATTGATTAATATTTTGTAATATTTCTATACTTATTGTTTTTTTGTGTTTACTTTTTTATTTAAAAGGATAAATAAAAAATAAATTATAAACTACTAAATCAAGTTATTTAAACTAATAATAAATTAATAATCATAGTTAAAAGTGTAATCTGAATTAAAATTTCAAGTGTGTAGTGTATCACAAATACAATTACTATTTGGTTATTTAGGAAAGTGTTAACATTACAAAGATCATTAAGTGTAAGACATCAAAAACCTTATAATTAAATCAATGATTCAATTCACTAACATTATGACTAGTACGAGAGTCAACAATGTTTTACCCTTTTACGATCATGATGAATATTCAAATCTCAATGTTCAATAGTAACCTTTTTGTGCATACTAATTTCATTGGGCGGATAATTGTAAATGAAACATTTACATCAGAAAATTTAAAAAAAAACAAAAACTAATTTTAAATTTGCTAACTACTTTCAATAACACTCAGTAAATACTTTTCGTTACAACGTTTAAATAAAATTTACATAAAGTTTTTATTATATTAGGAAAGATTGTTATTTAAAAAATTGATTAATATTCTTTTGTTTATATGCTATTTGAAAACGGACCATATATTGTTATGGTAAATTTGTGCTTGACTTTGTTCATTGGTAATATTAATTAACATAATCCTATACGCTTGAATTAATTTTTCTATATGTTCCTATTCAAAATTTCCTATTCATATGTTCCTATTCATAAATTCGGAAGCTTTTTTAATAACATCAAATATTAAATGTAAATCAATATGAAATTAAAAAACACTTTTATCTTAAATAAATAAACAATTTTATTTAAAGTAATTAAAAAAAAAAACTCACTATTGTCAGCTGAAGAATTCATAAATAAAAAGAAAAAAACTCAACAGAAATATTTATCTATGAAGGAATCATTCCTTTGGAACGTTTCCAATTAGCACCTTGTCTTCGATTGTGATTACCACGTGTTGACTTATTGACACCTTTTTTATCACGATTTATTGTAACTTCTTTACTCTGTCCTTGACCCTTTGGCTTGCCAACAAGATCCCTTGAATTTTTTATAAGGAACCATATAAATACGATTTCTTTCAATTTTTATATAAATATTTTTTATTACCGATTTTTAGGTCTTCCAAGATTACGTTTTGCTTCATATTGTGCACGTTGTATTTCCGGATTAATACAAAAGTCGCGCTTACGATCATTATTTGTAGTTGTTTCTTCCTCCGAACATGCATCATTTTCGTCTTCAGACTTTAATTTATACAATTTTATTAAATTGAGTTTTAATACAAAACTAAAATACCAAAATTACCTCATCTTCAATATCATCCATAACAACATTTTTAAATGCAGCTAATTTAACAGTTTTTGATTCACTTTCAGCTAATGCATCATAACTATCATCATACTCATCATCGTATAATTTTTCATCATCATCGTCATCATTTGTATTACCTTCTGTAACCATACTGTATTGTTGATAACGTTCTCTCATCTCATTCACATGTGTTTTATCATCCAATAAAGTTTTAAAATTTTTCGGTTGACCTGGAAAACCTTTTCCTATTTTTACAATACATTTTGGCTTATCGTTTGTCATAATATCATAATCATCGCCATCAAAAACATTTAAATGTCGTACACCAGTCTCCAAATATGTTATATCTTGTGGATCTAATGGAATATATGGTTCGCTTTTATCCAACAGTTCTAAATCTGGCGGTAAATTATCTAAAACAATATATATTTATATGATTCTTGAAATTTAGCTTTAAATGTGTTAAACCTTCTAAAACTGCAGCAATAACAGCTTCTGGATTTTCATAACGTTCTAATAATTTTCTGACATAACCATCACCATAGTCAGGAAATACATTTATAATAGTTTCAATTTCTTTCTCAATCGAACGTTCATTGTTAGTGTTAGCATTGTGTGCTACATGACTAGATGATGTATTTGGCATTTGATCAGAGATATTATCTTTCTTTGATGTACCATTAAAACCGTTTGTTAATTTTGTCGTTGATAAGTTTTCAGATTTTTTAGGTTTTTTCTCTAAAAATGCTGCTTTAATAAAATTAATTTTAAAATTATCTCTATTAAAAACAAATTATGTAAGTTAAATTATATGAAATTTTTGAATGTCATTTGATAATTATTTGATTTTAAAGGATACAAATTTTTACACATTTGATTTAATATATTTAAATCATTTCCAATTGGATAAAACTTCTGATAATCAATAATGAATGAACGATCCGCTACACTATTCGTAATAACATTTAAGTAATTTTCACAATTAGCTAATTTATCTGAACTAAAAAAAGATAAAAACAAAATCTTATTATTTTTTGAATAATTCAATAAAAGTCAGTTAAGTAACTTACCTATTTAAACAAAAATCAATTAATAAACTAATAATTGAATGAAATGATGTTATTAGTTCAATTCTTGTACAATTTAAGTAATATAAGCTGTATGCATCACTATTTAATGTATATATTGATTTATATAATTCGGGAATTGTTGTATCATAAAAATGTGATATACTAAAGAAAAAAATTACAAATAGAATAATTTTAAAATTGAAAATAATAATATCACAAAATTACCTCTCGCTCATTTTAATATCAATACATAATTGTTTAATTGTTTTAATATCAATTTCTAATAAAATACTTAATGTTGCAGCTGAATCTAATCCATGAAATGTTAAATCATTTAATGTTGTGGCTAATGGTACTAGAATTGGCATCATGTTCCCATCGTGGATAAAATTATTCTTTTCTAATTTATCAGTAATAATTTTAAACGTCTTAAAAATAACAGATAAATCAGATTATTTATTTATAGTATTATAAAAAATATTATACCTGTTGAATGAATTGTAAACCTTCTTTTAAATCTTCTATATATTTTGGTTCAATCTTAATTATTGTATCAATAATGCGTGTTAAAATGGTTAAATTCTTACGACCATACGCAATTGTTAAATCAAATATCATTGGTACAGATATTAAAAAATTATTATACAATAAATCTGCTAAATATTCCTTACTCATCCATTCATTATCATTTTCTTTATTTGTTATTAAACGACAAATTACTGACAGTGCATTTTTCATTATCTTATTATACATATTAATTACATGTTCAAACTGGTTCGCATTTGCAATATTTATGTAAAATGGTGTTGCTTCTTGTAAAAATGATACAACTGCATCAATGCAGCCCTGATCATAAACCATTGATGACCAAAACCTATAAAAATATAAAACGATAATATAAATTTTTCCTTTTATTTAATAAACAAGGATCAAACCTATAGTATTCCATTTCTAATAACCATTCCATTTCTTTGTTAAACCATTCTGATTCACTGATCCATTCCTCTAAAGCAGCACCTTCAATAATATTTCCTTCGTTTAAAGGTAATGGGGTATATTTTGTATGACAACGTTTGGTAATCCATTTTTCATTCTACAAGATATTTATTTATTATTTATTAATTTATATAAAATTATTTAAAAAAAGAAGGAAAAAATACCAGCAATGCATATTTTTTAGATATTCCATTTTCACTAATTGTACAAAACAATTCGTTTAATGGTTTATTATCTGGATTCTAAAAATAAAATAAATAAATAATAACTTTTTTAATTAATTATAAATTAAATTTTATAATATATTAATTATTACATTATAGACTGAATTTAACATTTTAAAATAAAAATATTTTAACAAAAATGATCTAAATATTTCACTTTTTTGACATTTTAAAATATGCAGGAGACTGTAAGCACCAAATAAAAATTGTCTTTCGAAAAATGTATTTGAACAAATCCAATAAGAGTAAAAGAGATGGGAATTTTCGAATAACAAAAAAACCGGTATAAAATAAGAATTGGTAAAATGTCAACGTAGCAGAATTTTTACTTTTAAGGTTGACAGTTGTGTTGTGTTTTTGATTATTTATTTTATTTATCTAAATATATTGTTTAAATGGATAATATTATACAAATGTGATAAATCGATGATTTTTATAACTGTTACGATTAATATAATAATCTAATATAATAAAAATAAATATATAAACATGATTCAAAGTAAGTAAAATAATTATGAAATTTATAGAATTTTTTTTTATAACTTTGTACTGTACTTTTAAAATTACAAAAAATACGTTAATTTTATTATAATATTAACAATTAATTTAATTTTTCTAAAATAATTGTAACAATTAGGAAGCAATAATAACTTAAAATATGTAAGTTTAATAACTTTAACACTACAAAATGCTATATTGGGACTTAGTATGCGATATGCAAGAACTCGTTCTGGTGACATGTTCTTAAGTTCAACAGGTGAATTACTATTGTTATAATAAAATAATTGACTATAACGAAATTATATTAATTAATTTATAAATATTATTTTTGTAGCTGTTCTTATGTCTGAGGTTGTAAAATTGTTAACATGCTTAGTACTTGTATATTATGAGGAGGGCAGTTTTACTTCATTTAAAAATGCTTTACATAATACAATAATACGACAACCGATGGATACACTAAAAATTTGTGTACCATCGTTTGTTTATATTGTACAAAATAATTTACTGTATGTCTCCGCATCACATTTGGATGCTGCTACATATCAGGTTCACTTAATTTATTATTTAATATATTAACAGTTTAACCATTATTTATCATTGCAATAGGTAACTTATCAACTTAAAATATTGACGACAGCAATGTTTGCTGTTGTTATTTTACGTAAAAGACTATTCACGACGCAATGGGGTGCTCTATTGCTACTAATTGGTGGTGTTGTATTAGTACAATTAGCCAGCTCTGATGGTCCAAATGCATCTGTTAATGGCAACGAACAAAATCGTATACTTGGTTTTTCTGCAGCATTAGGTGCTTGTGTTTTGTCAGGATTTGCTGGAATTTATTTTGAAAAAATGTTAAAGGGTTCTGATATATCTGTATGGATGCGTAATGTACAATTAAGTTTATTAAGTTTACCATTTGGTTTCATCACATGTTTTGCTCATGACTCAGAAAAAATAAATTCATTTGGATTTTTCTTCGGCTATGATATTTTTGTTAATTATTTAATTGTATTGCAAGCATGTGGCGGTTTAATTGTAGCCATGGTTGTAAAATATGCTGATAATATATTAAAAGGATTTGCAACATCTTTGGCCATTATAATATCATGTATTGCATCAATTTATTTATTTAATTTTAATTTAACATTTCAATTTACCATTGGTGCTGGTCTTGTTATTTGTTCAATATTTTTATACGGTTATGATCCTGCCAAACAGCAAAAACCATTACAGCATTCACCAAGTATGGAACGACTTACAGATGGAGGTAAAGTTTAAATTAATCAATTAATAAATTATATATAATTGTTTATTAAATTAATTATCTTTATTGTGAACAATATTATCATAAATGTTGTTTACTTTAGCCTGTTGATAATTGTATTCTTTTTTTTAATTCACCGGATATTACCATTTTTATGTTTTTATTTATTATTACTATTATCATTATTATTATTATATTATCTACATCATAATATTTACAGTATTTAATTCCAAAAAAAAAAAAAAAAAAAAACAAGAAAATACTAAAATAATTTTTTATTTTTTAATTGATAATTAATTATAGTTAACATTGGTGACACAAAACTTTATGAAAAGCTAATTATTAACAAAAAACGATTTATAATTGATTTGAGCAAAAATAATTAGTATTTATGAAGAAAATAAAATAAAAAATTCTAATCATTTTCTATTTTATTATTAGATATTAAAATTAAAAAAAAATGTTTTAATATTAATTTTATATTTGATTAATTAAATAATTATTATTGTACTTACTTAATAATTTACCTTTTTTTTTATTATTATATAAGTTTAATGTATAAGTTGCTCTATATTAATTATTGTTATATGTAATCAAATGTGTATTTAAAATATATTAAATACAAACAATATTAAACTATAAAAGAAAAATAATAATAAAAATATATATTTTATAACAAAAATAAAAGAAAAATCAAATATATTATTTATTTTATTACTACTTGCCTTATTTCCTTTTAAATGGTTTTTTTTTTATTTGTAAATTCTTGTATTCTTTACATTTATTGACTACCAGCTGATTTTCATTCAATATTCAACAATATTAGTCGCACACCTTGATATTTTCTCATTATTAAATAGGTATGCCATACAGGTAACAAACAGCAGGTTGTTTTTCTTTTCTTGTATCTATGCTATGTAGCTACATGTATATTATTATATGTTTTAAAATCGTATTACATATTTGTAGAAAATACCAAAATAAAACGTTTATTTGAAATAAAAAATTAAGGTAAATAATAAAAGTAAATAATTATAGTTTTAATAATCCTAAATACGTTTATTATTGGTTTAATTTCTGATTTTTTTTTTTTTTTGCTTCTTTTAAGTAAAAATACATATTATTGGCAAATTACAAAGTTAAAAGTACTATTTGTTTTTAATTGTGTTTTAATTTATCATTTATATTTTATTTTTAATTAATTTCTTTACTCTTTTTATATATATATATATATATTTTAATTGTTAAAAATATTTCGTTGGTATATTACAAAATGAAATGAAATTAATGAAAACACCAAAATAATTAAAATTAAATAAAAATGGTCCCAAAAAAAAAAAAATATATAAAAATTTGTGCCTAGTTCTCTGTTGCGCGCTGTTATTAATTTATTTTTAAATTTCTTTAAAGTAAAAAAATTGTTATCGTCGTTTCTTTTATTTAAACGTTTTACAAGAAATTTAATTAAATTATTATTATTATAGCTGGATGATTAATGTATTTAATTATTTTTACACATTAAACATTAAATCAAGTAATTATTATTAGCAAGAAGTATAGAATTGTCTAAATTGTGGGTAAATCTGAAGATACTCTTAGCACAATATTAGAACAAAAATAAAATTAAAAAGATAAGAAAATAAATTTATTATTAAATCAAATAAAAATACAGTAAGAGTTGCTAATCAAAGAAATGAACATAGTGTAGAATAGGGGATATGTATACTGATAATAATTAAATTACAAGCAAAAATAGAAAAAGAAACATTGTTTTTTGCCTTTATTAGCATATAGTTTAACTTCCATTACTGAATCGTAACACACAAACTATTTCTTTAGCCATAAGATAAGAATATTAAATAATATTTTTCATACATTTTAATATATTAATAAAGTGGATAAATAATAATAAAAAAATATTTAATTGTTTGTGAGTCTAATTTAGTCAAAAAAAATCAAAAAATCAATCAATATGTATATATACTATTTGTTTGTCTAACAATAATATAAAGTTTTTATTTAATTTATTTTATTTATTAATTTTAATTAAAATTTTTCCTTTTCTTTTTTTCTCACTAAATTTATTTATAATTATAAATTTTTATATACTTTACTATATAATTTTACTGTTTAAAATTTTTTTTAAATATATATTTTTATAATAATTTATAGTTTACTTTTTTTTTATTAATTACCAAATTTAATAATATAACCTTTTGAATGAAAAATAATAAACGAAAAAATAATAAAAAAAAACAATTAAAACATAGAAAATATAAATTTAATTTTTATTTATTTATTTATTATTATTTTAAGTAGATATTAATTAATTAATTAATATATATATTTATTAATTTTTCTGTTAGTTTTCTTTTACTTATTATTTTGTTATAATAATTATGAAAATTACAATTCAAAATGATAAATATGTATTTTTCTTATTAAATTTAATTAACTTATGCGTTTAATTTTTTACTTTACTTTAGAGTTTACTTAAAAACAACTTAATATTATTTAATTTTTTATTCAATACTGTATACATACATTAAAACAAATAAAAAGAAAAGAACAGAAAAAAATATTAACTAATAATAATAATAATAATAAAATTTAAATTAAAAAGAAAATAAAAATATATAATTAATAAAAATTCTTACATTATTATTATTATTATTATAATTTCTCATTCGATTATTAATTTTAATTATTTTAATTACTTTTAATGATTTTTTTTATAATTAATTTTAAGATTATTATTATTATTATTATAATTAATTAATTAATTATATTGTTCACCCTGTGATTTTCCATTTGATAATAAAAAATAAAAACACATTTTTCACTCTTAAAATATTATTATTAATAATAAAAAAAAATGCAAAATTTAGGATAGTTTTTTTATTAGCTTATATAGAATAAAACACACGACGTTGTTGTCGTCGTCGTAGCTAACCGCCGCCCGTTTATCATTATCATCATCAATCATATTCTGTGATTTATTTCTTTCATTTCTTATTTATTAATAATTTATTTTTAATTATTTTCTCATAAAAATAATTAAAATTATAAAAAAAACATTTAAGCTGCTCAATATTAGGTTAGAGTTAGTTTTTCTTTTCTTTTCTTAAAAAACAATAAACGCGGTATTTAATTAGTAAACAAATAAAACATTAAAAACTTATTAAATTATTAAATAATCTGCAATTGCAAAAAACAAAAAAAAAAGAAAAAAAATCATAGAAATAAAATAAAAAACAAATAATATAAATATATATATATAAAAAATTTTTTGTGCTCTCAATAATTGTAACAAATATATTTCTATCTTCAATCATCTTATCTTCAATCATCATCATCATCACTTTCTTTATATATTAAATAATTATTTATTATTTTTTTTTTGTTTTTAATAAAATATTTTAATAATTCTAATTAAAAAAAAATATATTTAATAAAATCAAATAAAAATTTAATCTATAATAATCGTCTGAATCATTTTAAAATAAAATAAAATAAAATATATGTGTTAAAAAATAAACAAACAGAGATTAAACGTTTTACAAGTCGGTGTCATACCAAGCAGCAACTTGATTATTATCCTGTGGTGGTGATGGCATTGCCTCCAAGTGATCAAAGGACAATTCACCAGCACCAATTTCACCAACATCCATGTCCATGGTATATGGTGAAGTTGGTGCTCCACCGGGACCATTGCTACCACCACCGCCTATTTCTAAACCTTGCATCGAGTCTATTGGTAGCGTGTCATATCCTTTTATTTTAACACAATTGAAAAATTGCGGTGATTTAAAATATATAATTGGTGATGCAAAAAAAAACGTGTGATGAGAGTGGGTGGTAATGTTGCGGTTATTTATTTATAAAAAAAAAATAATGTAAAAAAAAAAACAGAAAATAAACAAATGGTTAGTTATAATAATTTAATTTTGATGAAATATAGAAAAATATAATTAAAAAATAAAAAAAAACATACATGCCACCAACAACCAAAACCAAAACAATTTACAATTTTACAATAACTAAAAATAATATTATAAACGTTTAATAGTTATTGTTATAGACAATTAAATAAATTATAATTAAAATTTAATATGTATATAAATTAATTAATTAATAAATAATAATAAATAAAAGCTACAAAAAATAAATAAAAAATACTAATTAAATATAAACAACATCCACAATGATTATATAATCATAACGAGATATTAATCTCTTTAATTAAATAATTTTATAGATTAAACTTATAAACGGAAAATTATAAATAAATAATTAAATATTCTATAGAAATTAAATAAATAAATCTAAAGAAAAGGCAATTTAAATAAAAAAAAAGTAGAAAAAACTACAGAATAAAAGCAATCTAAAATAAACAATAAAGGATTTACTATGATTAATTAAAACAATAATAAATTATATAATATTTAATTAAAATAAGAAAACATAAAATCATTGCTTGATACAAGCACAAAAATCAATCACAAATAATAAATTAGAAATATATAAAAGACAACGATCGCGACAAACGAACATTATCAATTTTTAACTTCAATATTTTAATGAATGAAAAAATAAAAAACACAACAAACAAAACGTAAATAATAAATAATTTAAAATATATAAATATATAAATATATATATAGAAAATTAATATATAAAATATTAGTCACCTATATAGTTTTAATTATTTTTCATTTCATTACATTATTTTTTTGTTTATTAAATATTTTTATATAATATTCTCAAGAAGGGAAGAGGAATTTTTGTTAGTAGAATTTTAATTTATAAATTTTTCTTATTTTTTATATATAATTTAATTAATTTAAAATTAATTTTCTTTTTTTCTTTATTTTTTATACGGTATATATCTTTGGTTGTTGTGTGATCTTTGATATCTTTTTCTTAATTCTTAAGAAGTTTATCTTATTAATATTATTATAATTGGTAAATTTATTAATTAATTGTTTTCTTTTTATTTTAATTTTTTTCTTTTTTTAATATTAATTTTTAAATAAAATACGGTGAACAACTTGTTAAAGGTAATTATATTTTTAGTGGTGATATATGTTAGGCTGGTTTAGCTAGAAATAAAGAAACATTTATAGAGAAATAATAGATACAACACAAGTAAGTAAGTATATATATTTGGGATATTTAACTTTTATATTATTATTTTTTACTAAAATTTATTTTTTATAATAAATTCTGATAAAACCTTTTTTTTTTTTTAATAAAAATAAATTACAATAATAATATAATAAAGTCTAAAGTAAATAAATAAATAAATAAACCTAAATAATATTTATTGTCTAGTCTATTTAAAAATATTATAAACTATCATAAATTTATTATCTTTAATTAAATAAAAAAACATAATTATCCATATATTTCCGGATCATTTATATTTTTAGATTAACACAGAGATTAGTAACATTAAATAATCAACATTTAATTACTCCCAAAACCCTTTTTAAGAATGATATTAATGAATACATAAATTAATTATTAGATAGGCAGCAGCAGGTACAATATTATTTTTGTATGATATCAAGCATTATATTTGCAAATTAGTTTTCACAATTTCCTTTTTTTTTGGTTAATTTATTAAAATAAAATATTTATGTACAAAATAAAAAAAAATAAAAAAAAAAACCAACAAACCCATAATAATATTTTATTTGAAGAAGAGATAAAGGATAATTAAAAAAAAAAAGAAAATTATTCAATTAGCTACATACCTTGTTGAAAGGCTCGTCCCCCATGTGAACTATGTACGCTTGGGGGGCCTTGTCCATAGAGGCCCTCGTATGCTTGATCTGGCCCCAGCATGTCCTGTGAAAAGGGACGAAAAACAATGCAAACACAATCACACAGCAATAAAAATAATAAACGTATATAAAGAAATAATAATAATATAATAAATAAAATAAAATAAACAAATAGTAAAACATAAAAACATAAATAAAATTAATTCAGATTATTTTTTAATTAATTTTAAGAGGTTTTGTTTTTAGTTTAATTCATTAAATATAATATCCCAATTAAGAATTTTTTGTTTCTCTTATCATCAAGTGTATAAATTTTGAATTTTAATTAAAACGGAAAAAATAAATAAATATATATATATACGATAATAATTTGACCATCACACATGCTTCTTCCACATACTTTTAATGCGTTTTCTTGTCATTTCTTTTTTACTCAATTAAATTATTGAAAATATTGCATTTTTGCTACTTGTGTAAATTTGTTACTTTTTGTGCATAATACAAAAGTGTAATAAAAAATTAAAAAAGAAGGAAATCAAAATCAAAATCAAAAAAAGAATTCTGGTGGCAGCAGCAGGTGAATAATGAAATGATATGTTTGGTATGTCTTACACATAAATGTTTATTTTGTAATGAAATTAAACTAATGTATAAATGTAAACAAATAACAATTAAATAAAATAAATAATAAACAGCAAAAGTAGTGCAATAATAAAATGTTTCATAAAATTTCTTCTCTTTTCTAGAATTTTGTCATTCTTTAGTAATTTTTTTTTTTTGGCCAATGTCATTGATTTAAAAAAAATATATTTATATTAAAGGAAACATCTTATTGATAAATTATTGACTAACATATAAAATGAGTGTGGGTTTGGATTTATTTATATTTTGATGACATAGCATAAAAAATAACATAAATATTATTATTATTATAGAATACAACGGAAAAGTTTATATCCTTTTTGGCATACCTTATATTTTATAGAAGACACACACGCGTTTGATATGATTTGACCCATTATAAATTCTAACTATTTTCTGTTTATTCTTTCTTTTTTTTTAATAATAATATTTAATTTAAAATTAAATATATATATATATTTTTAATAACAATGATAAGTTTTCTCTATCATTTTGTTTAATAAATATTTAATAAGATTATATACAAGGATATTATTATATGCAACTATTTTTTAAAAATTCTATCTAAATGTATTGTTTTGATAAACTTTAATAAATATTATCGAAAAATCATTGGATAATTGTAACAACTATTATATAATTAAAAGAACTAAAATTAATATTAATGGTACAATAAACTAACCTGTAAATCTGGTCCCATTCCAAGATCAGCATTATTCCACATATTGTTATCTTCTCTAAACAATGAATTGGTAAGCTCGATTGATAATCGTTTTTTATAATCTTGTGGTTTATCCTCGCTCATACGGAATAGAACGGCAGCTGCATATGTTGCAACACCCTCGTTCCGCGAATGAAGTAATTCAGTCAGTGGAGCAGTAGCACCTTCTTGCTCAATCATCTCAGCACCTTCTTTATCAGCTGCTAATTCGCAAAGTACTCCAGCTGCAACTCGCTACAAAAATGTATAATATTAAGAAAGAATTAGAAAAATAAAATTCGTTATTAATTTTTGGTGATTACCTGAATATTTTCAATCTCATTAAACAGTAATTGCACAAATATTGGTATAACTGCTTGCTGGCGTATTAAAGATCTGTTATGTGATTCCCTTGCTAAAATATGCAATGCGCCGACAGTACCCTCAACTATTTCTTCCATGCGGACGCCATCCGCATAAGCTCCTGGTTGTTGTGATCCCGTACTTGCAACTGATGATCGTTGCTAAAATTTAAATAAATATAGGTTAAAAAAAAACTTATCACTGAAAAACAGCTAATAATAATAAACATTTACTCTCTGAGAAGTATCTTGGAATGCCCGCATCAACAATCTAACCAAATGATGAATTGCACCATGTTCGCGTAATGGAGCATGATTTGCGGGACACAATGCTAAATTGCGAATTAATCCAATAACTGCTTTGATTAATGGCCAACGAGATGGTGCATTCAACAATTTTACAATAACTGGTAATCCATAATTTAAACGTACGGCATTCTGTGCCATTTCAGATTCAACGTGACGTGATGTTAAATGGCGAAGAGCACATACTGCAGGCTCTGTAATTTCTTCACGATCTCCAGCATTTATGATTGTCCTTACCAATGCATCGACGCCACCCACTTGACAAACAGTAACTTTGTTTCGCTGATTATTGCAAGTCAAATTAGACAATATTCCTGCAGCACAAGTAACAACATTAACATCAGTGGAAGCCAATACTTGAACCAAACTTTGTAATAATCCATCCAATCCTTCAACTTTAGTTGCTGCATCTGACAAATTACGTAAAGTCCATAAACAATTTTGAACAAGACGTTGTGATGGATTGCCTAAGTGCATTGCTAATGCTTGCATACCACCAGCATCTACAATTGCTGGCTTGTTGCTTGAGCATACTGATAAAACTTTTAAAACACGAGAAGTGGTCCACAAAAGCTTCTCGTAATCATATGAACGCATAATACGAACTAACTCAATGGGGCCAGTGGAAGCAAGAATAATCAATTTACTTTCTTGATTGCCATATGCTAAAATTTGAAGACAATCTGTAACGATTGCCAAAAATTTGACATTATTTCTTTGTAAAAGAGCAACCATCTTTTGTAATCCTCCAGCTAATCTTACTGCCATTTTGGATCCATCTTGATGCAATAAAAGATTGTGTAATGTAGTGATTGCATAAAAAAGAACAGATTCAACAGGCGATGACAACAGTTTTACTAAAGCTGGTATTCCACCACTTTTAAATATAGCCAATAAACCTTGACGATGGTGTGATAAGTTATGTAAAGTTCCAACAGCACCTTTTGTTGTCTCAAGATCGTTACTGTTGGAAATAGCACGAACTAAAGCGGCAACCATTTGTGGACTGTTCATAATAGCATGACGAGATGCTTCTTTCTTTGACAATTGATGGACCATCATTGCTGCCTGTGATACAACTACTTGATCCTCATCGTTAAGTAATTTTATTAATTCAGGAATTGCACGTGTTGCTAAATCAGCATCATCTTGATAATTTATTAAATTAACAACGGCATGTTTTAACATCTGTGATGGTTCAGCAAGACGTTGAACAGCTGTTGGTTGTTGTGGATCAAATTGAGTTGATGGTATCTCAATACCTTCTTCTAATGTTTCTGGAAACATTGCTGCACGTACTCGTTGTGAACGAGTTTGGCTCAACTGTTGATTCATATCATCTACTTGATCTTGTGTAAAATTTTGACTAAATCCTTGATCTAAATCAAACATCAAAGGATCTGAGTCCATGTCTTCATCCTCTTTACCACTTAGTGACGGTACCTGTGTTACAGCACCCGAATGTATACCAGAATCACCCATGTATGAATTTTGTTGCCACATTAGGGTTTGCTCCTTAGCAGATGCCATTGGGAGATCTGGTGGATTATATTGATTGTGCGGCACTGAAATAATAATAATGCAAAAATAGAAAGTAATAATTATAATAATGTACCATTTATCATGATTAAAATAATACAGCAATTGTTGAACAATTCTTTGTAATTTTTAATCATTGCAAATTTAAAAAATAGTAAATGATTCTGAAGTATGTTTTATAAATGGAAAATATTATCAGAAAAGAAAACGAAGAATAATAAATAGGAGGAAAAATATATATTATAATCAAGGAAAATTGTCAAAGTGAAATTATTACACAATTCTAAAATAACTAAAAATATACAAATTGCGCTTCTAACGATGATTATAGTGTTATATATATGTAATTTTCTTTACTAATATATATATTGCAATTTTTCGCAAAACCATACTTGTCTGGTTTTTTAATATTACAATTTTTTAACTAAAAACGAAACTACAGCATCACAACCTCCCATTGTACTTTACTTTTTAAAATTGATTGTGATATTTTTATCTCAAACCATTTATTTATTAATATCGTACTACCAATCATGTTATACGAATTGCTTATATGCTGTGTTTAGCTGTAACCAACTCACCATCATCGGTATTTTCATTTTGACGTCTAATATAATAATATAGAAATATATAAATCTATAAAGAGCAGAGAAAAATAAGAATAAAAATACAAAAAAAAATGTATATATACAGCAGCAGCAACAGCAGTGGCAAGCAAAGCACACCAAAGGCAAGTAAAGTTTATATGACGATGATGCGTTTGTTTATAAAAGAGAAGGGTCTGACGGGCAAGACGAAAGGTAACAAAATGTATATACATTTTATATATGCTTATGCTTATGCTTATAGAACTGTAACTATACCCTGGTACTGGTACATAAACCAAATGTAACAGCACTGAGTTGAAAATATTGAAGTTATATAGAAGAAAATCAACGGGAATAAAACGGATGCATATAAATCAGTTGTGAACACTGTTAACAGTATAAATACAATTTTTCTTTTTCCTCTAAAAATTTTTATTCCTTTTTTTTTTTTTGTTTTGTTTTTCATATTCCTTTAACATTCATTTTTTTTATTTTTCTTTTCTTTTTTTAATATTTTCAACAAGGATTACAAAACATTTCTTTGCTGTTGGGTTTTTTATTTTTATTCCTTGTTCGTTTTGTATTTTTTTTTTATTATTATTATTATTACCACACCACCGTATCGTTAGTCAGGCAGTGTAATTTTTTTTATAGTTTGTTGGGGGAGATTGAATAAAAAAAAATAAATTCTCTATTATGAAATGATTTTTTGCCTTTCATCTTTTTAGCACATTAAGTACTTCACATATATTATATTCTACAATCAACAATATTCATTAAGAGGATTAAAGAAGAAATAATACAGAGGCAAAAAAAAAAACATTTCTCTAATTTTTTGCTTACAAAAACGCAATTGAATTGAATTTGATTTGAATTGCAAAAAGCACGCAAATTAGAAATCTTTTCATTAGTTTATTTGAATAAATAAAAAATCAAAAATATTATACACACTTGTGGTTAATGATTTTTGTTTTTAATCAAGTATATATATATGCAGCAACTAACAATGTGGTAAATTTGCTTATTTATTCATCTGAATAACTAATGAGAATTAAAAAAATTATGTATGTGTTTGCCATTTTAATAATTAATTTAAATGACAAATAATTAATAATGTTTAATAAAATTAAGGATAAATAATTCAAAAAACTTACTTGTCCGATTTTGAGGCGGTAATTGGTAGCTCATGGTAATTACGGCGATTTCTTAGACACCTTTAAAAATAAATAAAATAAAAACTATTTTATTATTACATTAATAAGACACACGTTTAATCATATTGTAAATATAATGACTCATGTTTAGTTATGTAGAATTAATTTCTGTTTTTAAATATTTAACTTCACACAAAACAACATAAAATTTAACATAACAAAGTAAACATAACAAAAGATGCTGTTGTTCGTGTAATCAAATTGTACGATTTTACCTTTTGCTTATGTATATACTTGTGTGCGCTGTATACATGCAATTGACTTGTATTACTTTTTATCTAATCATAATATTTATAAAATTAACAAACAACAAATAATACAATTTTAACTTTAATTTCTATTAATGATTAATTTAAATTTATCAATAATTTTTTATACTTAATACAACAAAAAAAAGAAAAATTAATAAGTTCTTTAATTATTAAATTCCAATTTATTGAGTAATCAACAAAGGTTTTTTTTTTGTTAAGTATATCGCGGCCATTTTACTACTCTCTTTTATAATAGAAATACACCCGCATTCATTCCAAAATGCACTTGACACCACACCCAATATAATCGTATTTTACCCTTATTTAAACAATTTTTATCAATTAAAAATATGCTTAAACTATTATTAGCACATTAATTAACTTACCGATTACCGAAATTTTTGAAAATTCAAATTTTAAGTAACTTTTTTTTAAGAAAATATAATTAAGCACTTTGACACACAACACAACTCTATTGTAAATGAAACACCGACGTTAAAAATGGCTTCCGATTATAAATAAAATGTTATTCGACGAAAGAGAAGACATTGGTGCTACAAAAGAGAGAAAGTATACATTTGAGTGTACTAAGAATATTTAGTACAAACTGTTTCCATGTTATTTTTACGATCATCTTTGACAATACAAAAATTAAGATACAAAATATTTATTTATATTATTTATTTAATAATAATACAATGAGGTCCTTTAATTGAAACATACAACAACGAAATAATACAATAAATTTAATTATAAATACGAACATAGTTATTTAAAAACTATAAACCTTAATACATTATTCGGTCACTTGATTTGCTTTATAAAATCCAAAAACATTATTAACCTTTTTGAATCCAAAATATCCGGCCAAAAATATAGCTCCAAGAAATGAGCAAAGCAAAAATAGAGAACATATTAAACTAAATATCATAATGGTGCCAATAACAACAAAGCCTGTCAATGTCATAACTGCTGTTGATAATGCAAATACAGCACATAATAATAGTGATAAGAAAAATGCCACAATAATTCCCGATACAGCAAGTGATATAAATGGATGTTCCGCTATTTTTAGAGCAATATTATCAATCAAATCGTATATCTGATATTTTGTCATTATTCTGTTGACAGCTCCACTAAACGATATCCCTGCAATATAATCATTATTTTTATTATTTGACAGTCATATATATTTGATATATTATGTTATTTAAAATAATATTACATAGTCTTGTTAATTGAAAAGAAACTGTACGTGTCATATCACTCCACTCCTCATCTTCAGAGTCCGAATGATAATTAGGATCTGCATTACGATTTTGATTCTAAAAAGAGAAGAAAATTTATTAAACTAACAACTAAAAACACTATTTACTTAATTATTTTCAACTAACCACCATTTTAATATACTTTAAGTACTGTAGTAATATAATTTAAAATAATATAATTAAAGAATGAATCAATCAATCAATCAAATCGTTTTTTGTTTATGCTTATATTAAAATTAAACGTCAAGTCTAGTAAAATAAAAATATAAAGTAAAAGATAGGTTGGCACCACTGAACTGCAGTACTAGAACTTGAGAACACCAAAAATTAATGATAATTGCCATCTGTGAAGAAAATAAGTTATTATTAATGGTTCGTGAATAAAAATCTTAAGCAGCTAGTGTACTGCTATTATATCAAAATCATTAGCGAGAGCAAACTGTACGTATATTGAGATTTGATCGAAATATATAAAAATCGTATATGGTGGTGGTATCGTATGTTATTTTCTGTTTATTTAATCTTATAGGAAATAAACTTAAAAGCTCTTGAAATTATTATGTTTTTCAGTTATATTTACAATTGCAAAAATTAAAAATCTTAAATATCATATACGTGTAATTTATCATTGGAAATTCATAGTAATATATAGTTATTCTTGCTCACACGTCATTTATTTCAATACATTTAAAATTAGTAATTTTGACCTGGTGCTGTTATTATAAAAAAGCCAAGCCAACGATTTAAAAACACTCTCAATTAATACAACAGTACAATAAACTAAAATTACGATTGTATAACAAGAATTTTTTAAATAAAAAGCTTTAACACAACTCAGTTAGTATTTAAAAAAGAAGAACCAAAAAAAAAATCCAATCAAAAGCTAACCTACGTACACCACTAGCCAGACAGCAGGTTAAATTAATTTATATACTAAAATTATTCAGTTTTATCAGTAAAGCCGACAAAGTAAGTATAAAAAATTAACTAGCGAATAAATAAATTGTTATTTCAATAAAATAAAATTATAATATTGTGTAAAAATTAAAATTGTCAAATATTTGTGTAAATTTGTTGTTTAAAATACCATGAAAAGAAATTTATTTAAATTTTATTGTTATTTAGTTAATAATGTGAAATTTAATTGAATTGTTTTTAATAAAAACAAATTTAATGACTGTACAATTCGACTTTGGTCCACATTTAAATACACCTAACCTTAATTTTAACTTTAAAATTAATTAATATTTATTCAAGGATATAATTTCTATCATTTCTTTTTTAATTACAGAAATATCAAATATTTCAACATGTCACTGACCGAGGTAAGTTAAATTATAAAATCAATTCAATAGTAAACATGGATTTGTATTGTTTTTATTCTTTTAGAAATTTACTAAAGCCGCAGAAGATGTTAAAAATTTAAAAACCTCACCATCTGATGCAGATTTATTAGAAATTTATGGATTATTTAAGCAAGCAACTGTTGGTGACTGTAATACAAGTAAATATTGCTGACTATAAAATAAAATAATGAATATACACGTTATTTCCAAATTATTAATCATACTTTATATATATATTTCTTTTGTAATTTTATTTCTTTTAATTAGATAAACCCGGTTTATTCGATTTAAAGGGTAAAGCTAAATGGGAAGCATGGAATTCCCGTAAGGGTACAAGTACTGATGATGCCATGGAAGCTTATATAACTAAAGTGGAATGTTTAATTAAAACAATTGGACTCAATTAAATTTTATATTTAAATATTATTGTGTGTTGTAATAATTTTTCTCTCGACATTATTATTTTCAAAATCTATTATTATTTAGAAACACACACGCAAAAAAAATTAATTCCTTGAGAAATTTTTCTTTGTTAATAACTTTTTTTTTTATATATATATATATATAAATAAATTTAGATTAAACAAATTCAATATGGGTGCATGGTGTGTTTAAGCTTTTTTTTTTCTGTTTCTTTAATTATAATAATTAATTAATAAAATACAAATATTCATTCTCATTTTTTTTTTTTACAAAAAAAAGAAATGAATTTTTTTAAACAAATTAATATTCAAATTGGATATTGGAAAAAAAAAAAGCAGTAAAACAAGTTAAAACCATTTTGTTTGTATTAAACAAATTTAAATAATATTTTTTTTTTTTAGAGAAAACAATAAATAAAACGGCATAATTTTTTTAACGCACAAATATTGTTAATAATGAAAATTATAAATAAATTAAAATAAAGAAATAAAAAGTGTTTTTTTCTTTTCTTTTCCTCTAATTATTGCAAAAATTTAATTGTTTTAATTTTTATCATTACTTATTTTAAACTGTCTTTATCATTTGATTGAATAAAAAAAGCATTAAAATGTAAAAGTCATGTAATTATTATCTATCAATACAGAAAAATGGTTTTTGATTAGGTAAATAATAAAAAAAAAATTAAATATTAACGAATGTCTATTGTATTATGCACATTTATATTTGATTTATCAAGGTTCTTTCTTTTTTTTAATTAATTAATAAATAAATATATATATAAATTTATCTGTGTATTATTTCTATATTTTTTTTTATCGGGATCACAGTTAGTGAAATAATCATGAAATAAAATAATAAAAAATCCAAAAACATACAGAAAAAATATTATTAATCATTATTTTCTTCTTCTTCTTTTTATGTTTATTGTGTTTCGATTAAATTTATAATACCAGCGTGGTTTATATACTAAGCATCAAGTAAATATAAAAAATATATATGTATAGGAGAAATGTATAATTTAATTATTAAACGATAATAATTATGTTAAATATTTATTATGCTCTTGCTGTTGTAATCTTATATATAATTCATGTTGTAATTCATTTAAATTTATTTCTAATGTTTCCACCTCTTCAAATCTTAATTCTTGTCGTGCTTGTTTTATATAACCTTTAATTATATTGATTTGTTCTGCTAATGGATCGTTCATTGATCCAACAGTATCCGCTTGATGACCACTCCAATTATCTAGTGTTTTAACAGCTGACTAAAATTTTTATGTAATATTATTATTGTGAAAGTGAATAGATTTATATTGTGCTTTTATTTTAATTTATTAATTTATTCGATTTCAAAATGCATCTTTAATATATTGAATAAATTATTTATTATTCATATTTTCTTTATAAAACGTTCGTTTTCTATACGATACGGCAGTCGACATTATTTTAGTATGCAATAAATTTTTAATTGCTTTTTAGTATTCACAATAACATTAGCATGTTATTAGCAGCAATAGATTAATTATTTTATAATAATAAAATAAAACTTACCCCAGATGCTGAGTTTTCCCTTATTTTTTGTGGTGTATTTTGTAGACTATTATTTGTACTTCCGCTATTATTTGATAATTCATATTTTTCCATCGCTTCAGATGCTAAACGACGATCACGCTCAATACGTTGTTCGGTTTCTTGTCTACGTTTGGTTTGTAATTTAACTATTTCCGCTTCCACGGGTAGTGGTGGTGTTGATAACATTTCTTCCTAAAATTATATAAAAATAAGTATTAAATATAAATATCTTTATTTCTAAATAAAAACCTTAATATATTGTATGCAAGCTAATCGAACAGCTTTCTTAAGGGCCTCTTCACGACTACCACTTTGACAAGGCAACGATAATACTGCTTTACTTAAATTATCTAATTTCTCAGCAGCTCTTCCAATTTTTTCACGTAATGCACCCGCATCTGCTATTGTAAATATTGAATCACCCTCATATAAAGAATTTACAATTTTTGAATACATGGGAATATCTGGTAAAATTTCTTTTTTTAAATTTTCCATTTTATCGTAATAAAGTGTTATTGGGGGCCGATACGTCCGACTGTCTTGCATTTCTTTTCTACAATTTATTATTAAATATAATATAATCATGTTAAATTGATATTTTTAAACAACTATCTACCTATTTTGCAATAAATGTAAACAATGTTCACAAACTCTTAACGAATCTTCCTCCTTTTTCTCATCAATTGTTTTCAATTTAGTCGGTGTCGACATAGAAGGATTCACGAGATTAACTGTAAGTTTTCTTTAATTAAACTCTTTTCAATAAGCTTGTGAAAATAAATATATATTTACATGCATCATCAATATCTAAGAATGAAGAACAATCATGACACATTATCGATCCGCACAAACGGCAATGGTGACGTCTTCTGGCTAAGTGAAAACTTTTGGCACAATTAGGACACAAATTCACAGATTTCCCATCAATCCATGGTACCATCTTTAAACACATATTTGTTTAAAAAAAAAACATGTCAATTAATAATGAGTATATTTTATTATTTACTTACACGCTGTTCATGTTGTTTTATTTGGATGGGATCAGTAGGTCGATCAGTTAAAAGTTTATGCAACCGAATTATTAATTTATTGGTTTCGGTTGCATAACGTTCTAGTCTTGGTGTTCTAAAATAATAAATAATGATGCACGCAAGTAATTCATATATATTTTAACTAATTGCTTTACCTAATTGCTTTAAAATATGATAAATGATCACAATCCACTCCAACTGTTTGGTCTACATTCCTATAAACAACATTATTCGAGTTTGTGTTGAAGAATTTTTCTCGCAATGTATTTTCAAACATTTTTGTTAGATCATCTTCATCCTCATCAATTTTTAGTATTTTTTTTGCTTTACTAAACATATCTTTTAATGGTTTCAGCACATCTTTATCCTCAGAATGTTTAGTTTCTACGTGTAAAATTAAACGATCTGGTATTTTAAAGTCTTGTTTACATATGGGACAGAGAAATCCTTCTAATATTTTTTCATCTTCATCATTATCAAAAGGATTTGACATTTTTATGATTTAGAATTTAACTAATATTATTTACTTATCAACACAAATTTTAAATAAATAATTAACTTAATTAATTAATAAAAAACAACTCGTCTTTAATTTTTTGAATCACCAAAACACTTCATTTTGACATATGACAGATAAGAACTAATTCATATAAGAAATTATCTTTTTTACAATTCAATTGCCATCTGCCGTAAAAATTATTAATTAAATTATAATTATAATTTTTATTTAATAAAAATTATTTTCAAATTATAATAAAATATAAATAATAATAATAAATAATGGAAAGTAAGAACAATTTTAATAATAATAATAATTAAAAGTTATATTTAAGAAAATGTATATTTAATAAATAAAATTAGTATAATTTTTCAATTCTTTATTTAATGTTAAATGAATATATAAATACAACAAATGCCTAGGAAATATATATATAAATATTAAAATATTATTTTAATTATTATTAAGCTTTTTATAATTTATTTATTTATATATAATAAACTATAAACTATTCTGCATTGAATTTAATTAAATATATTTAACTTTATCATATTTTCTTTTCTCCATATAACTTTATTAAAATGTGTTTTTTGCATATGTTTTTAAAATTTAATAATGAAAATGTGTTTTCAACAAATGAATTAACAATTGTAAAAATATATATAATTCTGTAATTATAATTCCGAAAATTTACTTTATTTATTATTTTTATTATTATTATTTGTTTATTTATTATTATTATTATTTGCCAAGTAATGTGAACGGTAAGTGTTTTAATTATTATATATATTCTTTGTTAAGATCTGTCCAAAATGTGTTTCTTTTTATGCATTTTATTTATCTAATTAAGACAAAGATTTTAAATTAAAATAAATCAGTTGCTATCTGTAAACAATAATATTAACAGTTTATATATGTATTATGCTTGATATTTAACAAAAACATTTTATATTATTAAATTTATTATCATATAAATATTAACTGCGATCATAGAATAAAAAATTAATTTTTATTATCAAAGAAGATGGATTAAAGAAAAAAAAAAAGAACTATTTTATCATTTTTCAATTGCAAATTATTATTTATCTGTGCTTATTATTTACTTGGTAATTTACATTTGCATATTACAATATAATTTTCATTCTAGAATTTCGTAGTTAATTAAAACATTTTCTTATTGTTTTTTTTTTTACCATATTATTTCGTTATGATAAGAAAATACAACATAATATAAATTAATTAATTAATTATTAAGAAAAAGCAAAAGAAAAATTATAATTTCTTAAAAGACAATAATAATATCACACGTTAGCATTTAAAAAATAATTTATATATTTTTATTTTCTCTACATTATTTTATTTAGTAATTAATATATATTTTAATTCAATATTATATATTCGATTATAAATTATAATATTTCTTTTAACTTAATATTTTTTTTTTATATATTTATAATATAATTATCATTTAAATTATTTATTTTAAGTATAATGAAATATCTTTTCAACAAATTAACAAATTTAATTCATAGTAATAACAATTATAATCATTTTAATAATTTCTCCTTTTTTTTTGCTTTTAATTTTTACTTTTTTTTATGTATTTTTAATAATTTTTTTCTTTTAAGCAATATTTGTTTGTTTTTATTTTATATTAATGAAAATAAAAAATAAATTATATATTAATAATAACAATAATGTATTAATTAATTATAAGTTATAATGGAAAAGTAAAAATAATCATAATAGTGTAATTGTTGTAAGAAAATAAATATAGGTGTGGTGTTTTTTTGTCTTTAATATTATTTCATAGTTTTTCTATTATTTTTATATATAGTTATTTATTTATAGTGAATCCCTATGCCATACCCATGTATGTTTCGTATGAGCAAAACGATGTGATAACCATTGTGATTCTAATAAATTAAAACGATCTTCACTTAAATACAATGGTTTGCCACGTCTGCAATAAAATAAAATATAAATTTAAACTAAATATAAAACTATAAATATTATAAATTACTTTAAATCACGATCCTCTTCATCATAATCGTCTAAATATAATGAACCCCATAGACAAGCACGTCTACCACGAATCACAATAATGTATGTTGATGTTACTACTAAAAATATACCAGTACCACCTCCACAGTCAATTGAATGCTAAAATTTAATAAAAATAATTTTATTTTATTTTTTCAAATAGTTCAAATCACTTTATTTTTTAGCTAATAAAAATGAAACTTACCCTCACAGCCTCACAACAGTCTTGTTCTTTACAACAAACTTGTTTTAAGCAAACAATTTTACCACATAATAAGCATATAGAGCTTTCCTTAGGTACTGAACAACATTTTTTACAAGATTGTTCATGATAATACTGCATAAGAAAAATTATATTTCATTAAATTTAAATCAATATAAAAAATGTACAAAAATTAATTACCGTAAATAATCTCTCGTATTCCCTTGGTAAACCTAATAAACGTGGTTGATGCCAACCAACATGTTGATTAATAATTAATTCACGTATTGTATCTGTTGGCGGTCGAATGTCCATTAATTGTTCACACCAATATTTTGGTAATGATAATTCCGTACCATTAACAAATTGTAATGCATATGCACCATTAAATACATCCCAGTCCATACTATTTGTTATTAATTCTAAATAATATATTAAGCGTACAAATTCTAATTGTGGTGTTGCTATTTCTGGTAAATCCTGATGGTACAAATGATGACGTAATAATGCAGCAATACGTAAAAATGGTAAACATAATTTTTGTAATTGTTGCTCCATCGATTGCATATTAATAATACTTGATGCTTCATCGTCAACAACGCATTCACGGCGTAAGTGGCGACAACGATTTGTATGATGTAATACAAATGACATTGCAGTTCCTAAATTTGGTACACCCATATTATTGTTATTATTATTATTATTCATATTATTACTATTTTCGGTATTATTATTATTGTTATTTGTAGTTTGGCTCGTTACTGTATATTTTGCCATAATAAAATAACATTCTAACTCAGTTAATGTTGTGCACAATTGTACGACTATTTGATAATATAATAAATTATACATTATTTTTACAATTGCTGTAAAGTAAACTGTAAATAACAAAAAAGAAATTAAATAAAATATATACTGATAATAATAATAATTAATACTACAATCATATATAAATTACCTTGATCTAAGTGTAACGGTATTAATAAAATAAATTTTAACATTAGTGCACAAGGATCTGCTAACAAATTTGGCATTGAAGGCACTGGTGTATCGTCATTTATAAGCAATCCACATAACGCAGCCCATACATTCCATTCAGGCCATTCAATAAGAACACGAACATGCACCGATAATAAATGAAGAAGCGGCACTAAAATTTAAAGACAATTTCAACATACAATTTTAAGATTAATTAGTTTATATTAATCGCTTCTTACCAATGCAATCTCTTTTTGGTTTATAACGTATTATATTATTTGAACACAATGATCCGCCACGCTGCACAATTTCAGCTTCAATATTTGTTCGAGCTATTGATGTTACAAATGAGAATAAACGTTCGCGTGTCGGCGATGAGGATTTCATTTTTGAATTACGATGCGTACTACTTGTCATATCTTCCATAGCACGTCCCATCGCTTCAGATAATTTTGTTGATGTCTATAATTAAAATAAAATATTTAGAAATTTTTGAAAAGAAATAGAAATATTTATTATCTTACTGGAGGTCTTTTATTTTCTTTTATGAGGACAGTAATTTCAGTGACTAGGGCCGTAAACGGTGGTGATGGTACACGAATCATTGGCGTTGGCCGATCTAATTGTGGACTTAATGGTAAAACAGAATTAGCTAGTTGCCGACATACAGGGCACAAGAATTCGCCACGTTCAACATTTAAATTTTGCGGCCGTTGCGATGAATATAATGATTTTAAATATGCATCTTGGCAAGTTAAATGGACATGATGACCACAAGATTGCACATGAACTCCACCTTCCCATCCAAAATTGTGCGATAAATACCAAGACGTCTCACCAAATTTAAATGTCATCGAATCTACTCGACGATTAAATTCTGTCGATAAGCGTGTATTACGCCCTGGGCGTTGCTCATCATCTTCACAAAGTGGTAATGGAAAACGATCGGAAGTTTTTCGCCGATGTCCTACTACACTGCTTGATTCAACAAGAACAACTAATCCTATTGGGTTTGATTCAGTACTAGGACTCGTTGTATTGCAAATAATACAATCATACTCTCTTTCACGTGGTTGTTGCAATTCATCATCTTCATCGTCAATTCCATCCATAGTACCATCATTGGTCATTGCTTGAGCCATGAATAACTTTTGCTTGTTTGCAAATTCCTGCATTAATTTTTGTTGCCTTTCCTTTGCCCTTTTACTGCGTTCCTCCTTTTCTCTGGTCTCGCGAGCTCTTTGTTCTGCTTGTCTTTCTCTTTGGTTTGGCCATAATGTGTGGCGTATTTCATTTATACTTAACGCACACGATTCATCCGATTTGGCTATTTTACGTAAAAGATTGCCAATAAAGAATGGCCCATCACCAATTCGAGATTCTGACAGCGTTGGTGATAGATTTTCTTTTTTATTTAATGAAAATAAGGGTGACGATGAAGAACGTTTTAAATTTTGACTAGAATCTTTGGTAGAAGGACCTGCTTCCATTTCTTCAATATCCAATTCCATATGAAAATGACTGTTACTATTTACTGTACTTGAGGCACCCATTGCGGATATATTTTCTTCATATTCTTCTAACGAAAAACTATCTAAAGTGCCACTTAGCTGCGAGTGCAGTTTTAACAATAGCGAAATTATACTTTCTTCTATCGCTAATGTATCAGAATCCGAGCTAATGGAGCCTTCAACAGAACGCTTTTTGTTACCACTTAAAATACGTCGTGATCCTGATGAGTTTGTGGGTACTACATCCATGTTACGACTTGGTATCACAACTGGCTGAACACGTTGAAATGGCAATATCATTCCTGAGCTACTGGCAGTTGTTGGTGAAAACATTTCTGCTGTTCGATTAGTTGTATCCACTGATACAAGCCCTAAATCTCGTCTTATAGCCACTTCCATACCACTCTCAGGCAATGTTGAGGCAGGTAATGCTAAATGTGAACCTACATGAATATCATTTGAGCGTCTTGAATATTCAGGCAATGTCAATGCTTGCATTGATTCGGGCAAAGCAAGAGGCTGTAACTGTTGGGTACTAACTACGGTACTACTACCATCAGTATCCATATGAATATCTTGATTATTAGAATGTAATACAAGAGATTGATCTCGTACTATTGATAAATCCTGAGGGACAGCAACTTCTCTACTGATTGGAACCATGACAACTGAATTACTGACATATTCTGCCCCAGTTCCACCAACAAGCATAGGCAATGTATCACTTTCTGAAATATCCCATTCTAAATCACTGTCAAACGTCGTGGTATTATAATTAGCTGGAGATATATGCGGTTCTGATAGTGCTAACGATACTCGCGGTATAATCAAACGAAGATTCTCACTCAAACAATCACCAGGATAACAATTCAACAACTCGGGAGGATCACGATCATTTCTAAAACTAGTATTTGAACTCCGATTACGTGACGGACATTCAACTACTGAATTGTTTACTAATTTTTCACTTTGACTCACAGCCATTTCCAGTAAAAACACAGCCAATGCAAGTAAATGCTCAGATACATTGTGGGAATGAACAGCACGATAAAATATACCCAATAATGTGGCATGCAGCACACGTGAATTAAGAATACATGCTGGATCACTATACGCTTTATCAACTGGATCAGGTAATCTAAATGGTGGCCATAAATTACCATTTTTTGGCATTTTATTTTGTTGTTTTACATAGTTGCTAAACCTGTCCATTGAATTTTGAAAATCACGACGATGCACAGCACGCAATAGTACATGTAATGGATCATAATATTTTTCCCATACATCAGCAACAGGTATAAACAATCCTTGTTCTAGATTTTCAGAACCAATTGGTGGCGGTCGATATATTGATAATTTTTTTAGAAATTTTTCAAAATTACGTGTATGTGCATTCCCAGAACGCTCTGGCATTAATTCCAATAATTGACTATGTGTTTTATCACCAGTTGCTAATAATGCACTTATTTCAATAATACATTGTGTTGGTTCATCATTACCAAGATTTGTTCTCGAGGTAACTAATGTTGCTAAAAATGTTAATAAACCTTCTAACATTGAATCTTGTTCCATTTCTTGTGGTGACGTTAATGGTCCCATTCCCAACCATTCGCTAACACCAAATACATCAATTGTTGTCGTTAAAAATGTATGTGCCGGTAATTGTGTTGCACAAATTTGTAAAAAAAATAAATCCATATCAACCATTGAATTACAAAAATTTGCTTGGATATATGTCATTGCTTGGCCTTTTATTTGCAATCCATTTCTTACCCAAACACTAGCAAGAATTTCATAAAATAAACTCTAAAATGAAAAAAAAAATAAAAAATAAAATATATTTATATAATTATTTATGTTTTATTTATTATAAGATTATTTATTAATTTTTAAATATTTCCCCGAATTAAATAAAAATAATAATACTACTACTGCTACAGAGCTAATATGCAAATTATTATTAACATATTTGACAAAAGAACAAATTGATAATAGAATACAATTTTAAAGAAACAATTTAATATATATATACAACCAAAAAGTAGACAAAAAGCTATGAAAAATTTAATTTATTTAACAAATTAAAGCTGCATATAGAAAGAAGGGGAAATAAATTCTATACAATGGCATATCCGAGTATACATACAGTTTATTTTGGTTTGTATTTCTTTATTAAGCATTTAACAAAATAGAATTAAAAAGTTATTTGACTGGAAAACAACTTCGTTTAAAATATTTTTTTACAAAATAAAGTGTGTTTGTCATTAAAAATTAAATAAATTAATAATAATAATAATAATAATAATAATAATAATAACAATAATAAAACATGTTTTTTAATAAAAACATAATAATAAAATTATTATTTATAATAAGTTTTAATTACAACATTGGTGGTTATATACAATCTGTACATGCATTACAGCATACAATAAATAAATTTTATATTGCAAATAATACAATTAAATTTATTTCGCATATATTTAATTATTATAATTCAATAAATAATGATATTGGTGTAAATTCAATAAATCAATATGAAAATGAAGTATTGACAAATTTTAAAGAATTATCACAAAAATTACAATTAATTGAGGATGAGGTAAATTATATACAAAATTTAATTTAATAAAAAAAAAAAGATTAAATTAATTTATAAACAATTTTTTTTACATAAACAAACCGTAAAAAAGACAGCAAAAATTATCGAAATAACAATTGATGGAATCTATGAAACATTAAAAAATAATGAATTAAAAAATAATTTTGAAGATATTATTGATTTAAGACATCAATTTATTGCACAGGAGACAACATCAAAATTATTATTAAATAATTTAAATAAATTAAATAATAAAACAGTAATAAATTTTGCGGAATGGAACACCTCACCAAATTCATATGGTCTACAAAGTTTAGTGAATATAATTCATATGAAATTATTTGGTGTCTCACCACATAAATCTGAATGGAATAAAGGTTTTTTAAATAAATTTGCTGATTATTTAATGATGGCAAGTAAATTATTTTACTTAAAAAATATAAATATATAATAATGTTAGAGAAAATTGTTTAGAGTGATAACTGTATAAATATTACAGTAAAAATAATCAAAAATAATATTATAACTCTTATCATAATATACCCTTGAATAAATTATCAAAATACAAAAAGATAAAAAAACAATTATATAAAATAGAAAACAAAACTATATGGTTATCCAAGGACCTAGGGGTACACAGTGATTTTTTTCTAAATTATTTCTTTTTCAATAAATGTGTCAGACAAACGCTACAATTCATTTTTTAAACATTTTAAATAGATTAGACAGTCTAACTGTGATAAATTTTATTTAAATATTTTTCTTCCTTTAAATACAGAATACATCCGAACATCATTGCAATACAAAACAGTCATCACAACAAATTATTTTTATATTATATGATATATTTTCATTTATTGAGATTAAATCATATTTAATAACACAATATTCCTGGATGATATTAAAAGTTTTCAATAATGGTAAAAAATTATAAATGATAATAAAAATAAATTAAAATAAATTATTATTAATATATTTTAGGTGATTATTTACATGAATTTAATATAATAAGGGATAAATTTAATAAACGTATATTGGAAAATCAAGAGTATTTACAAAAAATTTACGATAAATCCGATCGTACAATATATCGTTGTGATCCAGATGTACCACATAAAGAAGGTTTATTGTTATTATTTAAAAATACTTTTTAGTAAATTATTTAATTAAAAATATTTATTTTTAGGTGAAACGTATGTTCAATTAACAAAATTATTACAAGGATATATTGAAAATGAGGTTGATTTAAATAATGATGGTACATGCAAAGAGGATTGTAACTATTATCAATATACAGAAAATTATGGTTGTTTTGATAATTTATTTTGTTCAAAGCAACCCAGATGCAATGGTAAAATATTAAATTGTAAATTTGTAGAATCTAATATGGAAATTTGTCAAGCAGTTTAGTCTTTTTATTTATTTTTTTTGTTTTAATCTGAAATAATTAAAAATAAAATAATTTTTCTTTTAGACATTTAATAGTGTACGCAGATATGAATACATAAAGTATTCAACTGGCAAAGTTTTAGGTAATCCAAAGAAAGGATGTGAACGTCCATTGGATTCGGTAATTATTTTTAATAAATAAAAACAATTTTAAGGCATATATAAAATAATAAAATATATTTTTAGATTGAATCATGGCATAGATACTTAGTCCATCATTGCAGTTACTGTTTATGCATATGTGATGACAGTAGTAAATCGGATAGATACATAAATTTAAGGGAAACATTATCAGATATTGCAAATAATATGTATTTATATTTTTTATTCTTATATTCGAGTTATATTATAATCGTTTTAATCAATTTCAGGATTGTTACTGGAATACGTTTTCGAAAAATCAATCGTATAATTCATCTGCAGATACAGCAAGGTAAATTAGAAAATCGTGGATTTATAAATGAAACATCATTACATTGGAAGGCATTAGATGATTATCGTATAATAAATAAAGGCATTAAAAATGGCGTTGACTATCATACATTATCGTGGAATAACCGCAAAATTGATTTACATAATTTATATGCTAAACCAAAACATGTTGTTACTGGTATAATAGAATAGAAATCACAAAGTATATATTTATGTTAAAATTAATAATTGAATAATTTATAATATAAACAGGTGTTCGTTTTCGCGTTCTTGGTATTCGTATAAATTTTGAAATAAGAATAACTGAGGTCAATTTTATAACTGGTGAACTAATTGAACCTGGTGAATGGATATTTAACTATGATCAAAAGTAATTATTAAATTATTATTAAAATTTTCTTATTAAACATTTAATTTAAATTTATTCAAACAGACAACCGATAAAATTAAATAATCCTGACATTCCGATTCGTAGTAAAAATTCATATATTATGTCAAAGGATAATCAATACGTAGAATTTACTCATAGTGATTTTGCTGATGATGCAGCACAAACAACTGTACCATTTTTCGATGCTCAGGACGTAATTTCAATACCACCTGTACCTCTTGGCGGAATAGGTTTATATCATAAAATGGAACCGCGTTATGGTGGCTTTATTGCACCCAAAATATTTACATATGATTACTCAAATACTTATATATAATTGAATAACATTTTTATTATTATTACTGTTACAAGTTGAAGATATTAATAAAAATATTAGTTAGTTTTTTATAACTATTGGCATAGACTAATTTTTCTCTTCCTAAATTGTTTACCGTTTTGTACATCCTAATTTTTGCTAAAGCTATGTTGTCTATTTATCTATGTTGTATTTAATTAATTAAAATAACTCACCTGTACTCTAATTGGATGCATCATTAATAATGTTAATAAATCAGGTGACGGAAGAATGTCATTTAATGACATACCCATAGCTCTTACAGCTTGACAAGTAAATGCTGCTAAATATCGATGTAATGGAAAATGAAAAGAAGCGTGCATCATTTCACTCTAAAGTATAAAATACAATATAATAAAATTATTTTCATCGGTAATTTATAATGTAAAAATAATTTTACCTTTTCAATTTTTGGCTGATAAAAATTAATAGCCTCTAACCAGTCTTGTAAATAATTAACACAAAAAACCATCATCTTTTTAGCTAATTGTGCATGAGTTGAATCTTTAAGATGCGATATAATTGACCACATAGGATATGCACTGGCTTCTAATTCACATGAAAAAGCAGCATAATAGGAACTCGGTTCAAATTCAACATGTTGTCCAGTTTCACGTATATTAACATTCATACCTTAAATAGAAATTATTTTAATTTAAAAATAAATAAAAGTGTGTAAATATTATCTTTACCTTGTAACATAGATAAAAACTGAAACCACATATCAATTAAGTTATCATCACGTAAAAATACTAAAGCAACAGATTCATGTGATAAAACATTATTAAAATCCGATACAAGCGGCCAGTAACAATGTTCTTTCATAACCCGTTTGGCACAATCAATAACATAATGAAAATTTTTTCCCGAATCTTAAAAATAAAAATTAATTTCATTTATAAATATATTTTTTCTTAAAAAATTAATAATATATGTATAAATATATACCATGTAATGTATTCTGTATTAAAATTTTCGACATCATTAATCTTAAACTAATTATCATAACATGAAGTAAACTAAGTTCCTCGACCATTTTCAATGCTAAACTTTCATTTGAAAATAATTGTACACTCATATGAACAACACGATTACTTAATGTGTCTGGATCTTTTGACATTTCTAAAACACTAGGTATTCGACTATAGTGCATTACGAATGTACGTGTTAAATGTTCCTAAAAAATATAATAACAAAATTATTAACAATCAGTCTAATTAATTAATTAATTAGAATTCAATTCAATTATTTATTAATATAAAAGTTAATTAATTAAAATATTTTTCTATATGAATTTTTTTTTAAATATAATTTATGCTATATTTCATTAAACTATATTATTAATTTATTTAGTCTTCATGCTTTTTTATAATTTTACTTTTTATAAAGATTTTAAACATAAGCAATTAACGGTAGAATGATTTTTATTACGAGGTGTATGAACAACAAAATTAATATAAACAAGATTCATTCAGAATAAAAAAATAGAAAGATAATAATCATTATATACCTTATAATCTTGATCGGGTAACATATTTAATAGAAAACATACAATATTTTGTGGAAATTCAAATTTAAATGTCCAAAATATAAATTCTTCTAATAATGTTGTATGTACAATTTTTTCACCAAGTGCTGGTAAATGTTTATATTCGTCAGGTGGTTCTGGGCTATATAATTTATTAAAAAAAAAGAAGAATTTATGCATAAGTAAAAAAAGTTCTGATAAATATATAAATTATTATTACCTTGGAAATGATTTAACAGCTTCTTCATATTTCTTTTTACTAGACGTTAAATATCTACCATATTTATTATCGGGAAATGGTGGTTGAACTAATTTTTTATATAATTCTGTATTAATTAATGCTCTAGTCATGACACGTCGCATTAATTCGCCCATATTATTTAATTCCATTAACATGCTACAATATTCATCACAGTCTTTAGCTGTACGACTATATGTGGACAAACGATCATTTAATAATTCATAACCATTTTCACGAAAATGATGTAATAAACGTTGTAATAGTGGTGGCATTATTGCTTCGGCCGCTGCCATCAAATCAATTGGTACAGGTGCTTTATTTGCACAATTATTAATACCATGATCACTGCAAAAACCTTCTGCCTTCATTACAGATGTGTCACCACAATCACATGCACCACCAGCCTGTGACAAAAACATATTAAAATCATGCGTAGAATGATCGCCTTTTTTGAAACAGTCACGGCATATTGACATGCATGGTGATATTCCACATGTACGACATCGATATGCAACTACATGCGGTACCCATACTAAGCCACACTTTGCGTGGTTGTCATATCCACGAACTGGAAAGAAATAAGAAACAGAAATTAAATTATTAAAGCTAAAGATGAACACAAGATTTGCTTGTAAAATACAAGAAATTTATTATTTTTTTTTTGTTTTGTTTTAATAAGAAATAAATAATTACTGATCAAAATACTAATACAATTATTATTATTATTATTATTATTATTTTTAATTAGCTATTATACATTATTATGTTATTATAATTATTTTATTTATTTAACCATTTCCTTTTATTATGTACTTATTATATTTATTTTTTCTTTCTCGTTGTATTTTATTTAAAGTATTTTCAATGCACCAATTTATGTGTAATAAAGTAATATTAGATAATTTAATAAAATTTTATATTATTAAATTAATCTTAAGAATATTAACAATACATATATCACCCTTGATTGCTACTGATAATTAAATTAACAATACATATATGTACATATCTCTTGATTGCTACTGATAAATAAATCAATATACATATTTTTAAATTTTATTCAAAATAAAATTGTCATTAAATTGACCAAAAAAAAAAAAAATCATCATTGCATGTTTAATTTACATTAAAAAAAATAACATAATAAATAAAATAATAAGATAAAATTAACGTAGGTCAGAAAAATGTTTCTTTAAGCAAAATACATAAAGATTAAATCAAAACTCAGTCATTATAATAAATATTTTTTTAAAAAAAAATACTCAATAATTTTCAGAAACAACAAAACCAAACAAATAAAAAATCATAAAAAATTCCCATATTAATAATGTTTTTATTGAATTAAATAAATAAAAATTACAAGTAAAAAAAAAATATGTTTGCTAACACTTGGAATGACATCAGCGGTAACAATAAACAACTGAGTAAGATAAATAAATGTATATAATCATCAAAAATAAAATAAAAAAATTATAATTTTATTACCTAAACTCTATTTTTATATAAAAAATAAAAGAAGAAAAACAAAATTTTTATAAAAATATATAAATACAGGGTACCATAGACACTGAACGATTCACGTATAACGTAAGCATACAATTTAAAGATCCATTCTAGCCACATGGTGGGCTTTAAACATAGAACTATAATTGTATTACTTTTAATCAAATTGTTGATACCTTTAAATACATAAATATTTTATTATCTCGTCTAGCACTAAACACACATGTTAGCTACCTGTTAAAAAAAAACGCAGCTGAAACATATGATCAGCTGCAAATGTATTTTTGTTAATTAAATATTTTATTTTATCTAACTACCGCATTTATTTATTCTCAAACATATAAAGCAACATATATATATATATATATACATATTATAAGATTGTCTGCTAATGATAAAAATAGATTCTATCTATTGTCTTTCTTAGCTTCTGGTGCCCTTTTCAAGTTAAATATATTTTTTGAAATATTTAAATGTGCAGAAAAACAGACATAACCAAAAAAAAAACGTACATGCGGAAAGAAGAATTTTGTATTTTTCACTTATGTTTATTATAAAACGTGATATTATACATAGAAATATATTCTAAAAATAAATCTCTATTATGTATATATTTAATCTATTAAAGAAATTTTTCTGATTCTATTAAAAATTTGTTTTTTTTTTAAACAAATAACAACAATAAAAGTATAACAAGTCTATCTCCCATATGCTAGCTACTTAAGCTAAAGAAATTGTATTTAATTAATTTTTTTTTTTAGATATTTAAAACAGAGATCAGATTCATTGCTAACAAAAAAAAAACATATAAAAATTGAAGAAAATAAAATCTATTTTAATAAAATAGCAGCTAAATGAGAATAATAAATAAAACCGACAATATTTGTATAAAAAATAGAAATAATATCCTTAATTTAAATAATAATAATATTGACAGAAGCACAAACAAGATTATATTTCTTTTAAAACGATAATAATTTATGCTTTTTTTTAAATAAAAAAGAAAATACTAATCTGTATCAGCATAATATACAGAAGCTATCGTATTAGTTAACTAAAATTATTCAAATAAATAAAATTGAAAATATTTATTCCTAGTCATGTTTAAATTTTAAACAATATGCAAAATGCAACACTTTCTACATGGTTATGCGTCTTTATATATTTACATAAATATATTATGTTTACTTAATAATACATTTGAAATATCCTCTTTAAACTTTATTGATCAATTCGAGTAATAATAGAATAAGTATTAAATTTCAATGTACCAGTAATAATACTAATAATAATGATGATTTTAAAGTGATAAAAGTTTGTAAAAAATAATGTAATCTTTTCGCTTTTAAATGTCACTAAATTACATCAATAATTTAACAAAAGAAATATTTTTCTACAAGAGGAAATTGCATAAAACACTGCTTTGGCTGTATATATATATATACGTGAAAATATTAACACGCATAGAAAACATGATTCTTCAATTGATACGTCTTTATTCTTTATTTCAGGATATACAGTATCGTAATTAAACAATAGTGTATGTATATAATTAAATTAATATTAAAAATTAAGTAATTAATCATCCACGTTTAATTATTATCACAATTATTATTATAAAACTATTTATAAAATTAAACCATTATAAAAATATATATATATAATTTAATCATTTAATAATCAAACGCACCGTTAAACAAAATTAATCATATAAATGTTTTTATTCATGTTTTCTTTTAATATATTAAATATCTTCAGTAATTCTAACAACCTTAATCAACAATAAACATTAACGAAAAAAAATAAATTAAATTAATTATAATGATATAAAAAAAATAAAAGAAATGTTTATAAAAGTGACAACAAGATGAGACATACAAATTGTTGGTAATTTTCTTATTATTTTTATTACAAACTAACAGCCCATACAAAAAACGTTTTTCAAAATCACAAAACTTAAATTAAATTAAACAAAAAAATAATAATAATAAAAAAAATAGTAATCTTCTACAATTATTATTAAAGGTCGTCTTTAACAAAAAAAAAAACGTGTGTGTTTACCTTTTCCATTTAATAATAATAATAATAATAATAATATCTTTAAAAGTATAGCTATTTATACATTTTTAATAGTAAAGAAAAAATAAAATAACAAACAGGAGAAAGAAAACGAAGAAACACAAATTTTTTGGAAATAAAATGTAATTATTTGACTCAAACACCGAAAAACGACTTTTTTTTGTACAAAGAATCAAAGAGTCAAGAAGAGTAAATAAAACCAAAAAATCATTAAAATAAATAAAATTAAAGCACAGAATGGTACAAAATTAATTTCGTAAAAACAAAAACATAAAATAAAATTATGATTAATGATCATCCTAATTATGTATATAAACAGAAAATTCAATTTTCACAATTAGAGTTTAAGGAGAGGAAAATTATCTAAGTCTATTTTAATTAAAACAAAAACTAATCAATTACAGTATAACCTCGTTAATTAGAATGATTAATGTACCTTAAAAGATTTTCTTTTCTTTTTTTTTTTTCTTAACATAATAAATATTATATTAAATAAGTTCATGGTTGATGTGTCGAGAACGACATCATCAATATCGATTACATATTTAGAAATAAAAATAAATAAATAATAAACACAATTAATTAACTAAAAATCAATGAAAATAAATATTTATTTTTATTACCTTTTAAAGTGCTAAAACCTTGTTACGCTGATTTAATGATGTTTTTTTTTTTTATTTTATTATTTAAGAACTTAATTATTGTTTAACTCTATGAATTATAACATTTTATTTATGAATTGCTTAATCTAAAAAAAATACACTTTGCATAAAAGTGGAAAAATTATTAAACTCTAAGCCAGCGATGGTGAACCTTTTTGGGAAGTGGGTTAAAGTTTTGTTAATTATTTGTTTTTAGCACTAGATCGTGGATCACAAAACCAGTCGTCTCTATGAAGAGAAAGATATTCCGTATTCATGCCTTTAACGCATTTCTCAGTCAATTTATTACTTAATTTATTTCTGTTGGAAGATTTTACAAAATTCGTTGAAAAAAACAATTTTTCACACGAATATGTACAGCCGAATATCGTTAACAGAGCATTTGCAAGTTTTTTCATTGATACAAAATTATTTACTAATAAATCCCATGCGTTTAATATAATATTTTCAATTTTCAGTGTGGGATCATTATTATCTGCACTACTTTTAGACATTTTTACTTCTACTTCGGATCATTTAGAAAGACTGCGCTGGCCAGTGTATAAACCACGGGTCATAGGTTCGCCATCACTGCTCTAAGCTATATGGATGCAACTGAGCATACTAATCCAATATTTATAATGCGGAACTTATGATATGTTTCCGATAGATTAAGTATCTAGATTCTAGAATAACACAGGTAAACAAATAACGTAATCTTGTGCATAAATTACTGCAGGATAATATTGATTTAAAAGAATTATTACAAAAATAAAAAAAAAATGATTTAAAATAATATTGACAAAAGAGAAATCATTTTATAATAGAATAAATTATTTTTTTAAAAAATAACGACATCATCATCATTTACATAAATTTTGATTAAGAGACATAAAAGGTAGGTAGAATAATTAATAATAATAATAATAATAAATAATAAATCGTAGGATGTTTGTCGTTTATATTTAAAATTTAATAAAAGTTTGACAAGTTTTATACCAAAAAGCTAAACAAAAATGTAGATTTTTATTTTTTTTTTTTATAAATGATCTTCTTTAAATAATAATCACGATTGCGGTAGTAGGAAATAATATTTTTTAAATAATAAATAAAGATAAAATTAACGACTGGGCATAACTGGATCAGAAAGTTATTTTTGATAACTCTATCAATTCTATATAATTATATCTACAGTAGCTGATATTGTATTTTGTTTTATTTTTTATAAAAATAATACTATACGGATCAATACTAATGTTTATTTCTCAGCGGGATATAAATTCAAGATCTTACAGTAAACCGCATAGAAATCAAATATATAATAACTAAATCCACACATAATAAAGTAACAACCTTTCAATCAATGACAAAAAAAAATTAAGTTATTTTAATTTTAAATATATTTTTATATATGTAATACAGATACGTTAATAAGTAATAATTATTTTCTACCTTTACGTTAATAAACGATAAACAAAAATTTATAAAAAAAAAAAACAAATATTAACTAAGGTTAATCACCTTCAAAGTATTCAAAGAAAATAATTGAATAAAACAATAAAATTAAATAAAAATTAAGACAAGAAATTTTATTCGTTTAATTGTACTACACAACGAATATTATATCCCTTTTTAATAAATTATTTATTTATTTAATTAATTAATTATTAATATTGTTTTCTGTTTTAATTATTTAACCAATAAGAAATAAAAACATAATTTTAAAGACATAAAATTAGTAAACAAAATAATACAGAATATTTATTGAATAAATAAAATTAAAATAATTTAAATGTATTACAGTAAAGGTTCAGTCTAAATACCCCGAGCAGAATCAATGCAGAAAACAACGTCAGTTAAAATTTATGTTTTGAAGATTATGATTTAAAATTACGGATTATTATGAGTTTTGAAGAAAAAATAATTTTTAAAGTATAAAAGTACCCAGTTTAGTACCAAAAGAGCGGTGCAGGAAATATAAATAAAAACAATGATCTGTCAAAGTTACATTAACGCAGCAAAACTACTTTTTATTGTGATCGATAAAATATTTTCTTACATTGACTGTGTTTTGCTTTATGTAGGCTACATTGAGTCGGTTCGACCCATAATACATCTTTATAAAGAAACATTTCAATTATTTTTTGATTGCTTTAATATTTAAAAAATAATTAGCCAATATTCAACTGTAAAGACGAACGCGTTCACTATACTGGTTGTTAAAGACAATCATTTGATTAATTCTAACTATTTCTTCGATTTTATATATATTTTTATATTTTAACAAAATAAATATAAATTACCATTATTAACATATTAGATATAAGAATATTTAACAAATTATTTAACTAACAATAATAAATAGGCATAAATAATTTATTTATTTAACAATCAAACACAAACACATAACAAACTTTAAAGTTTTTCTCGCGTATTTTTATTCAAATTATTCATTTTAGAGGAAATAAATTTATAAAGAAAACGATTTTTTTCCTAAGCAATTCTCAATTCAAAATTACCTTTAATAAATAATTTAACTTTATTTTTTTACTTTACCAATATATTTAAATAAAAAAATTCAAAGCAATAAATATAGGTAGAAAAATTTTAATTAAATTAAATTTTTACTTTAATTTTACTTAAATTTAAAAAAAAAAAAGAAGAAAAACCTATTTTTATTATCAATTATTAAGACGTTTATATTAATAAAAAGTTCAAATCATTGCTTAATTAAAATATTTAACATTTTTATAAAATTTATTGTTAGCAAAAATAAAACATTTCTTCATATCAGTGTAAGATGTTATTCCAAATGAATAACGACAGTGTACAGTTGTACATTTCGACCTTAACACATTTTTTAAACAAAATACCTTAAATAAAAAATAAAAAGTATAAAATTTCGGGGATTTTTACTTCCTAATTTCATAACTATCATTGACAATTACTGTGTATAAATCAAAAATGTTTTGTTGTCGTAGATCGTAACGCTAGATCTACTATCTGAGATCCATAGGTAGTTCAAGATCCAAGCGATATTTAACCAAAAAGTTTATATTCATAAATTCAGAATTTCTATAACTATTTTTTTCCTAGATTTCTAAATACATCGGGCATGTAGAAAGCATAAAAAATAAGACTTATATCTGTAACAAAGTAGTAGTAGACTAACATTGTTTCTTCTTTAATACTTCCTCTATTTTATCTAATAATAATTTTATATTTTAATTTAATTTATTTCCATTGAGTGAATATCAATCAGTTTATCAAATATTTTCTATTCTATATAAATTTTTATTTTATTTTATTCTCACATAATAACCATCAATGTATTTTTATTTATTTTTTATAATTGATGATGTTTACTCAACACATCTAGGCATCATCATCATTATTATTATTAAAATTTAATTCAATAGATGTTGTTGATGATGAGTACATTTATATTTTAAAAACTAAATTTTATGAGAGAAAATCATCATAGAATCCATTAGTAAATCCTTATTAAGGGTGTAACATATATATATTTAGCATATTGTTATGAAAAGAATTATTTAAACAAAAAATAAATAGCAAATCGTCTTTCCTGAACAAAACAATAATTTATATTAATAACAAATAATTATTTTTCATGTAATATTATTTTAATTACATATGTAAAATGTATAAATACATAAAGAATAAATAATAATACAATTCAAATACACAGCCCATATACATATTATTATATTTATTCAATTTATATTTTCAATTAACATATTACATTCTTAAAATTATAATCTTATGTCGAAGATGATAGAGGATAAAGAATAAATAAAATTAAAAGTAAAAAAAAAAAAAATAAAGGTTAATAATAAAGAACAACAACGAAAATTATATTACATATACAACAGTGGTGGCCAGCTAATTAGAAACGATATTAAAACATTTTTTTACCATCATTTTACATAAATATTATCGTTTTATTTTTGATTATTAAATAAAAATTATCGAAAAGCAGAGAGAAACTTTTATTTTTGCTATATCTTGTAGCTAACAGTAATTATGGGCATAAAAGTGATTTAATTCAAAATAATTTTTCGTAAAGTGTGGACTTTTAATTTGAAACAGGATTTTGAGTTAATTGTAGACCAATAAATTGAGCAGTAAGATATTATATTTGTTGATTTTGTAATTAGTCAGAGTTGTGATTTATAAAGAAGAAATGGGAAAAAAACGAAAGATGTACACCTGAGCTACGAAAGTTAATTGTTCGAAAATATGCACAGAGAGAAGGCAAGTGACAACCATGACAAGTGCCCTGGGTCATGCGATAATTTTTTCAAGTAAAAAAAGATCCATAAATTCACGAAAATCGAGGAAAGGGCAACTTGTAAGACAAATAAATACGATCCTTTTTTGTCCAAAAATAATAATAATAATGATCCTTAACACACTTCATGATTAGTGAAGAGTTGCTTTTTGGAGGAAAAAATTAACGTGATTGAATGGCCAGTGCAGTTTTCAATTGTGTGGGATGTTAAGAGAAGATTAAGGCACATGATTGAAGGAATTCAGCTGCACTTTTTAAAAATATTCAAGAAATTTAAAACAATATACGAAGCAGCCGCTGACAAAAATTAATATGTAGTTTACCTAAACGTTGTGCAGGTTGTTATTAAAAGACAAACTTTTAAGGATTGCAGTTTTATTATTAAATTTTTGTTATTAAATTTAAAAGAAATTAAAGTTTTTTTGCTGTGTTTTTAATTAAATGGCCAGGTAATAAAGTAACATTTTCACGAAATTTAAATTAAATATTTTTACTGCTATAATTTTATATTAATAAATTGATTATTGCAGGCAATTTATTACTCAACCTTAAATGACTTGGTTTTTTGGTTTTGTGATACAAACATCAGATTTTCTAATAGATTTACTTAAAAAATAATTGTCGTTTCTAATCAGCTGGCCACCACTGTATATATACGCATGTTGTTCTCTTATTCTCGTGTTAAACAATGCTTTTTAAATGAAAATAATAATTTACAAAAAACAAATTTAATAAATAAATTTGAATAAATTTAAATTAAAAAAAAAAAAAAAATAAAGAAAAAGAAATAATAATAATAAATAATATAACAAGAGGAAAATAAAATTTGTAATTTTAATCTGTTTATAATTGATTTTTAACACATTTCTTAACGTACACAGGAACGTTCGTTCGTTATTTTTAATTTTTTCTTAACTTAAAAGTTAACAAAACAAAACTAAAATCAACAAATATTTAAATTTTTTTCTGTAATAATATAAAGTAGAATTTAAATTATTTTTTTTTATTAAACATACAAAAAATATAAAACGCACAAACATCAGTGTAATGATAACAACAAAAGGAAATATACAACAGAATAAAAATTTTATGTATATTAAAGCTGAATAAAATGCAGAGAGAGAGTAGAGAAATAATAACACAATTTGGTGTTTATTGAACTTTGCAGACAACAAATTCGTCAAAATAATAAATAAAAAAGTAAGAAAAAAAAATCGTAACAATAGACGACTGGCTGGTAAGCCAGCAACAAACATACCTGAATTTTTAGGCAAGGTAAAATACGTTACGTTAAAATTTATGAATATTTTTGAACATCATTACACTATTTATTCCATGTTTTCTAGAAAAGAATTTCATAAATATAAATTCATTTACTTGATGATAAAAGTAAAGAATTTTCAACAAAAAAAAGGTAGGAGTGAATTTTTATTATTCTCAACTCGAATAAAATAACAAACAATAAAAAGAAATTGTCATATATGCTTATAGACATAATATACTATTATTAAAAACAAATAATAGTAACACGAGACAATTGTTAGTATCCAATTACACTTGAAATGAAAAACTATTGCAAAGTAATCAAATATTTTTCTTATAAAAATCATGACAAATTATTGTTTATTCAATTTTATCTAGAAATATGAATATCAAACATGTGCTATACCTCCTTTCAACACAAACTATGCATTATTGCACACAAAAAAAAACGAATTATTTTGCATGTTTTTCCACATAATAATTGCCAAAATAAAAACACACATAAGTGATAATTGTTTTCTTTCATAAATAAATATTTATTTTTGTTAATAAAAATAATTTTTAATGATTTTTTATTGCAAAAGGGAATAATAAAAAATAAATATAAATAAATAAAAAAACAAACCGAATAAAGTGTTTGAGAAAATTAATAACAATTATTATCGACCAATACAATCACTACCGGGGGCTTATTACAGGTAAAAACAAAATATATATATTATAATTATACATAAGGGACAATTACAGGTATTTCTTATACAACCTTTATATCTGCTACCTTTTGTTAGAAGAATTTTTTTATTATTATTATATTACATATATGAAATTGTCTATGCATTTATTTAAACAACAGCAGCAACTGTGTCTTGTTTTTAGCAAAATTTAAAGAAATTTTTCTCTTTAAAGAAACTCAAAATATATTTATTGTAGAATTTATTTTTACATTTCAATTAATGTAACTAAAATAAAATATTTATTATCCAGCAAATATATATATAATATAATATAAATTTCAATGATCATAAAATACAAATAAATACTGTATGCAAATATAAGAGTGATTTAATCTTTTTTAAATCATTAAATTACTAATTAATCAATAAATTATTTATTTATTGATTAGCGAATTAAGTACTAAATAAATAACTTTTATATGCTTTATTTATACATTTTATCTAGTTAAATAAATAAATAATAAATAACAAAAAGAAAAACCTCTAAATAACTCTAATATTAATAAGTTATTAAAATATCATAAAAAATAATAAATAATTAGATTAAAATAAAAGTAATAAATGATGTAAACAGCATTTTATTATTTATGTAAATGAAAATGAAAAGGCCTTGCAAAAATCATATGTTTAATGAATGTATTGTGTATGAATGTGTATTTTTCTTCATTCTTTAATCATTTTTATATATTTTTAATATATATTTAAAAACAAAAATATATATATGAATAACACATTATATCAAGTTTATTGAACTTTTTATAATAAAAAAACGTATGGACGGACACTAAAGCAACTTTAAGTTCAACAAAAGCATTAGTCGTTAATACCACACAGTAAAAGTAACATCATCAACAACAACAGCAAATAAACACAAATACAAATAATATTCAATAAAATAAAATGTTAAGTCGGCGGCGGCCGGTTCAGTTTTCAGTATTAAATTGAACCATTCAACAGGAATATAAGAACGATGAACAACCAACAGACACAACAAGATGTTTCTTAAGCTTAAAGTTCTCTCAATTTTTTATTATTTGGTTAAACAAAAAAAAAAGAAAAGAAAAACTGTGTGCTGCTGTTGCTGCTGCGGCGTCTAAGAATTTTTATTTATTTTATTTTTGTGTAAAGGTAAATTAATAATAATGATAATAATGTTGAAAAAAAAAAAGAATGGATTTTATATTGAAGATATAAACATCTTCTTAGTTCTTTACATTTCCAGCAGCTTCTTTTCCTTGTTCTGTTCGCTATTATTATTATTATTATTATTTTCTCTTCAACTTTTTTGTTATTCTTGATATAAAAAAATGTGCTGTGCTTTGCTGTATACACCTTTTTCCATTGTTGTGTATGCGTGCACAACACACATGCCAATTCACAAATTATGTATAATAGAAATCCACATATTTACTAAAAATTATAAAACCAAATGAATATATCATTTTTGGGAACCTTTTTTTTTTTTTTTTTGTTTGTTCCTCTTTAGTTAATCTAAATCTTTTAATTCCAATTTCTTATTAATTAAATAATAATTTTGGATTTAGTTTTTAAATAAAACAAAACGAGCAATATGCATCAACCATGTCTTTATGAATATTTTTTCTTTTCATTAAATATAAATGGATAAAAAATTTAAATCAACATAATATGACTTGACAAAAATCAAAGACTTTGACGTCGTTACAATTGTAAATTAAATAAAGAAACTAATTAAATGAGAGGAAAAAAGCATGTATAAAAGATAAGAAGTCAGAAATATAATTTAGAATAATACCTAGATAAACACAAAACAAAAAAAAAAAGATTTAAAAATAATTATTGAACAGACCTAGTCAAATAATTAATTAAAAATAATAATAATAATAATAACCACAGACTTAAAGTGAAGTGAAGAAGGGGGAGCAATGACCTTCCTTCATTACATTGAAATTTAATTAATATTAAACCGCGTTGCTGCTCTGTTTGAGTATTTATTTATATGTTATAGGAGGTTGTATGATGATATGCTACACTGCTATTGCTGATTATTACACTTTTTACCATCGTTACTTCTGTATTTCTTTTCTTCTTCTTTTAAAATTAATTTACCAACCGTCTATTTTTTTAATTTTTCTTCTTTACCATGAAGAAGAGCAACACATCATCCAAGTGTTTATTAAATTATTATATATATTTTTTTATTATTAATTCTTATGTGAATTACCGTCAATCATTTTATACAACAACAAAAAAACCAGAATAACACGAGAATAATAAATAAATTAATATTATATAATATATTTTTTTATAAAATGATACAATATGTACTATTAAATTAAAAAAAGAAGAAAGAAAAATATTTATTACCAATTTGTGAAAATTCAGCAGGTGTACGTCCACCGGCTATTAACCATTTACACCAATCAATTGTTTCACTGTTTTCAATTGGTTTTTCAGGATTTAATAAATAATCTAACAGCACATCCAGATGATATGATTTTCCATTATTATTTGTTAAATCCGAATTTATAAATGCAGCAGCACAACGTTTACCCTTTTCCATTATAAATTTGGCATTCGTCTGTGATGAGGATGCCATTTTTTTTTGTTGATTTTTATTTGCTTATTTCAACAAAAAAAAAAAAAAGATGTTTTTTTTTCTAATAACTTATCTGTTTTTAAGAATCTTTAAGTAAATCCAAGACATAAAAACCATGAGTTTATTTTTTGTGCCTTTTTATAATATATTTTTTTCTAAACAAATCTAAATTATAATGAAAATAAAACACAAAAAAAAAATATGAATAAATAAATTCTCTTTAAAGAAATTTATTTAATTTTCTTCTAATCACAAACACAATCAAAAACTTTATATTAATATAATTTATAATATTAATAATAATTTATAATATAAATTATATTTTATACATCAGATATGATTTCTATTCACTGCACTTGAATTAACACATGTTAATTACATTATTTCGCCATAGCTTAAGATATCACATAACACTCCGAAGATATCCTTTGGTTTATGTAAATATTTGTACCTTAGCTATTACTACAAACAAAAAAAAAATTAATCAACTGAAAACATGTATTTCTATAAATTAATAAAATTTTATTTAACAAAAGATAAATTTAAGTCACACTACAAATTTAACAAACACACGAAAAATAAAAATAAAGAAAAAAAAAACGCAAATTTTCAATTTAATTTCTTTTCCTTTAATCCAATAATTTTCGACAGAACATAAATTTAACAATTTAACGAAAAACTGATATTATTTATTTTAAGGATGGCAAATTAAGGCACTATTAATTTATATAAAAAAAAAAGAAAACTAATAATAAAAATCACTTAATTACTAATAGAATTTTGTTCAAGAATCTTGTGTTATGAAATGTCAAAAATAAGAAGTCATCATCAACGCCACGATACATTATTTTAATACAATTAAATAAGACATGAGTTTCTTTTTTTAATAAAAAATATATTTATGTAACGTTAATATATATTAAACAAGAATATTTGTTATTTACTATTCTGATATATGAATATGAAAAGTAATTTAATAAAAATAATAAATAAATAAAAATGTCTTTCTTTGATGTTAAGACGACAAAAAAAATATGTTATTCACTTGAAGGTCGAATCAATGAACTACTATAATATTATGGAGAATATTTTTGTTTTCAAAATTTAACACACTGCATACAGTAGCGCCATAATTACCAATGGTAGAAAATAAATCAACTAAAAATTATTATAGCAATTTATTACATGAATATTTAACGATATATTTAAATTTAAATATTTTATAATAAATAAATATAAATTAATTAATTGATAACTAATATAAATAAATATATATTTTTTACATTTTTTATAAAATGGAATATAAATAAACAAAAATACATTTTCCTAATTTTTAACTCATGTTAATTTTTTTAAATCTTTTTACAGGTTGTATTATTTGAATTAAAAAAGAAAATCACTAGACACATTACTCCGTTTAATGCTTGTATCATAAATTTCTCTCCACAGCTTAACCTGAAATTTAATGAAATATTTAATAAAGACATAAAGAAAAAATTATTAAAATTACTTACTTGAAAATCATCAATTTGGTCGCAAAAACTAAGATCAAATAATTTTAATTTTGTACATTTTTGTAATATTTTGTAGCACATTTCTGTAGTTATTGTCATTATTCCCATTAGATCTAATTGTTCTAAATGTGGACAATATGTTGCTATATTGTCTAAATCGCGATCAGTCAATCCTCTTATAGCAGCTAAAAATAATTTCTTTAATTTAGGGCAACCTCTTAATAGCATCTTTAAACTTTCACCAGGCAGTGCTTCTTCCCGCAAACTTTTTTAATGAAAACAGCAAATACTGTCCTATAAATTGTTATTATTAATTGTGAAAAACATATTTACCACCAGCCAAAATCAACTTCTTCCAAATGCTGACACTTTGCCAAGGCTAATAAACCAACAGATGTAAGTGAATGTGATTTCCACATGTCTAAAGAAACTATGTTGGGATTATAAATAGAAATTGTTGTAGCAATCTCATCCATATCTACACCAATGCCACAAAAACCTAATCAAATTTACTAAAATTATTATTAAATAAAAATTAAAGAAAATACTCTTATTACCTAAATTTAAATGTTTTAATTTTGTATTACTTTTTAACACCGTTAGTAAGGGCTGAGTTTCCGTATCTGTACGAAACAAGTCCAATCTTTCTAAATTTTGTAAATTTGATAGACTTACAAGGCTTATTTCGTTTATAGCAAAATTTCTTAAAGAAAGTTCTTAGAAAATGAAGAAAAATTATTATTAATTACAAAGTGAACAAATTACATTCACCAACCTGTTAAATTGGTACATAAAGATCCAATTAATTTGATACAACGATTGGTTAAAAATTTACACGAACCCAGCCGTAAATGCGTTAAATTTTTTCCATTTTCTTTAAGAAAATCTCCAAAGTCATTCGTTGTTATTGAATTAAAAAGGCCACACCATGATAAATCAAGTTTTTTAATAAAACTTGCTCTAAAAAAATACAGAAAATTCAATACAATTATAAGGATATAACTATGAAAATAAATTACCTTTTTTTAATCGTCTTGATCAGTACAGAATTCGCTAGATTCCAATAAGGCTTTAAACTTATTTCCGTGTATAATAAAGGATCATTTGATACATTATGTAAATTTCTACAAACACGTCCAACACGAAATAATGACTCCAAATCAAGATACGAACATATTTTAAAAAGTATTTCATACTGAAAATAAATTTTAATTATTTTGATAAATTAACACATGATTATGTGCTTTATTAATTTACAGGTAAATCTTTTAACGTGAGCTGATCATCGTAGTTTTCTTGTTCCTCATCAATAACTTCTTCAAATTTATTTAAATCATTTTTTAAAAAATTATCTATAATATCTCCTTGATTTTTAAAAATTTGCGTTGTAAATTTAATACCCTCTAATTTACGTAAAATTGGTCCTGCGAATAATATTTTTATTTCTAGAAAATAGCATTAATAATTATACGGATTTTTATCAGTTACCTTTTTTAATAGAATTATCTAAATCTTTATTATTTGGTATGAAATTAACTTTTTTTCCAACTAACATAATAGCATCAATTTCAGTAAAATAATCTAAATATGAATGATTAAATTCAATTTTGATAATACTTAAAAAAGAAGAAGAAATTATGCGTAAGAATTAGTTTATTATATTTCGTTTAATTAAATTTACTTTGTCGGATCATCAATTTTGTTAATCGGCGGGGAAAATATATTTGAACGTTTCGGATGCATCGAAGGTTCGCCTTGCCACAATTTTACCCATTTTTCAGCTATTGTAAAAGCCCATATTCTTATAGCAGCACCAGGATTATACGTTTCATAAATATTTATTTCTGTTGGCACAACGTATTCTTCATAACTAATAACTAAATAAATATTTAATTTAATATTAAAAGATTAAATATAAATCGATAAATTTTCCTTTACTTATAAAATCGTGTATTGGAATGTCTGGTGTATTTTGTGGCATAATTTCTTCTTCTTTCGATGGCACCATGTCCCACCATTTACCATATGAACGCTACGGATTAAAAATAAATGATTATTTGTATTACATATTATAGTTATTTAAAAAAAAATACCATTGCATAAGTTTCTGGAAAATCGCCATAATCTGGATATTTAGATGGCTTCCCAGTTAAATTAAAAGCTGTATATGATATACTAAAATCACTTCCATATTGTGAACTAAAATCAACAATTCCTTGTACAAACTGTTCGATTATTATGTCCTCTCCACTTTCATTATAATAATTTAATTTTTTATTTTCATCTTTTAATATTTCATCGTATTTTAAGTTATCGGACGATGTCATTATATATATTAAACTATTTTTAAAAAAATAAAATAAATTTCACTTGACTAATTTAATTTAATAATAGTTTCTTTCTATTCATAGTTTATTCGGTTGTATTTATTTACCACTAACTAATTTTATTTATAGATTTAAAGTAATTACAAAATTTTAGTATAGTTAATTTATTACTATTTACAATTATAAATAAATTTAAAATGTATATTAAATAAAAATAAATTAAATTAAATTTATAAACAAAGAAAACAAAGATTTTATAACTGAAGTGAAGATACACAATTTTTGCACAAATGTCAAAATAAATAATAACAATAACAGCGTTTCTTTAGGTTGGTACCCCTTAATATGATAGTACTTGTAATACTGCCATCTAGCTTATTTGTTATTAACATAGCGACAATAATTTAAATTCAAATTTAAATTTATTGAATTTTTTAATTTGAATTTAATTAATTAATTTTCTTAAAATAAAATTATAAATTGTTATGTAAATAATTTGTAAAATGCACTGATAAATTTTTGTACTGATAAATTACATTTAAATTGAACGCCATCACTTTTTTGATAGTATAATAATGTACCAATGTTACTAACATATGATTCATAAACAATAGAGTACAGTAACCTGTTGATTAAGATTCTCAGAACGTAGAATAAATTATAAATAATGTAAACAATACAAAAATCATTTTTTATTAGCATTTAAACTTTATTATTGTTATTCGTAATAATATTTTAAACTTTCTCAATTATAATTAACATAGATTTAATACAGAAAAAAAAAATCTCTTTTGGTTTAAACGTTTATTTACTTCATTGTTTTTTTATAAAATATTGTTTTCTGAGTTTGAAAGTTCGTCTGAATCTGATGGATTCATAATATGCGATGCATAATTGTATGTTATAATTTTTGGTGCAACAAATCCACCATAATTAGAATTTCCTTTATGATAAAGACCTATTCCGCCTAATGGAACAGGTGGTACTGAGATTACATCTTGAGCATCTAAAAATGGAATTGTTGTCTGAGCTGCATCAGCATCCATATCACTATGATTAAATGAAATATACTGATTTGATTTTGAATCTATTTTTGAATAACGTTTCTTAATTGGAACATCGGGTTTGTATAATTGTATAGGCGTTCTACAAAATAAATATATAATGAATTAAAAAATCAAATTTCTGTAGTATTTGCACAAAAATAAAAAATAATTTTACCTTCTTAAAGAGCTTGCATCAGTATTATCATTTGAAATCCATTCACTGGTTGTTTCTGGTTCTAGAAGCAAACCACTTACAAAATCAAATTCAGTTATTCTCATTTCTAAGTTAACATGAGTTCCAACAATTCTGAAGCGAACACCTACGTTCATAAGAGTATTTAAAAGTATTTTACATGATACTGTATTTATTTTTTACACACCTGTTACAACATGTCCTGGTTTCGCAAATAGATCATCCAAATCAATACTTCTATTGTTCCACGTCATTGTGTGATAATCAACACCATTCTTAATACCACGATCTGTTATACGATAATTTTCTAATGATTTCCAGGATAAAGTTGTTGCATTTATATTTCCACGACCCCCTAATTGACCTTCTTGTATCTGAAGATGAATTACACGATTGTGTTTTCTAAATCGTAAACCAGTCACAACTCTAAAATTTATTAAATTGTTATCAATAAGTTTTAAGGATTAATATAAAAAAAAATAATTAACCGATTCAAAGTTGTATCAGAAATAACTGGTCTTAAATTAAAATATCTGTCTGAATTCATGCTGTCATCGCATATACAAAAGCAGTAGCTACAATGCCAAAATATCCAACGCCACCATGAGTCAACCGGTGTTGTTCCACGTGAACATGTACTTTTTTGTCCTAAAACTCTGCCACTACTGTATTCAATATATTCATAACGGCGTGAACTTGATGGTGACTACAATTAAATTAATTAAATATTTTTAAACAAAATAATAATAATAAATGTTTTCTATACCGATTGACAGATCTGCATATCAGATTTAACAAATTCACAATTTAATAATTTTCCACGACACCGTGACTGTTTTGCACAGAATAAATCCTTGTAACAACCAAAACTCTCAGTATATTGATAATGACTACAAGTTTCCTTGCATGTATCATCATTATTCATATCCACTTCATTTTCTACATATCCTTGTAATAATTTTGTTAATTGTACATACGTTTCACCTGTAAATTTATTATTTATTTATTAAATACAAAAAAAAAAAAACAAATCATTTTTAAATTACCTTCTTTGTGTACAGTTGGATCGCAACGATAAACAAAACGATCACTCCGTTCTAATACTGATTTTAATATAACTTGTGTTGCATCTATTCTTTCATTGAAACGTTGTCGCATTAGTTCTAATTCCTTTGTAAAATTACCTTTAAAAATTAATAATAAAGAAATGGATAATTAATAATTAAAAAACACTTTATTATGTGTTTAATTGATTTTTATATAATTTCATATTTGTACATAATATGTAATTATATTTAAAAAAAAATAATAATGAGAAAGAAAACAAAACGAAAAATTATAAATAATTTATTCTTTGTTATATTATTACGTTTAGTTTTTTCTTTTTTGTGCAATTACCAAGGTTATACATATTATTATTATTGTTAATATTTTATTAGATAAAAATGTTTGTTTACTATTAATTTATATAAAATTTATGTTAGTTTTTTTTTTTTATCGTTTTTTTCCTGTTTATGATAATTTTTTCATATTTAGGAAGTTGACGAGATTTGGCACAATCAAATTTATGTATTAATTAAGGATGTAAATTGTAGCAAAAACAATACTAAACAAGCAAAAAATTATTAAAATAAAATTAACTTTACCTCTACCATACATTTTTAAAATCATCCATGAGAATTGCATCATTGAATATGCTTTTATTTCTGTTATAGATATTGCATTATATAATTGATAAATAACTTGTTGTGCTGATTGTTGTGTATCACATACATGCTCTGTTGTTTCCTGTAATAATTAATAAACAATATAATAAATTTATATATTAAAAATAGACACAACACAGATATTAAATTAATTAACAATAAATGAAGTAGAACACACCAATAATATACGATAATATAAATTTTGTTTAATCATTATATTTTCAATTTGTTCTAAGGTATCTGGTATTGGCCATTTTTTATCACTTAAAACTGTTTCAGCAAAATCAATGCCAGCCAATTCATCCATATTATGATTATCAATATGTAATAAATGCATTTTAAATGTATCAAATAAATTATTAACAGTTATTAAATCTTTTTCTAATAATTTCCATTCATATAAATGTTCTAAATAATAAAAATCATTTGCACTTGCATAATTATATGATGTTAAATTATTTGTTATAAAATTTGTATAAATTTTATTTATTTCACGTAAACGTACATCTATATCAACTAAATTATAATTATTTGCAATAACTAATGTTTCATTTGCAATATTTAAAAATTCTCTACGTAAATTATCAATAGATGTTGCACCCTTTTTAATACATGTTATATTATTAATAAATATTAATAATATTATTAACTTATAATAATTATAATAATTCATGATTTTTAATATTATTATTCACTTAAGTACATAATTTTTTTTTTGTTTTTGTCTTTAATACACCTTTTCTTTGTTAATTATACTGCGGTTAATTATGTGACACTACACGCTTTGTTGCACTTAATTCCTTCTGTTTTTATTTTTATTTCGCTACTATTATTTTTAAATAATTTATTATTATAAAAAGTATTCGCGTATTATTGTATATAAACGACCTACATAAATCTCATAATACAATTTATCACTCTAAAGTTATTAAATCTATCTTTTATTTCTTAAATTACATTAACATTTATTAAATCGCAATACTAGTAAAGATTAGTTTTTATTTAATTAAATAATATTCAGATTGATAAAATAATATATATTCTTCTTATCAATATCATATAATTAATTATTATAAACACTTAATAAATTATAAATAACAAAACTGAATCCAGTAAAAAAGTAACATAAAAAATGAAAATATAAATTTTTAATAGGTTTTTTTTTTTTTTTCAAGAATAAATGAACTTTACACAACGATAAACTTTTTAATAATAAACATATAATAATAATAAAATTTATTCATATGCTCAATTATGTTTATTTTGCTTAAACAAAAATATAAAAATTGTATTTGTATTGTTCTGTTCTTTTCAAAAATATAATATAATTACAAGTATATCCAGCTGTGGCAGACAATAATAAACATTGCCACCACCTTGTGTGTATTCTGACTGTATGGAAATATATTCATTTATATTGTTTGTTATTTAAAGATAGATTGTATACGGATAAATAAAACTCATTAAACCGGCTGAATTCAGAATAATAGTAATAATAATGTCATTTAAGTAAAAGTTACTTTTACAATATTATTAAGGAAAGAATTATTTTCGGACTAAGTTATTTGGTTTTAGTATTATCAACTAATTAGTAAACTAACTGCGTAGCATTTTTAATATTAATTTAGTTTTTTCGTTTTTGTTTAATAATAATTACTTCCGTTTTGCATTTTTATAATGTTGGCTTTTTTATTTTTTAATCAAATGGATAAACCAAAATACTATATAATAATAAATACTAATATTTGTTGATAAATATTTCTTCTCCAGTTTATAATTTAATTAACAATTTCTATATACACTTTTGTTCATTGTATTGCTGTCCACCAACCAGTTTTTTCTTTGTTAAGTTTTTATAACACAAAGTGGATATTATATAAGGTTTATTCCTTATTTATAGTTATTTTTAAAATTTATTTATTTATTAATCGATAAAAAAGCACAACAGCTGCTTAATATTATAGTTTCCTAGTAAAAACTATTTAATAATTAAATTATATTAAAATGTATACACAAAGAGACATTTAATATATTTAATTTAATTTAAATAAATACTTTTTTCAGTTTAATGACATCATAAAGACAAAAATTACCAATCGATCAAGGTTAAAAAAGAAAATGTTAACGATATTTGTCATCGTTTAAACAGTTTATTGGTTAACATTTATAAAATGTAACAAAAAGAAATAAGAATGTGTGAAAATTATTATTAATTTTATCACAAATTAAATAATCATGAATTATTTAAACAATTTTTTTTAATTTATTGGAAAAAAAACTAATCAACTATTTACCTGTTTTAAATAATTTGCTAATATTACTAATAGGCCAGTATTCCAATGTGATGTATATGGTGGTGTACCAACCATTAATAAATGTATTCGTTCAACTAATGATTGTATTGATAATGAATTTGGTGATATATTCCATTCGGCAAAATTTATTATTGTTATATTTTCCAAATGTTCAATATTATTTGTATAAAGTTTCATTGTTGTCTCTTCTGCTGTTATTTTATTTTTTAAATCGACAAATTGATTTAATTTATCATATAATTCAATATTTTTAATACTTGCTGTTAATGAATTTAGTGTTATTTGTGCGGTTGTTAATGACTAAAAATAAAATTGATAATAAAATGTTATTATAAATAATAAGAAAAATGATAATAAAAATAAATAAATTGATAAAAATTGTTATTAATTTATATATTTTTATTTTTATGTTTTAAATTTCTATATCCTCTTTGTTTTGTTTATCTGATATTTATGCTAAACAATATTTATATAAATTTAATGACTGGATAAATCAAGAAACATAATACACCAATGAATCATTACTTCTTTGAATTAATAATAAACTAAACTATATAATAAAAATAAACGAATAAATTTATTCATTTTTATACCTCTTTCTCAAATACATCAATTTTCCTAGATAAATCTGTAAATTTTGTCAAAATTTGTTTCTCCTGATCATTTATAAATGGTATATCAATATCAGATATTGCATTTGTTATTTTCAATGAATGATAAACAACCATTGCGGTTTCTTTAGCTAATGCTATAATTTCTACAACACCAAAGGCATTTGCTACATTTCTATTATTTATATTGATTATAAATAATAGTTTAATTGTTATTAAAATTATTGGTTTTATATTCTTCAGATACATTTTTTTAGCAAACGTTATATGTTTATTAATTATTTAACATTACTTTCTAAAAATGGAAATTAAATTATTATTATTATTATTATTATTATTATTATAAATGATTATTGATTTTCGTATTTTTGTTTTACTTTGGCTTTTTTATTTTCTATGTTTTCTTATAAATATCCGGTAAATAGTCTATTAAATAATTATATTATTTATTTATTTATAATAAAATCACATATTTCACTATGAATACATATCACTAAATATATCATTAATATTATATCATTATTAATTAACAAACAAGATTAACAAACAAATAAGATAGAGATCACAATAAATAATTTTTAATTTATTTTTAACAAAGTGTAAACAACACACAATGCTGGTTTAGCACAAAGTGATGAAAATGAATAGATGAATGAATCGTGTAAGCTATGGTTAATATAAAAAATAAATATATTAAACTGGACCTATCTTTGTTTATTTATTATTATATATTTATTAATATTATGTTGGTTTTAGTTTTGCTTTATAAATGAAAGTAATTTAAACACTTTATTGCGAATATATGTTAAAAGATTGTATGTAATTTTTTGCTTACGATTTAATTAACTAAAATTGAATAAATATTTTATAACTATTGTAACAAGACACTTATTATTACAATTTGTTCACTATGTTCAAGTATTTGTTAATTTTTCTATTGAAGAAATTTAAATAAAGCTTATTAATTATTTTAAAATGCTGATGTTTTATTTTATTTTATTTTGTAGCACACATTTAGTAAAACTTCTAAATTATATTAATAATAAATAAGCAAATTTTTTATTTTTATAATGGACAGTTTATAAGGTTTTAGATACAACGCGAAACTCACAAACATTCTTTCAAGGAGAAATATTCTCCTTATTTTTAGTATGTACATAAAATTATGATATATATGCTAAGATGAGATTAATGTCAAATTATTACAAACAATAATTCTTTCTTTAATTGATGATTCACACAATAATAATATTATATTTATGGTTTAATTAACAAAGAGTATTTCCAAGTAATGTAGATCGGCTTCTATAAACAAACAATGCTGATATTGTGATGCATTATATTTCTTAATTTTTTTTTGATGAAGAATAATATTATCTAAAACTAGATAAATATAAAAGCAAATAATGGTGATTAAATAACCTTTTAATGTGGCTTTTCCTTTTTATTAAAAAGTAATTCACCTAATTTTAATGAATATTTGATTATATTGTTAATTCATTCCTGGTAAATTCATTTATAAATTATATTTTTCTATTGTTTTTAAATGGGTTTCCTTCCTTTTTAAAGTACGCTTCATTAGTTCCTTATTTAAAATGTTTAAAAACATTTCATAATACATTTTATACTTAAAAAGATAATACAAAAAGTTATTGCAAAAGATGCATAATTGCTGAACGTTTTTGAATAAGAAATAAGCATATTTGCCACCATCTTCAAAAATGTTAAGTGAATTTAGAATAGACGATTATTGACCTAATAATAAAAACTATAATCTTATTTCAGTTAAAAAATTTATTATTATTATTTATGCAAACTAATAATTATTAATATAACGATTTAATTAGTATTTATTATTATTAATTTATATCCAAAAAAAAGCCAGAACAATGATTTTGGTCCCATTTTTACTATTAATTATATATAATAGATGGCGTACTTTTAAGCTTATAATTTTATTTAGATAAACGCATAAAATACCTACAAAAAAATTATCATTGGTAATTTTTAACGAAAATATTTTTTTAATATCATAATTTATTTCTAAAGTATAATAATGTTTATCAAATATTAAATTTTCACTTATATTATGAATTAAATGCATAAAATTTCACCCTGTTGATATATAGGAATTTGGCACACAAATTTGTATACCACTTTGCCAAACCGTCATCTTTGCAAAATTCGTTATTTGTTATAGGATTATAAAATAAGTTATATTTTCCTATGAAACTAAATCTCAAATTAAATTATTATATAAATCATATAAAATGATATTTGCAACATATTATAGTAAACTGTTGTACTTATATTATAAACAAATTTAAATAAGAATTATTATTTAAAAAATATTTGCAGCATATAGAAAAATGTAAAAAGCATTGAACTTAAATTTATGAATAATTTCGCGCAAAATACATAACTCCAACGCCAATGCACATTGGTGAGAGAGTATTGTATTTTGGTAAAAAAAATAAAAAAAATTTTTAGTATATTTTTAATTAGTTGCATTTACTTAGAAACTAAAAGTCAATGTAGTTAGTAAAATTAAATTAATTAGAATAATTGAAAATATATAATTAAATATTCCGACATGAATACAAATTATCGTGAAATATATGATCTACTGGATAAATTGTGTTTAAAATTGGCAGGAAAAAAACATAGTAAGTACTATGAAACATCAGATTTAAAAAAAAAAAAACAAATTAATATATTTTAGGTTAAATGATTAAAAATTAATTTTTAATTTTAATATCAATCTTAATAGTAAAGTAATTTGTATTTATGTGTTTAAATATTTATTTAAAAAAACAACATATTTTTTCCCTTTTTATATAATGAGAATATTTATTTATTAATTTCGATTTAATGTGATATATACTATCATGTTACTATTATGTTTTTATTTAAAGAATTAAAAACAAGTATGCGTAAGTGTGTCTGTTTATATTAAAATAGGGCTTTGGAACGAAGCCTGAAGCTGGAGTGCAGACAATTAAATTACATGGTTTTACCCGAAGCTGCCCGAATGTATGTATGCACTACTTTTGGTTTATCTACTTAAATTAGCAGTGAAGCAATCAATTCCACTTCGCTCCAACTCCAGGACTACGTTTTAAAGCCCTTGTAATATCCATTAGTAAAAAAAAAGTGTCCTGCCTAGCACTCTAAAGATTCAATTAAATACCAGTATTTAGTTTAAGACATACTGAACAAATACAATATCGTTTTCTTGTTATTAATTATATATTGTTTGCTAATGATTTTTTCTTTGCTAATTTTGTCGTATTTTAATTTTAGAAGATGTTATTAAGCGAGTAACACAGTATATTTCAAACAGTCCAGTTGCATTATCTACAAATTTACTATATAATGAAACATCTATTGTAGCCAAAATAACAAATCATTTGTCATCGAAATCACATAATGATTCGTTACAATTTATAAATTTACACGAACAATTAACAACATATGTAAGTATAATTAATTATTTTTATAAATTATAATAATAATAAGAAAATTATTTATTTGTAGACGGAATTAAAAAATCGAAATGCTATATTAACATTTTTATTATTGATGGCTGATTCTGAACAAACGACCCAAATGTCATTTAATGGTGGAGCATTTGATGCAGCTACATTTTATAGTGGTTCCAGTTATTTAGATTCATCAATTACATTAAAAAATTCAAAATCAACACAACTAGAAAAAATTTATCCGCATTTAGATGTACAGGTAATTATTATTATTTTTTTTTTCATGTAATATTTAATTTAATTGTATTAAATTTTTTTTAGCCAAATATTTTAAGTGCTTCGTCTTCCTCATCATCATCTGCTGCAACAGTTAAAACTGCTGAAAGTCTTAATAATAAACTAACTAGATATGAAGCATTAAATAATAAACAATTAGTATTAAGTAATAATAAAAATAATCTCAATTTATATGATACACAAGAGGAATTAGTACAGGATGCTATATATTCTTTTACTGGTATACAAGGAAAATATTTACGGAAAACAATTAACCAAAAATTTAAATTAGATCCAAAAGTAAAAATGTTAAATAAATGCCATAGTTCGTTGTTATTACGGTTATCAGAATTAGGAAATTACCATGATGAAGTGAAACAGTATACCGATCCAAAAAGTGGTCAGTGTCCCTTAGGATTACTTGGACAGGGATTAATATCTGCATTAAATAATGAATTAACACAATATTATGGTATGGTAGCTATGTTGCAAGAGCAATTAAATCAGCAACGTAATATACAGGAATATGATATAAATCCTGGAGAAAAATTAACATTATTAAAGCTTGGTCTATGGTCAAGGGAACCAATGCACCGTTTGCAATGGTTATTAACAATAACTGAAGCATGTCAAGATAAAAAAGGTGGAGCATTAGCGTCTGCAGTTTATAATTTTCAAACAAATGGTGATCCAACTGTTAAACTATTAACACGGGAACTCTTAGTAGCTGTGTGTAATCCATTACAGTATATGTTAAGCCGATGGTTACTAGATGGTGAAATAGTTGATCCCTATTCAGAATTTTTTATTGAAATTATACCAGATGTAGGTACTGATAGAATATGGTATGATAAATATAGATTACGTGAATTATTATTGCCCAATTTTATATCAAGGTATAATGTTTTTTTGTAGATTTACAAAGTTTTTCCTAAGTTTTAAACTACTAGTAGTTATTAAAATAACCAATTTTATATGTTTACAGAAAAGTTGCTCACAAAATATTAGTTACTGGTAAAAGTATAAATTTCTTAAAAACAGTATGCCAAGATACTACGCCTATCAAAGGACGTGATGAACTAATACAATGTTTTGATAATAATGCTGATAATATATTTGCTACCGGTATTGATATGAAATTTAATATGGTTATTGATAATGCATATTTAAATACATCAAAAAAAGTATTGGATATCGTTATGGAACATTATAAGCTATTAGAACATTTATATGCCATGAGAAGATATTTACTATTAGGCCAGGGAGATTTCTTTGGTTTATTAATGGAACAATTAAAGTATACGATTATTTTTGCTTTCTGTGTAAAATAATACAAAATTAATTTATTTTTTAGACCAAAATTAGATCGTCCTGGTAAAGATTTATATTTACACGATTTATCAGCTATTATGGATTCAGCAATTCGAGCAACAAATGGACAATTAGATGATCCAGAAATATTAAATCATTTAGATGTTATACTAATGGATGCATTTGATGGCGATACTGGATGGGATATATTTTTACTGCAATACACTGTACAAGGACCATTATCAACAATACTGAAACCGTCAATGTGTAATTATCGTATATTGTTTAAACCATTATGGGAGACAAAACGTATTGAATTTATCTTATCTTCAAAAATATGGAAGGAACAAATGTGCAACGCGAAATATCTTCGTTCATTACAAACAGAGATAAACAATATAACATACCATTTGCATTTATTTACATCGGAGATGATACATTTCATTAGTCAAATGCATTATTATATATTTTTCGAGGTGGTTGAATGTTCATGGGCTAATTTATTAAAGAAAATACAACAAGCGAAAGCAATTGATGATATTTTAGATGCTCATAATGAATTTTTAAAGGCGATACGTGTAGGAACATTTTTAGATAATAAATCACTGTTGGGAATATTAAAATCAATTTATAATATTATAATGAAATTAGAATTATGGCAAATAAATTTCTATTCATTATGTGATAAAGAAATGGAAGAACGTATATTATTCGAAAAGAATATTATTATTACCGAGAAAACTGGTAAATTTGGTGTGACAACTGAAAAACACTTGGAACGTGATGAAAATGAAAAGATATTCTTAAATAATATAAAAAGTTGTGAAGTAAAATTAGAAATATTATCAACTGATTATGAAAATATGGTGAAGAAATTTTTATTACAATTATCATCAACAAATGAGCATTCATTGCAATTATTTGCAATACGTTTAGATTTTAATGAATATTATAAGAAAAATGATCAACGTTTAGGTATGACATTAACATTTGAACATATGAGAATGAGTGCAATCGGAGCATCACCACATAATATAACGAGTAAACAAAGTGTTTTATTAAAAAATAATTTCAAAGAACTTAATTGACATCAATTAAAGGCATTTAATATTGCCAAAAAATGTTATTTTTCACAATTTATTACAAACAATAACAATATATTATATAATGATTCTATTCCTGATATATGTAATAATAATCATCATGTATATGATGAAAATGCCAATTATTGTGCTTCTTCACCACCTAATAATCTTACTAATAATAATAATTTAAATAATAAATGTACAAATAATATCATTTTTAATAATGATATTAATAAATTAAATAATAATTTTGTTAATACTACTTCTTCTATTACCACTAATAATAATAATAATAATAATAATAATAATAATAATAATAATAATAATAATAATAATAATAATAATAATAATAATGAATACATTTATTTGGATTGTTGTACAATCTTATAATTATTATAAAAAAAAATAACAAAACACGAAATTTAATTATATATATTGTTATTGTGTAAATAATAATTAAATAAAAAAAAATCTCAATTATTTAATGTTTTTTTTTTGTTTGATTCGCGGTTGGTTATAAGACGTTAAATACATTAAAAAAAAAACAGAGTGGTATAGAAAATAAATATAAATTATGTTAAACAGTTTTATTTTTTAAATTATAAGATAAAGGATAAAACAATAGTTCAAATAAATGCTTTAATTATATGAATTTATGTAATAAAGATATTATGATTGCCATTAGAAAGAGGTGTTGTTAAGTGAAGAAGTGAAAACAATTATCAATAAAACATTAACTAAATACGCTTATCAAATAATAAAAACTAAATATTCTTATTTATACTAATCTAATTAATTTTCTATTATATTTATTTCAATATTAATTAATATTATTGTTTTTAATGAGTTAAAATCATTTTCTATAAAATTTTAAAACAAAAAGTAATTTCGTTCTTTTATGAATCATTTTAAAAATTATTTTAATTTTATTAAAAAAGATGTCGCAAGCAATCGATCAAATAATGATATCTAACTTCTCGATGTTAATTATTACTCTTGTTTGTTTATTTTTGTTTAGTGAGAATAATTGTCACTAAAGTCATTGCTGAGTTATATTACAGGGTATTTTTTTTTATTTAAGTTAATAGTTGTCATTCCATTTTTAGTAATATAACTAAGTAAATAAATTATATTATTTTTCTGTTCTTAACAAAGTATAATTTGGTATGAATTCCTCGAAAAAAAGGATTTATAAGCAAATTTATAGACCGGCCTGGGAAGAACTTGCTGAATTTAAAGGTTTATTACTTTATTTACAATATATTTAGTATCTTACATTATATTTATAAATGGTTTTTAATTTTAAGGTTGGTTAACTGAATCTGCAGATGGTACAAATCGTGCATATTGTCGTTATTGTCAAAAAACATTACACGCTCATCGTTTATCATTATTAAAACATACAAGTACATTAAAACATGAAACGGCTGCTGAGGCAATAGAAAATGAAAACAAGGAACATAATAAAGCATCTAAATCACAAATTCAAGTAATCAAATGGAAAGAACAAAATACAGATAATATTTCTACAACAAAATTACAAGAAAAACCAAACCGACCAGATCATATTGTGACTAAAGATATTAAAATATCAATTGTTTCGAAAGAGAAAAAAATTAATTTACAATCTTTTGACTATCAGAGTACTCCAAATAAAAAAAATAGAATTTTAAATTTCAGTGAGACTAAAGAAGGTACGAATAAACTTGTTAAAACAAATATTATTTTGCATAATTTATTTTTAAAATTATTTTTAGACAATAATAAAATTGAAGAGGAATTAGAAACGTTAAATGACGATGAAAATTCAATAAAAAAAATTCAAACACTGAGAGAATGCTACGAAAAAAATGTATTTGAAGATGAAGAAATAACGTTAGCATTCTCGGATACAAAAAATACAACGTACAATAATAAGTCAGCAGAGGAGCATTGTGATGATGATAACGACGACGACGAGGAAATGGGTGAAGTGGAAGTACTTGACCAAAGTTTCCAAAATCAGGAATATTTTCAAGTTTGTGCTGTAAATGATGATCATGGTTATCAAAAAATACAAGAGGTAATTTTACTAAATCGTATAATAGTGACATCTGTGTTTATATTTTATTTTAAATTATCGGTTTTTAACTTTGCTTATATACTTTCATTTAATTTTATTATTTTTTAAAGAAAGTTTTTTATAATTTGCTTGAACTTTCTTATCTTATTTTATAATTGTGCTCTCAAGTTATTTAAATTAAATTGTTGATTGTAATATATGTGTCAAAATATTGCTTATGAATGAAGTAATTTAAAAGAAACAGAATATTTTTTATTATATAAATCAGAACGCAACGTTTGTTTATAAAAAAATTTTTGTTACAACAAGGTGAAATTTAACAAAAAAAAAATTCTTTATATAATTTTTATTTAAAAAATTTAATTTCTTAATATTTAAGAGTATTGTGGATGAGTCAGAAATTGAGATTTCAGCAATGGCAACAGATAAACCCCCAATAACAACGCACGTTTTAAACACATCAACTGGAAAACCAGGTGAAGATGTAAAAGTATGTTTTACTAATTAAATCCTTTGATTTTTACTTTAATTTAATTGAAATTTATTTCTTTAAGATTACTTTATACAAACTTATTGAAAATTGTTGGACAAAAATTACAACCGGCGTAACAAATTCAGATGGCCGTTTAGTAGCACACGCTGATAGGAGTAATTTTTCGATTGGACAATATAAATTACATTTTGATGTGGATGCATATTTTAAGAAAGCGCAAACAAAATCATTGTATCCTTATATTGAAGTATTTTATTTGATAATTAATCATTTTATATGCAATATTGTAAAATAATTTATTTATATTTTAGATTGCTTTTGAGTGTGATGCTGTTAATGAACACTTTCATATACCATTACTTTTAAATCCATTTGGTTACTCAACTTATCGTGGTTCTTAAATGAATGTTATATACGCTGAATAAAATTTGTTTTCCTTTTTTGTATTTTAACATTTAAAATTTAATTAAACAGCGATAAAGTAAATAAATGATTTGAAAAATAATTAAAACTTTAGTTAAATGAATTAATGTGTCCTAGCTAAAATACTAAATGTACTAAAATTATAGTTCAGTGTCCTATAAATGAACCACAACGCAATTGATAAAAATTGTGTAAAATTTTAATTTCTTGCTCAAAAAAACCTTTACGCCATCTGGCTACTCGATAAAAAACATAACGAGCCGCTCCAAATGTGACATGGCGGCGTCTGCTAAGAACAAAGTTGACTAATTTTATCGTATCAACGTTAATGTTGTTTTCATGACATTTTTATCAAAAAAGGCTAAAATAAAGGGCCGCAACAAAAACTCCAGAGTTTTGCATTGATGGTAATGCATGCTAGAAAACCACAGCGTATGAGCGATGGGTAATTAAATAAATAAAGTGAACTATTTTATTATTATATTTTTACTATTTTATATACATGTATATTTATATTTTTGTCACAACATTCTTCGTTTGATCTATTCAAGAAAAAAAAAATTCTTAAGCGAAGAAAAAAAAAATATACATTTGTGCCTAATTAAAATGATGAAAATAAAAACTAAACCCAAATAATTCTAGTGAAATCTATTAACAATTCTTTTCTATTTGATTTTAGGTACTTCGAGAAGCACCAAGCCCATCCTTATCAGGTATATTAAAATAGCATAACATTACGATTTAACTAAAAAAAAAAAAAAGACAGCTTTGAAAAATAAGTTTTTTTTTTCACGATGGCGTACATTTTTCTTTCTTAATTCAATTTTTTTTTGTATAACTACATAAAATTTTTTTTACTATTTTCATCAATTATAATAATCCAGAGAAATATTTTATTGAAATGAAAAAGAAATTCATAAATAATAAATAAAAAAGAAATGTTTAGAAAGAGTTTAGTTATATGATAATTATGCATATTTTATTGCTTTGATTTTGCCACTTTTACATTTCATCTGTCAAATTAATTTTTTTTTTCTTTCTTTTAACTAGAAATTAATTTTAATTAATTAATTTATATAATTTATTCATAAATATTAAATTAATATGTTATTTTTTTTTGTTAAATAATAATATAAATATTATTGTTATAAGAAAATGTAAGAATGAAAATTTATATATATTACTATTTATATATATATAAATATATTTTTTGTACTCAATTAGACACATAGACAATTTAGAAACTAGTTTTTTGTTGTTGTTTTCTTTTATTTATGTTTATTGTCTAGTGGTTCTTTGCTTGTCGATGACAACGACCTAACCTTTTCAATATGACGCTTTCTTTATTTATTTATTTACATTATTTATTAAATATTATTATAAATTTGTACATTGAAAAATGATATTAATTATTGTTATGATTTTAATTTGTTTTTTTAATTATAATGGAAATTAATTAATTTAGAGCTCAAAATACAGCTCAAAGCGGGATTACGAAAGAGAGGCTACAAGTAGATCAGCAACATATACCCGAGAAAGAGATACATCTCCGAATGGAGGAACTAATACATTAAATAATGGTAAATATTGTTTGAAAATCATTTATTCATTTTATATTTATATATTTACTTCTTTTTACTTTAAAATGTAGGCAATAGTGCTTATAGATCAGATTCCCCGGATCTCGATTCACCGCGCGATAGAGATCGTGAAAGGGACCGTGATCGCGAGAGAGAACGCTACCAAAGCAGCACAAGTTATTTACAGAAAATGAGAGAAAAGGATCGTGAAAGGGATAGTTACAAAAAGGAAAAATATACTGGTAATTAATTTATAAATATTTAAATTATTAATGAATAGAAATTAATTTAAATTTTAATGAATCAACAGAATGTTTAAGATCACCTAAAGATAAACGAGATCGACGTGAAAGAGATTCAGAACATCGTACAAATCATGATCGGATTGAGACAAATCGTAGAGCATCAAAACTTAGCAGTAATCAATCGTCATCTGAGAAACGTGGAGGTTCCTCGTCAAATTCAGATGATCGAGATAATAGGGATAGGGATAGAGAGCGTGATAGAGATAGGGAACGGGAAAGGGAACGTGACAGAGAACGTGAACGTATTGTTAAAATTGGTGATTGGAGTGAGCATGTTAGTTCTTCAGGGAAAAAGTATTATTACAATTGTAAGACAGAAGTTTCACAATGGGAAAAACCAAGAGAATGGTTAGAACGTGAACGGTAAATAAATTAGTTATAAATATATCCAAATATAAATTCTTATCTAGATTCGTGTATTTTTTGTGTAGCAGTACGGCTTTTAAAGAACAGCATAGAGATTATCGAGAAAAAGAACGCGATCGGGATAGAGAAGATCGATTTTCCAGATCTTGTAAGTATTAAGTTTGTTTTTTGTATTAAATGAGGAAATTAGTAATAACATATATATTTATATTAATTATTTTTCAGCATATGGCAAACATTCCAGTTCGAGAGGTAGTTCAAGAGCTCGATGGCCTTATGATGCAGATGTTCCACCCCACAGAAGGCGGCATGATGGTAATCTATAATAAAATGCAAAAGAAATTATTATTATCTAATCACTAATATTTTCTGTGTTTAGTTGATAATCAAGATATGGATATCAGTCCTGGTGACTCAACACCAACATCTGAAGCTAGTTATTCTCATTCAAGTACTCCAACAACGCAAAATAATAATGACGGTCCAGTGTTATTAGCATCAGCATTACCTCGTCTAGCGTCCCATCCAGCTACGCCAACCAATTCACAATTGCATTTTACAACACCGTCTTGTCCTGGCGGTGGCTTAAATACAACATTGACAAGTAGTAGTTCATTATCGTCAACATCAACAAGTGGCGTTGGCATTGGTATTGGTCCAGGTGGGGGTTTACAATCACAAATGTCTAAATTAAAATATGATAATATACATATGAATTTACAACCTGTATCATTGCAATCAGGCAATTTACCAGGTGGTTGCGCAGGTGCCAGTAGTTCATCAAATAGCGGTAATATAAATAATAATCCCGGAAATAGTAGTAATATAAATATAATAGGAGGACACTTATCATCAACATCTACACAACATTCATCAAGTGAGATTATGATGAATTCAAATGCACCAGGTCCAGGTCCTCCAGTTTCTTTGGCTAATTTACCGAAAATTTTATCGCAATTAACTGGTCATAAATCAGTAGATCAAACAGAGTTAAATACACCTCAGAAAGCATTACAAACAATAAATAATGCTTTAAGGCATCAACATCAGCATAGTGGCATATCTGGTGAACCAAATCAATCTAATAGTAACAATTTAAGTAGTTTAAGGTAAGTGTAAAGCATGTTATACCTTTGTCCAATAAAAAATCTTACATTCAATTTATTTGTTTATAGGGAACACGCATTAAATTCTCCTCTATACAATTTATCACATTTACATTCGATGTCATTATTAAATAATGTAAGTGGTAATCTATATACTGGTGGAACAACAACAATAGCAGGCAGTGGAAATAGTAGTAGCGGTAGTGGTCTTGGTGGAATAATAACTTCATCACAATTATCTAATTTATCTTCGTCACAATTATCTGGTGGTCAAGGTATTAAAACTGATATAAATAATAGTGGTGGTGGCGGCTTAAGTTCCATGTTTCTTGGAGATGGACCTCCAACTCCAACACAAGATTTAGATATAAACGATCTTCGCAAATGTAAGTTTGTTTATATTGATTCAAAATTATATGTATTTATTATTTATGGGATATTTTGCTATTCGTTGTGTGTTAAATGTTTTATAATTTTCATATAGTAGATGGTACACCGGGAACATTAAGTAGTTTGCAAGGTATGGTAACATCAGCGGCAGCAGCAGCAAGATCATTAGGGCCTAGTTTAACACCAAGTTTATCAAATTATTTTCGTGGTGATCTAATTGCTCATGTTACTGGTTGGCAGGCAGAAGCATTAGAGAAACAGGTAAAAGAAGTAATGTGATCTCCATTTTTATTTATTTATTTATTCACTTCATTTCATCATATAATTAATATATTTTTATTTTATGTTGTAATTATTTTATTGCACATGTAATTGAATAATTAAAAATTATTTTAAGGCACAAAAATGTTCCGAAGAAGCTCACATTCTAAGTGATTTGCAATGTACAAAAGTTTCTGCTGATTTAAAATGCGCTAGGAGTATAGTTAGAATAACAGAAATACAAGCAACATTACAAGAACAAAGGTGAAATTAAATTTTATAAATATTTTTGTATGTTACTAATTTCTCTTTTTATTTATTTATTTATTATGTTATTTACGGTAAAATAAATAGGGTTATGTATCTACGACAACAAATTCGCAGATTAGAAGGATTAAAATCACAAAATTCATTTATGTCGGACGATCTATAGCCAAGTATGTCTGTTAAAATAAATATTAAATAAATTTATTAATATTAAAGAAAAATAAGGAAGAAAATTAAAAAAAAAAAAAATTAAAATTAATTTTAAAATAAAAATATATATATAAAAAAAAAGAATTAATTAATTAATAATAATAAAAAAAAAAACAACAAACATAAATAAAACAAACCCTATATTATATATATTAATTTAAAATAAAATAAGAGAGATAAATCCAATTAAAAATTATTATTGGTGGAGATATGAATGATGAAAAGAAATGAAAACCCGAGAGCAAAAAAATAATTTAAAATTAAATAAAAACAAAGCACTGACAATTTTTATTATTATTATTATTATTATATTAAATTTAATAAATAGAAAGAAAGAAAATAAAATAAAATAATTAATTAAATAAAATAAAATATGTATTGTACAAGAAATAATAATGGCATTGAGAGAGACTATGAGCTACTACACTACAGTGTTGTATAAAATCACTTGACATTGCACACAATAAAAATTATATATATTTTAATTAACTTATTTAATTCATCTGAATTAATTATCTATTCAATTTTTAATTTAAAGATTCTTTGTTACAATAACAATTATAATAATAAATAATAAAAACAATAAAATATATAATTAATTAAAAGGAAAAGAATCTTTATTTTTTTTTTAATTGAGTTTTTTCAATTCATTGATAACCATTTTGTATTTATTCCGTTTTGTTGTTTTATATATTAAATTAAAAACTAAATAAATTATTTTAAAATATTGTCGCAAAAAAAAAGAAGAAACATTTGTAATTAAAGAAAAAAAAATCAATTCTTTTAAATTTATTTAACCTTTTTTTTTATATTCATTGAAATTTGTTTAACTACTACTTCTGAGGTGTGTGTGATTTATTTATTTATTATTTTAACTCTTAACGTACGCGCATTACACAAGAAGAGAATATTATATTATTATTATTGTTACAATAATTCTTGTAATTTATTTAATTAAATAAAAATTAATTTGTCTAAATTTACTATCCTTCGTATAGAGATAAAGAAAAAATTAATATAATTTTTATTTTATTTAGAAAAATAAATAAAAGTGATTTGTTTTTGGTGTGTCTGGGTGCGATAAATTGTCCAAAAGAAAAGGCAAACAGAAAAACCTAATATTTGTATCTTTTTATCATATTTATTGTAAAAAAAAAAATTTTAATTGACTAACTAATTAAAATTGTAGTGTGAGATAAATGATTATTATTATTATTATTTTTTGTTAAACGTTGTGTAGAATCAATATTAATTAGAGAAATTTCTTTGTGGTAATTAAAAAACATTCATTAGTTGACGAAAAACATACTACTGTACTAACCCACTGCTGCTTAAAAGTTAAATTATAAACGGTGCTAAGCAAAATGATGTTTTTTTACTCTATAAAATTAAATATTCTCTTTTAATTTTAATAATTTTTTTAATAAATCAAATCATTTTATGTGCATATTTATTTAAAAATAATTTTAACAAATTTGATTAAGGAATATGATTTTAATTTTAATTATTTTTTTTTTGATTAATTGATAAATTAATTGATATTTTATGTTTTCTTTTATCAAAATTGATTATTTTATCAATTTAAAAGTGTAAAATAAATCTTATCATGATTGACATTAAATTAAATATTATTTTTTTCTTCCTTTTTTTTTACATTAAATTGTCTCTGTACAAAAAAATAAATTATTTTATTTAATTAATTATTTAAAAAAAAAATAGAAAGAAAGTTTCTACTGTACATTGTATAATTAGTTTTTGGCTACAATGTTTGATGATTAAGATGAACGTGTTTCTTGTTCTGAGATAAATATTTATTGATTTTGGTTAAGTTTAATGCGGGAGGATAAAAATTCGGGATAAAATTTTGTACCAATTAAAAATCAAATTGGAACAATGTTTGTGGGTTTAAAGAGATTTCTGAAAACAATACCAAACTCCATAAATGTTAATCTCATTACCTAGCAGCAACGTTCTTTCGATTCTAATACATTTAATTATTTTATAAAGTAAAATACAAATAAAATTATTTATTTATTTACATATTTTATTCTATTTATTTTTAATGGAAGAGCAAAAATTATAATTATCGTGACCACAGATAATTTAAAAATCAAATCATCTCAATCTCACAAATCAATAATAATTTTATCATTCTAAATTCTAATATAATTGTGTCCAATTGTTGTGTCTACCAACACAGTTAATTTTGGTATAATTTAAAAAGCATAAAACAGACTGTAATTAAATTAACATAATTAATTTACTTTTTTACTACATATAAACACACAAAAAAAAAAAGTTTTTAGCG